>JAMWET010000754.1:0-207500 GCA_024036415.1 Prochilodus magdalenae
ATATATTGTTTATGAACATGGAGTTCTTGTCACTCTTGTATTTTCTTATCTTATAAGTGATTATGACATATTACTAATTTATTACCTCAGAATAAAGCAGCCCATAACAGAGCTCACCCTGCATTGTAGTATGGTCGTTAACATAAACTATATTCCAACAATATCAACTTCTCGAGACACTCTCGGCCATGAAGCTGAAGGATAGATGGATGGATGGACTGCATGGTCTTTGATGGTGTAGGCGATAAGATGAGTGTAATAGAGTATAGATAGATATGATAGATATGCATAGATATGATAGATAGATATCTTTCATTGATATCTCCCAGAGGTTGAATGATACAATAAAGATGTTTTCCTAATTTAAGATCGTCTGTACTAAGTCCAAACTCAGAGCCCCCCCACACCCCTAGCACCACTCCCCCCCTGCTCACATAGTGCAAAGCTCGCACGCACCTACGCTTGAACTATATCTCTTTAATCATCATCACAAAGTTGCCTAGGTTCCTGTAGCATATTTGTGCGGATGTGCAGCGGTGGAGGCTGGAGGAGGGAACAACCAGTAGAACCAGCGCTACGGCCAGTCCTTGGACTAACGTGGGGGCGACCACCTCGCCGTTGGCTGTAAATGCAAGTTAACCCCAAATGACAATAAACACACACTACTGTCTCATGTGAGATGGTGTTTCTCTTGTAGGTGTCTGACGCTTAGTAGCACAGTGATGTAAAATTAAAGAGGCATCTAAAAGCTTATTGAAAAACCAATGAGTACCGAGTCTGTCTAATAAGACATCTTTTTCTTTTCCAATATGCTCGTCATTTGTCAGGATTTACATCATAAAAAGCTCTCCAGTTAACATAGTGAGAGGTATGGTACTGGCGTGCTGGGAACTTTCGATGCGGGAGTCACTGCTTTAGAGTTCTAAGAGTTCAGTGGAAAGCGAGGGCTGTGTAGCTCTTCCACCAGATCAAAAATTGAACTCGTCCCTACATAGGTGATGGATCCACTACTGCTGTGCAAAATGGAGGCACGGGGGGGGGGGGCGTTGTTTGCGACCACTTGATCCACATGTCGTCCTTAAATTATGTTGCCTACCAACCATTGCACATTGAACCGGTTTTTCCTTCTTACTTCTCTTCATTTTTTCAAAATGCAGAGCCTTTTGGCAACATATTAATGTGGGGTTTAAGGGCAATCTTCAATAATGTTTCTGTGTGGCATGTAGTCTTGCCAATGATGGTGCTGGCACTAACATTATTACACATTTAATGACCAACCACTTACTCCTCTTCTTCTCTTCAATGCTCCGAATTTCATCACTCCAGCCCTATTCCCTATCGCGTCCACACTTATTATACACGATACTCATGATTATCAGTAAAACACCTGGCGATTTAAATGCAGGACTAATATAAATGGCAACTCAATGCGCTAAATAAAGGACAAAGGCCATGTGGCTTCCTGGTTATTGTAGCACTATGAAGTTTTGAATCTTTGCATGGTGTTATGTGGTAAAAAAAATCTAAAAACAATGTTTTTTTAAAAAAAACTGCTTATGTACAAATCTAAAATCTAAAAAGGAGGGCTCTTTTAGGACGGGTCCCTTTAGGAAAGAGGGCTTAAGAGTATCTGCCCTTCTGCCTAGTTTTAAGAGAGTTGGATGAGTTTTGAGGTTATCATTTTGCTTTGCTATTGATTGCTGCTGCCTATCCATATGACAGAGAGACTATAGCGGTTCAGTTTTTCCTCCCTGCTTAAAAGCATGCACAGCATGCTGCATTTGAGAACCCTGAGCAAGATGCCTGTAGCACTGACACTCAACCTTGTGCATGACTGAAGGGTTCCTATTAATTATTTTATATTTACTCTGGATAAAAGCAAATTTCATTATAGTGAATGGAGAAAACGTTGGATACCAAAAAGGTTTGACTAATTCATTCTTTTCTTAGTTTCTAACTTAAATAATTTTCTTTTAGTTCTGACACAGCATGTTCAGTGATCTGTGACAAATTGTTACAATATGACAAAGGCCAGAATTTAAACCAGTACAACAGACTATTGAAAGTCCTTTTTAGAGTATTTGCTCAAAGAGAAAGCCCTACAACAAAGCAAATATTAAGCTCACGTAGTAGTTTTGAATATGTGGTCAAAACTTGAGATCCCCTTCCTCCCTTTCCCTTCCCTGAATAGAGTAAATCATTTAATCCCTCACACATTATAGATAAACTTTTTCCATGCTACATCCTGGCAGTATTCCGTAACCTGGAAACCCCTTAGGACGGGGCCTTGGGTTTGGGTTTTGTAGGGTTTGGCAGTCTTTTGGTTTTTTTTCCTCTTGGTTTCTGATCTGTTATTTGTCTTCTATGGGGGCCTGTGGGGTGGTAACCCTATGGTCCCACTAACACCCAACCTGCTTTAAACAGTATAGGTGTTTGTGTGAGGTTGCGCTTGTTCTGGACTTGCTCTAAAAACAAAACCTATATGCTATTTGCTTTGTATCCAGCATTGTGGGACAGCTAGGCTGGTGACCCCATGTTAATAATCCTGTGCAAAGTTGTTGCATCATACAGGACATATCCTTTTTTTTTTTTATTGTTTTTTATATTTCCCCGGTAAATGATTTTTGTAACCAGTTTGTAATTTTAAATTCAAAAGAAGGCACCCGAGCTAAAAAAAAAGCTAACATAAAAAAAAAAAAAAAAAAAAAAAAACCTTAAATACTTACTCTTACTTGTAACCTCATAAAATAAATAATTAAATAAATGGAAAGAAGAAATGACAATCAGGTCACTGTGATATTCTCCATAGAGCACATAACAATAATCCAATATACATTATTGGTGTTTAAAAAAAAAAATAAAACTTGTGTTTTTTCAAATGATTTACACTTAGTGGGGTTAATGTGTGTGGTGGACAAAACTGTTGATATGGTCAATGAATGGATGATGTGAATTTAGTTAGTAAATTTATATCTGTACTTTAATTCATACTATGCGTTGATGTCCTGGGGCCAGGGTGGGCCGTTGGAATTATCGGCTATAAAAAAATAAAAACAACCCCACCTGACCCTTGACAAAAAAAAATGAAATCCAACCAACAGCCATGAGTGCAAAAGAAGTGACCAATTTATATCAAAGCCAATATGCAGGTGACTTCCCTTCCTCAAAACAAGAGTATGTCCATTGCCTGTTTAGTGGCAGAAGTCATGTATACAGAACCACATATACACAAAACGGGAACAGGCTTCATCTGTTCAAACCCTCCAGAGGGGCCCTCCTGTTGTCACTTTTAAAAAAATAAAACCGGAATTAAACCTAAACCCTTGCCACCACCCCAGCTATGTAAGAATATTCAAAAAATCGCCTGTGTTCATTCAGTGTATCGGCAGGATAGCCATATAGATATGGACACAAATTAGAACCTTTAATATACATAAACTCCAATAACATTATACTCAACACTCAAGGAGAGTGAACATAAATGATCATTTTTAATTGAAATTTCACTTATTGTATAAATATCAAAATTATAACAAAAAGAACATAATATGACAAGTTTCCCACAAAAAGTTTGACTGTGTAATGTAGGGTTCTTTTTTGTTTTTTTTGTGTTTTTGTGCTTTTCTTTTGTTTCATGTAAAACCTTAAGTATAAAACCATCATCTCAGAGATGGTAAATTAATTTTAAATTGAAGTTTAATGAAAAAAATTGCTGTGTTGTATTTTTATTTGCTACATCAAAGAGGAATGGTTTGATCACAGAGTTTTACAGTTGATAGATTAAGCGCCTGTGTGATATGAAAGAACTTTTATTTGGCCACTACCAATAATAAATTCCAGAGAAAGCTTTGAGAAAACTAGGCATTTGTTTTATATGGCGCAGTGATTGTCGGCATGGCCAGTCGGAAAAATGGCTGGCCTCTGAGTCCCTGTTTTAAATAAAATATACTCCTCACGCAATTCTGATTATCTCTCAAATTCTGATTCTAATTCTTGCGTGCCTTTTTTTTTTTCTTATTTTTGCAAGCATTTTCTTTCTATTTCCTACAGGTATTGATTACTATGAAGATTATTTAAAAGACCTTATAACTGGATCAATATAACATCTTCTTCTGCTTCTGCTAGACCATGTAAAACTGCAAGCTTGTAACAATATAACAAGAGACACCTTTTGGTTAGGTATTTTGAAAAACAGTATTCTCATAGATAATATTAGACCTTTAATTATTAAAATTATATTACAAATTCTAGCATTTAGTTTTTTTAATAATATTCTATTGCTTTTTTATACCTCTTTAACCAAAAATAATAAACCCAGTGTAACTTATTTTGTTTTACACACACGTAGTACTTCTCTAATTGAAACCGCCAAATGTTCCGCAGGGAGAGAGCAAAAACTGTGTTTATTTAAAAAAACACTTTTATTTATTATTTTATCTGTATGGAAAATGCCCCGTGGCCCTATAAATAAAAGTTTTATTGTTAACAAACAAAAGCTTAAAAGGCCCAGAGGGTCCTTTGATTGTCATTAAACTGCTGGTTTGATGTTTTTGAGCACCTGTGCTCTTGCGTCGGCACGGGCATCAGGTGAATTTCTGAATAGCTAAAACATTTAAGCAACTAAACAACTGTGGTGGTACTGTACTGTTCAATTTTGGACTTTTGGCGATACATGAACTAACTCGCTACCTGGCAGCTTGGCTGCCTAATTTATTAATGGCTCCTTTTCAACTACACTCACCTACCTTTCACTAACTCACCACTAGCTGTTCTTTTTCACATCAGACCCGGCACAATCTCATAATTTTGGGCACAAGACCGTTTCGATCTTAACACACACTAAGTTGTATGAGCGTGAGATTATGATGGGGCTAAATGCATTGGCCGTTGCCCCTGTGCCTGTACCCTATTTGTAACCTCTACAAGCTTTGTGTAGCTTTAAATCAATATTTGCACTACACTTTAAAATATTTATATTATGTGTTCCCCATCATATATGCATTTGCAAAAAAGCTCTGCGTCATTATTGACACAAAACAAATCTCTGAGAATTGGCGATAAGAAAACTAGGCCTTAACTGGAAGACAACTAAAAGCTAGATCTAAAGGAAAAAAGAATCGCCTGGGAAACTCTGCTAAACTTTGCTTTGTGTGAGGGAAAACCGAACCTGCGGGTCTTCTTTCTGTACAAAACAAGAGGCCAAGCAATTGCTGGACCAAAATGAAAGACCTTAAGTGATAGGAGAGGAGAGCATTAGGCCATTTCCCCAACAATTGGACTCTGACTCTTCACTATATTTGCACAGGAGACAAATTGAAAATGCCTTTGTCTTAAATATTTGCTTCCTTTTCTCCACTTTTTTCCTTCCAACATGCATTTCCTCATTCCTGAGAGCCAACACAGTGAGAGATAGTGCGGACAGAGACCCAATCTGCCTGCAGCCATTTATGGCATCAACCAGAAAAACAGTTAGAACTTTTCAACATATACACACTCACATCATACTGCTGCTGTCGCTGAGAAAATGTTGCCCTTATGCTGTGTGTAAATTTCCACAATAAATGGGCCAAAATGTCTTTCTTTCTCCTGTAAAGTTGTCATTTTTGAGATGGGAGATTTTTTAACTTTATTATATCCCTATATTTTACATTTGACACCCCCTGCCTGCCTTAGAAAAAAAAAGGGCTGTAGTGCTTTGTCACGCTGGACTAATATAAAGCACTGTTTCTCTGAAATTTTATTAATACACAAGGTTTAGCTTCTTTAAGACTAGACCTTCAGAAGAAGGTCACCCATCATGAGCTGTTGGCTCTGATGATATGATTTGCATAACGAAGTTCATATTAATGATAGATGTAGCAAATACCTGTTGTGTTTTTAAATGACTATATAATTATCCTTTTACAATCATTATGATTCCTGCCTTTCTCTTTCAGTTGCATCCTTAAACGTGTTAATAATCACTGTCTTGCTTCACTGGTAATTTCAGCGACACAGTCTAAAGGAAAATGAAGACACCCTCCAGGCCTGCGTTAAGCTGGCATAAATGCATGAGTGTATGTTTTTTGGCAAAGATCATTTTGCTTGTATAAGGAAAATTAAGATTCACTGCATACAAACTCAGTCTAATGAAGTTTAGATAAAGTGTGGATAAAGTGCTTCCATATCTCTTACTGCTTCTAGATATCTGCAGGCACCCACTTGCCATTTTACAGTTTAAGAAGAAGCATAAATTATTTACAGCCTGTGTTTCTGGATGACTCACAGTTTATACTCAGGCTCCAATGGATACTTCTGCGACAGGACAAGAAAGTCAAGAAAAAAGACGCCGTGTATGTTGCTGTAGTTTACTGGGGGGTTTGCACAGCGCACCATTGTTTAGGACCAGAATAATTTATTGTATAAATTATTAACGTTCCATGAAGTTACATTTGAACAGAGGCTTTACTGCAATGCACTGTTCGAAAGTGAGAAAATGCGCAGACCAAAACAAAACAAGTGAGCTGTCCACACTTACGAGTATTCTGCATTGATACAGTCAAGTACAACCTATTATGCCAGTGCATTCATGATGTTAGTAGGGAAAACAGCAATTAATGCAGCACACTCCATTGTTGGTATATGGCTAAATTTGTTCAGCTCTTTGAAATGTTCTTTAAAAACAACAACATGTCCCCTGGGTCCCTTTTAACAGTTTTGTAAAGAAGATTCCCAACTTTTCCTACCAGAACAGAATTTGTAATGAGTTGCATTGTGCATGAACTAATTAAAACCTGGCCAGCTTCAAAGTCTTAACAGCACACATCTACTCAAGTACTTACTATGCAAGTGTCTAGCACCCAGCAGTCAGATCAGACATTTCAGAGCTTAATAGACAAAAACACTTTATTAACCCTTTTTAACCCGTGTAGGTCCTGATGGTTGTACAGTAACTATAAGCAATAAGCTTAACAGAAATGTTGATGGTTTTATGATGTCAAATTGGCATAAATTACTGTTGGTTATGTACCTGTACCAGGGGCTTAACTACTTTCAGGAACAGGAGGGAAGAGTGGAAGAGGAAAGAAAAGATGTACAAAATAACAAATTAAGCAAGAGAACAACAGTCAGTCTTCAGCCTCCTCTACTCACCTGATCACTCTAGATATAGCCATACTCTGTATTACTCTGCTAAATGCATGTATGCATGCAGTATGTGTTCGTCAATTATACATATAGGCTCGTTTGTTAGCTCTGTTAGTGCTGGTGAAAGTGAGTGAGTCAGTCTTCTATGTTTGGCTTTTATACTCTTGTATTTGAGTCAGCACGGAACACGCTGCACCATATGTTGTCTTCATCATCACCTTTAAGATTTAGTTCACGCTGAATCAGAATTACTTTTAGGTACAGTAATGTTGATTACGTGGGTCTTATGTTTATAACTGATTGAATTGTTGAAAACAGCAAGCATTTAAAGCATTCATATCGCCAGTGATGTTTAGCTACCAGGTTTAGTAGAATGTACTGCTTTTACAGTTCTAGAATTCAGCACATATTTAAATTCTGAAGGCTGTATTATTCACAAGTGAGTCAAAGTTTGTACTGTGAATGCAAATGAGGGGAAACCTGAAGAAGAACTTTCCTTATAAGCATTTTTATTGCCAGAAGTAAGACGTGCGGCATTTCTCCAAAGATGTTCCAAACTAGTCAAATTATATATCAGCAAACTGATCTGCAAGTTAACTGTTGTTTACATAAAATTCCTGTTTGAATTTTGGATAGAAATCCTTTTTTTTTTTTTTGCAAGAAAAATAACAGGAGATTCAGGAATCGTAAGAAAAAGCCTTGCGTGAGTGAATGATGAGTGGAAAATGTTTATATGTCTAAATCATCATCACTGGCAACAGAAGACTGTAAAATGAATGCCTTTAAATGTTTTAGGACACAAATTTAGCCCATCCATAATTTTTTGGAAACATTCTAAAAATGTTGATTGATGCTATAAGTAGCCAGGAATTATAACACAGGATAAATTACAATTTAGATCTAATATGTTTAATATGTAGTTTAAATAAGTTATATATTATATACTAATACATATACTGTGCATACTGTACTACATGTGTGTGTGTGTGTATATATATATATTGGTATGTTTGTTTACTAAGCATGAATAACATATTAACATATTAGTATATTATTAGTATAGTATACATACACTAGTATACTATACTAATAATATACTAATATGTTAATATGTTATTCATGCTTAGTAAACAAACATACCAATTTTAATGCACATTAACACACATACACTTTAAGTAAACAGAAACCACATTTTATGTCAATAATTTTTTAATTCATGAGGACAAGCAAAAAAGACACCTGTTAAAATCTAAGGCATCCAAAGGATTTTTTTTACAGTGTATTATGAATACATTTGGCCTTCACCATTACCCTCTTATGTTACATAACAGAAACATTGCACGGATTCTGTCAGCTCAGGCATCACATTCTCAAACCCTTTTCTAAATATTGTATTGGGAATGTTCTTTATTGGTAAAGATGTGACTTTGGGTCATTTCATTTACAAGGAATATTCTATAATCTCTTAAAGTTTAACATTTAACCTTAAAGAAACATTATTTGAAAAGATCAAATTTCTTCAAACATTATTTAAATACTGGATTGAACATTTAAGTATTATTAGACTCTGTAGGTAGTTTTAAGCCAACATTTTTTGGGAACGTTCACTGCTAACTGGGTACCAGACTGACCTTTTGACATTCTTTTTAATTCATGAAACAGTGTAGGTTTCCTGTTTGCCTTGTTCAAGTCATTTAGCTGAATATGTTTTTCTATTGCCTTTATTTAATTATAATACGTACAAAGACAAGTCATCTAAAAATAACCCAAAGAAGATTACATTACCTTAATATAGCCCTTTCTATTACAGATTAAATTTTTAATGGGTAATTAGTAATGTGGTAACATGTACTGGCATATAACATTGTTGCTCTGAACATTTCTACTTTCTGTCACCATAGCAGCAGTTACAGCCACTCAGACAGATGTGCTCTCCCTGCAACTGTATTATCATTTACCATCTACATTTAGATGCAGTTGCCAAAGATAGAAGAATTCCACCCGCATACACCAATCAGTCATAACATTAAAACCACATTCTTCTACACTCACTGTTCCACTTTCCATTTAGTTACACTTTGTTCTTCTACAATTACAGACTGTAGTTCTACTGTTTCACTGCATGCTTTATTTATCCCATTATTTACCCACGAAGTCAGAAACAATATTTTATCTGTTCACTCGCCATGTCCTGCTTTACCTCCCTTCCTCCAGGTGGTCCTTGAAATACAGTGGAGTTAAAAAAAAAAAAAAAAATCCAAAATGGAAACATTTAATTGAAGTACAGATACACGAAAAAGCTACTTAAGCACAGTAACTAATTGGATCATTCTCAGCACTGCAGCGACACTGACATGGTGGTGTTAGTGTGTGTTGTGCTGGTGTGAGTGGATCAGACACAGCAGGGCTGTCGGAGTGTTTAAACATTGTGTCCACTCACTGTCCACTCTATAGGACTCCTACCGTGTAGATATAAAGCCAGAGACGATAGCTCATCTACTGCTGCACAGTGTTGCTCATCCTCTAGTCCTTCATCTGTGGTCACAGGACGCTGTCCATAGGATGCTGTTAGCTGGATAGTTTTAGTTGGTGGATGATTCTCATCTCAGCATCGACACTAAGGTGTTTAAAACTCCAGCAGCGCTGCTGTGTCTGTACACCAGTACAAAATGCACGAACACGCCATCACCTTGTCAGTGTCACTGCAGAACTGAGAGAATGATCCAAGTTCCTAATAATACATGCTCTGTGCTTTGACCATTAAAGAACAGGGTGATGGTGGCCAGGGGCGTAGCAGCAAATTCTGGGCCCTGTACACTCTCAATGTCAGTGGGCCCCTATCCATGCCAGTACATGCGGAACATGAGCAAAAAAGAAAATAGGCCCCTCTCCCTACTCGGGCCCTGGGTAGTCAGGTCCACTTTTCCCCCCACTACCACGCCCATGATGGTGGCTAACAGAGAGAAACAGATAACCTACAGTCTGTAATTGTAGAACTACAAAGTGCATCTATATGATAAGCTGAGCTGATAAAATGGACCATGAGTGTAGATACAAGGTTTTAATGTTATGGCTGATCGGTGTATACATACAGATGCTGTCACCATCATGACACAACCTTGCTTCTGTAAAATAGTAACGGTAGAAGGGAAGGAGAATATAATCTTAAGTATAGTGTATAACACACTTTGTAGTCATTTCAGTTTGCCCAGTTATTCTAAGATGATATGAAATGAGAAAGGATGCTTGCAAGGTCAGTTTACACCTTTCTCGTACTTGAGGTTGCATACTGTAGTTACAGCACCTGCCACGTGTAAATGTGTATCTGTTTCTCTCTCTGGAATGTATCAGTGAAGACGGCATCAGTGAAAGGGCTGAACTTACCCTTTTTCCTGATGTGATGATTTGCTGTTTGACTGCAGGGGAGTAGCACTGATATCTCATGTGTGAAGAGATGTGCTAAGACAAGGGCTAACAACAACAGCGTGCAAGAAATCCACCACCCAGAATAAAGTGAAAACGAGCGTCGGTTCAGTGTTACTGCTGCTGCCTCTATCAGCAGAGCATATGAAGCAACTGTGACAGTAACAAGAGAATTATAATGGAATTTAGATCACAATCACCCACGTCATAGCTATTTGCCTTAGCAGGGTGGTTGTGCTTGTTGCATTGAATTAAAGGTTGTTGCTGATGAGTGTTTAATACACTGTGAAACTGCTAACTGTGAATTGGAAAGTTTCTGCTACCAGTATATTTAGAACACGCATTTAATCTTGTATTGCTGTCTGTAGACACCTTAGATCTGAACACACTTTAGTTGCCATGAAAGTGCTCGCTGTGCTATCTTATATTTAGCACTAGGGCAGAAAATGCATAGATCAGTACAATATGTTTTAAAGAGCTCCACAAGAACATCAGGCAGTAGTTTTAATCATCATATCTGCGATTGCATTAAACAAGCACAGATATTAAAAAGCTGGCTACCAGTGTATCAAATCCAGTCTATCAAAATGATGGCGCACTGGCTTAGAGCCCCTGGGAACACATTATGAAATATAGATTTCCCTGTATAATACCAAACCTGATTGTTAACACACCATGGTTTAAATGAAAGAAAAGAAAAAGAAATGTGATTAAAAAAACACTCCTACAATCTCTCTAAGAGTGGAGTGCCTTTAACATTCCAAATAGATAGATAGATAGATAGATAGATAGATAGATAGATAGATAGATAGATAGATAGATAGATAGATAGATAGATAGATAGATACTTTATTGATCCCAGAGGGAAATTCAAGAAAGACGGAAATTCAAGATGAACATGAATGAATGACAGCCCTCTGTCACTGGCTCACCCTCTGTCCCAGACTCACCTTCTATTACTGACTCACCTTCTATTACTGACCCGCCCTCTTTCACTAACTTAGCTTCTGTCACTGACTCACTCTCTATTGCTGACCCGCCCTCTTTCACTAACTTACCTTCTGTCACTGACTTGCTCTCTATCGCTGACCCGCCCTCTTTTACTAACTTACCTTCTATCACTGACTCACCCTCTATCACTGACCCGCCCTCTTTCACTAACTTACCTTCTATCACGGACTCGCCCTATATCACTGACTCGCCTCCTATCACTGACCCGCCCTCTATCCCGCCCTCTGTCACTGACTCACCCTCTATCACTGACACGCCCTCTATCACGGACTCACCCTCTATCATTGACTCGCCCTATATCACTGACTCGCCTCCTATCACTGACCTGCCCTCTATTGCTGACCCGCCCTCTGTCACTGACTCACCCTATATCACTGACTCACTGATTATAACTTAATTATAATTAAGTAATTAGTAATTTAGTAATTAGGGTGAGGAATAGAAGCCTGGACAAGATGGCTTTAAATGAAAACTAAAACTTGTAAGACAATACAGTTTTCCATAACTGTTTTGCTCATCTTTAAAAAGGATTTGAGTGGCACTGCGTACACAGGCAGGTAGGGTGGTTAAGCAAACACAGGTTAATGTGGCATTAATTTGATGTAATAGGTTGTTTTAGAATAGATTAATCTGTGGAAGCTGCTATAATAATGATTCCACTGCATCTTGCCTTCTTTACATATTGCTGCTACTGTCTCAGAAGAACCCAGGTTAATTCTTAAGGAGCCCCTAAGGGTTATTTCCATGTTTAAATGAAAATGAAAAAGATGGTTTTGTGTTTCAAGGGTACAGAACTGCACAGTGCTGAGAGGATAATCCCTTAAGGCTGGATAATGACATATATAATGGCTCGATCCATATTCAGGCCACTTTTCCCCCCATCTGAAGTGGGGCCTTTATTAAATGAAAGTTTTAAAGTAACAACAGAAGGAAATGAGAGAGGAGAGGAGAAAGTGGCAGAGCGGTTGCACTGAAGGTCTCCCTGCCCAAAGTGTCTGTGGTTGACGCTTTGATCTGTGGCAGCTTTATTTATTTATTTTTCCTCTTTTTCTCACTTCGATTAGCTTATCTACGATGGCAGCTGTCATTTTACCTAAACCCAAGTGTGTTTGGTTTGGTCATCTGCATCACTACTGCACACACACTCCCTCACACTCACACACTCACTCATAGACTCTTTACTTCAGAAGCACCTTGAAGACCCTTTGCTTGGAAAAAGAGTGGAATCACTGTGATGCTGGTGTGTTGGCGTGTGTAGAGAGTGTGTGAATTCAAGTAATCTGTGTGTGTTCAAGTAGATAGATAGGCTGCGGTTCAACTCATCCTGTAAGAATGAGACGTTACAAGGTTTTTGAACAATGCCTTATTGAACTGCATATATCTTGCGTTCAAGGGAAGTTTGACACAGCTATATACAAACATTGACTTTCACAGTATGCTAACAACATATGGTCCATCGAGATAAGAACATATGTCTCACTGAAATCAACAACTGTCATGGTACATGCTACAGTAAACATGATCTAAGCATCTAGGGTGCACTTAATAGACTGTGGTCTACTGCGACGTTTCATATTTATTTTGTCTTTACACTAAAAGGCCCATTTTGTGATCCTTTGAATTGACCCCTTTAGAACTATAGGCCACAGTTAAGCCATTTTATATCCCATAGAGGTCCAAGTTTATAGTCTACGTCAGTTACTAATGCTGCTAAAGTCATTTTATTTAAAATATTTAATTGTGTTTATACTGAAAGTCTGTGTTGTGGACTCTCAGTAATGCTTCTTGTATGTACACTAAATGCTAGCTAGCTATGTTAGTGTCAAGTAATTGTAATTTTGATATCAGCTCTAGTTTAATTACAGGCATCTTTAGCTTGTAACAGGCACATAAGTAACATTCCTTACTTTGCAGGTCACAGATTTTTAATTATGTTTTATTTTATTTATAAGAACATGAAATCTTATTATACTAGCCATAGCTTGTTAGCCAGCTCAGGTTAATAATGAGGGCAGAATCCATTTATAAAGACAATATAAAGTATAAACCAGTTAAAAAGAGAGTCTTCATTTGGTTGCTTTTTGCACAAACTCTTTTTTAAGGAATTATACACTGTGCTATTTATTTTTGTAGCATTTCTGTTTGTCCCATAATTTTCTCTTTACTCAGCTGTACCAGGCTGTCACAGAATGCATCCCAGACATATACTGGGTAAAAAAGATAAGCACACTTGTTTTAACTTTGCTAAAATCGGTAACTAATGACATTTCCATTTCATATGTTGTTATTTTAGTCTTGATCACACATGACCACAGTGGGCATTAACCATATTAAAAATAAGATGGATTAAAGTTGCTAGGGTGGCAGCACCAATACTTTTATAGCAGAAAAAATACATAAGATGCACAACCGTCATGCGTCAATTTGTACGTTGATTTTATGGAATGTACAGAGAGTTTTCCACAAACTGTGTTTTTAACATGTAAGTGTCATTTTTCAAATGATTTTTTCTGAGTGTGAGGAAACCCACACCAGCAGTAAACATACATGTGTCAGGCACAAAGAACTGGGCCCGCGCTAGCAGAGCTAAAAGTCAAAGGAGCTTTATTGAACTGACCGGAAGCTTTCATGAGTGATAGAGTCAGACAGAGGTTGAGATCCAGGCAGACAAGCAGATAAGCAGAGAGAATCAGAGGGAAATAAACAAAGCATAGTCAGAAGGACAGAAACACGGTCGAAAACCAGACAGACAGACAGACAGACAGACAGACAGACAGACAGACAGACAGACAGATAGACAGATAGATAGATAGATAGATAGATAGATAGATAGATAGATAGATAGATACTTTATTGATCCCAGAAGGAAATTCAAGACAGACAGATAGATAGACAGATAGATAGACAGATGGGGAAATCTGGGAAATGGAGTTCGGGAGATCAGCGGTGTCAGCAAGACCCATGGGTGTAACAACATCACAAAATGTAAAAAAATACATTTTGTTTAACACCTGAAGGTAACACTTATTTTTATTTGAATATGTGCAATTCTTAAAATTATTCTTAAGAACCTGCTTAGCCTATGAATAGCATATAGGTTTAGCATATTGAAACCAACAGGAACAGCAGCTAGCACCTCAGCTCACCCTTGCAGATAGTTCTTGGGGAGGACTTATTCTTTTCAACACTCAAACTATAAAATCTTAAATCATTGTTGGCTTTAAATATGACATTACAACCGCAAAGTAAACAACCGAACTAAACTAGACAATATTACGAGGATCTGTGTTTATAAACATCTGCTGCTCATATTCAAACTCCAGAAGTGAATCTGAGTCACAGCTGGCGGGAATACAGTGTGCAGATGACTGGGAAATATCATTTGATATTGCACACGCCACAGTCTATCACACAGATAGGACTGTAACCTTCCATATATGGACCATATGCACTAAGGACTGCATGGGACATTTTTAGACATTAGCCATGTTTACATATTACAGTTTCAAGTATTTGAAGTGACCTGCATTTCTGTAAGGATTGCTAATAAACTGTAACCTGCACTGTGGATGTTGCTTAGTGTGCTCAATAAAAGACATGAAAAGTCCAACTGCTTTTGTTTTATTAGTTTAGTCAGATTAGATTATGTTTATCTATAATTGTGATTTAGATAACGTTTAAATCACATGCAGCAATACAGGTAAATCCAAAATGTTCACCGACTTGCAACCACACATCAAACTCTTTTATGTCCAAGAAAAGAGAGGAAAACTCAGGTTTCTGTGGCCCTCTATGAGTTTCTGAATTGGAAATGTGTTGCATCTCTCATGCTTTTACCTCCCTCAGGGCTCCCTTGCAGCCCCCTTTAGTGCCAAGTGTGCCAGTGACTGCTGGCCATTCCAAGCCAGCAATGTGTAATTTGAGATAATACATGAGTTTCAGCAAGGACCTATACTTGGGACCTGAACTGTTTACTTTATATATAAATGAGGTTGGCAGACTACTTGGACAGCCAAGTGCATTTTTATGCTGATGGCACCTTGATTTATTCCTGTGCACTCTTTGCAGTTGCTGGGCCGGATTTGAGCTCGATTCAGAAATCCCAGTCATGCCTTAGATTGGTGCTGAGTAATGGGAAGACACAAAATAGGACACCCTGAATGCTGAGCATTGACCTAATTGGATGTCACAGCATGGCCAAATAGTTTTATTAAATTGCCATTAAAAATGCATGTTAAGTGGGCAGCACTGAAAACCGGAATCTTTGGACTTATTATTACAGTAAGTGCTGTAAATGATTTCCTAACTACTATTAAACTAATCTGTTATGTAAATCATGTAGCTATAGGAGTGAGGAACTGAGCTCTAGGCCTCCATGAAGGCTCTTGGGTTTAAAAGTATAACAAATTGGGTTTGAGATTCTATACATTTATGTTAAATCTGCATAAGTGTTATGTGTACCATGCCTTCAGACTGATGAGGCCTTTCATGCTCACTTCAGGAAGCAGCCCTGTTCACTGTGTACTCACTGAGGTCTCGAACATCATAATTCTGTACTATGATTCAAGCCCGTCTGCTTGCTGTTGGTTTAATTTTATATTTTGTAGCATGAATTATAAAGCAGACCTGACAGCAAATCAGACTTTGGTCTCAGCTGAATTTAAATAAAAGGGCTGCACGGAACTGAAAGATTACACAATGGACCCATACTGCTATGGTTCAGACAGCATCCAGCTGCTTTCTAAATATATATATGATGTTGGGCTGGCATATTTCAACCAGTCGTGCTCTAGCTGAGCCTGCTTTGCTCAAATGCCTCACCGTTATCTGTGATCTGTGTTTCTGGTTAGGAATGACTGATGTGTTTATTTTATTTAGGTATATGTAGAGGAATATGGGCCACACCTAATGTGGAATAACATGCGTTTTAATGCAGTTAAGTATATCATGCTTTTGGTCACCTTCTTGGTTTCAGATAGCAAATTGATTTTGATAGAACCCACATGTTTCTCAAAATCTGTCATCACGTTTAGATACTGCAAAGTTTTTTGAGTTGTGTGTATCAGTGAGTGATCATGTTTCTTTACATATATATTCTGATGCAAATGGCTGATTTCCTGATTTCAAAAATTAATAATAATTTTAACCTAATCCATAGGAGTACTGTATTAAATGGTGTAATTAGACTGTAATCCATTTTTTTTGCATTACTTGTAAATACATAGTATTAAAAAAAGGAAGGGAAAAAAATCAAAGACTTACTCTTTTAAGGAAAAGTCATTGTTGCCATAGTGTTTTCTGAACAAAATGACAGATCATAGGTAACATAATTGTCTGCTATTTATGTTTGACATTTGTACTTTCATTAAATATTATCTAGAACAACAGAGAAGGTGGGAACATTATGAAAAAAAAAATTGGAAATAGAAATTGTGCACTGAGACTAAAACTATAGAAGTATCCAATTAATTTAGTTCAACACTTATGCAAATGCAAGCTACACTGCTGTCCTGGTACTCAATTGCTTTGTTGCTTACCAAATCAAAAATGATCAAACTTACAAACATCTTATTTTGGGACCCTGCCTCATCAAAAATCAGATTCAGAAATAGACACGATTCTAAAGACTCCTAACTGATCACCATTTGTGTTCTAACTGCTAAAAGGTCTGTATTAGCTCATAATACTTTATTTTGGTGCATCACCCTTTGTTAATCCTAAACTCTCAAGCGGCTGCAACAGCCCACGCTAACTGGATTTGGTGCACATAATAATCATTTACATATATTTTGTATCTATCATCCAAAATCTCCTGAAGAAAGAAATCACACATGTGAAAGTAAACTTTACAGAACTGTATTCTTTCCTCGCTTCTGGTCTGTTAATATCACCTCACTAAAATAGTGGCAAGTTAACTTTAGGAAGAATTGTGTATAGCTAGACAACTTGGCATATGAACTTACAGCATAAGATCGCAAGCCTTACAAGGTGGTACAACCTCCACAGGATGGGGTTAGTTTTAGTAGGTCAGCCTTTACTGTATGAATATTTGCCACGGCAAGATTATATTATTAAGATTAAGTATTAAGTAATAACTACAGTCTGTTAGAATTAAGACTGTAGTTAAGAAAAAATCAAATGTTTGCATTTCCTTGTATTCCAAAATGCTTTTAAAACAAGAAATGTTTTTGTTTTTTAGTGTTTTGTCAATAAACCCAGCAGGATTTATTTTGTTACTTTTGGATATAACCGGATATTTCCGAAAAAGTTGGGATGCTGTGTAAAATCGAAAAAAGTGTTAGGAAACTGAAGAGACCAATTGCTGTAGTTTAAATAAAAATGTTTCCTATTCTGTTTCCTATTCTATAGGATTTCAGCTGCTCAACAGTTCAGGGTCTCCTTTGACATATTTTCCATTAATAATGTGTCAGATGTTTTCAATAGGTAACTGGTCTGGACTGCAGACAGGCCAGTTTAGTACCCGGACTCTTACTGTGAAGCTGTGCTGTTGTAACATGTGCAGAATGTGGTTTGGCATTGCCGTTTTTCTGAAAAAGATGCAAAAACAAGCATACACTATTCAATATGTACAAGTCACCCATGCCATGTGCACTAATGAACTGTGCACTGGTAGCAAGCTGAATGCTCCCTCTCCTCTTTAGCCAGGAGGATGCAGTGCACATGATTTCCACAATGAATTTCAAATTGTACATCATAGGACCATAACGGATTACCATTTTAAATGGGCTCGGGTCCTAAATAGGTGCTGTTTCTGGATCCTGTTTATGTACGGCTCTTTGTTTGCAAGAT
The DNA here is from genome assembly GCA_024036415.1 of Prochilodus magdalenae. Taxonomy (NCBI): domain Eukaryota; kingdom Metazoa; phylum Chordata; class Actinopteri; order Characiformes; family Prochilodontidae; genus Prochilodus; species Prochilodus magdalenae. The sequence continues at coordinate 18,370 of JAMWET010000754.1, forward strand.
AGCGTTTAACTTTGTAGAGTGCTTACACAGTTCTTTTCGGAAGTGTTTCTAAGCCCACGCAATGTCTTCCACTACAGAATCGTTGATTAATGCAGTGCTGGCTGAAGGTCCAAAAATCAAAGCCATACAATACTGTCTTTCAGCCTTGTTCCTTAACTACAGCGATCTCTCTGGATTCTCTACATCTTTTAAAGACATTATTGACAACAGATGATGAAATCCACACATTCTTTGCTATTTTATGTTGAGAAACGTTATTCTTGAATTGTTGCTATATTTGCCATTCAGGCTTTCACAAAGTGGTGCACCCCTCCCCATCTTTACTTCTGAAGAACATTGCCTCTCTGAGCTCTTTTTATACCTGATCGTGCTATTGACCTCTTACAAATAAGCCTGATTAGCTGTGAGATGTTCCACTAGGTGCTTTTAGCAGTACACAGCTTTACCAGTCTTTGGTTGCCCTGTCCCACTTTTATGTGTTGGCAGCGTTAAATTCATAATAGGCATATATTTGTCAATGCAATCAAATATCAACGACTCAAATGCACTATGGTCTGTGATTGTAGAATTACAAAGCATGCCTTTAAGATAAGTAGAGCTGATCAAATGGAAAATGAGCGTGGATATAACGTGTACCTAATAAAGTGGCTGTGTATTTTTTCATCATGGCGCAAAAACAAAAAGCAGCAGGCAGTATTAACAGTTTAGGTTCCAGATATGGATTGTGTGGCCTGAGGAGTTAGTGGGACACTCTTGAACTTCAGAAATGTTTACATACTACATCTCAATAGACTTGTGATATCCTGAAGTACACCTATGCACTGTCTGAGGGTTTCTTTACTTCGTGGTCATTGAGGGTGAGTCAGCAGTGTTCTCTGTGCTCGTTTTAATTGGGGTTGTGTGCTGACCGGAATTGCAGTCCTCCCTGTTGAACGATTGACAGGATACTAATGTGTTGTGGGTGCCCTGCTGGTAAATTGGGGTTATGACATGAAATGACCTTTTAAGGAAAACGATAAAACTCAATTGACATTTATTTGCTCTGTTTCTTTCTTTTTACCCTATTTGTTTGTTTATTTTGCCCTGGAGCACAGCCGATGAAGTATGGTCAGATCCCCGTGGAAGACTTTTGCTAATTACACTATACAGGGTCTTCAGACATCGACAATTATGAAGAGATTTATGTACCAGATCATGCAATGTATGAAATCCTAAAATATTGCAAACAAAAACAAGGACTACTCAATTTGCCCTCCATATTCGCTTAGACTGTAGTAACACTAACTGGGACAGTATTTGAAGACAGATAACAAAATGGACTTTTCATTAAGTTCCATTTACGGTACATGTACAGTTACATACAATTACTAAATCTTTAGTAAGTTTAGTAGTTGTTGTAAATATAGTAAAACATCAATCTTGATTTAGTTTATTTAAATTCTATTAATTTGATGTGTCATATATAAAACTGTTTTATAAACTGTCTGAAAAGCTGTTTGTTTGATTAACTTCTCAAAACAGGAGCTTCCGGTTTTCATTCCTTTATACCTGGAGCTCACATGAATAATTGTTAATAAACAACCACAATAATAAACAAGTGAAAAACAGCCTGTTCCTCTTTTGACAACAACAGCATATAGGAAAATACAATTAAATACAGATTTACAGAACAATAAAGAATTACACAGATAAAACAATGATAAACACTGAAGCAGCTTTTTCAGCCTCAGGTTTAAAATCTTCAAATCCAATATGAGCTAGCCACAGTTCTGCATCTGTGTTTCATTTGCTTTCCAAAAAAATAAAAAATAAATAAATAAATAAAGATTCAATAACCACAAAACAGACATGGTAATGATTATAGTAACACGTAGTTGCACATTTCTCATGTTACTGGGATGTTGCAGTCGGGCAACAATAGTTGTTTTGGATGCTAAGGCTAGAGATTAGCATTGTTAGCGAGGCTAGTGTCTGAGCAGTTGTAGCAGGTGGTGTTTGCCTTGAAATGTATGTGTATGTTATACATGCCTGTGCTCTCACAATTGTTCTCATACACGGTAGCACTCTGCACAACTGTTTCTGCTATCAAACAAACCTGCAAGCGCTGAAATAGGTGTGTGCTAGTTGTCAAGCATGCTAGCCTGGGCATTCACAGCAGCCTTCTCAGCAATGAGGGGATATGAAGGCAGGGCTGGAGCATCGCAGAAAGGGAGAGACCTGCATGTTATACTCATTTAAATTTTCAAGTCAACTCTCTTCTCAATCCTATCTAATGTGGCTGGGGCAGGTATGGGCTGGAGGTTAGGGAACCAGCCTTGTGACCAGAGGGTTGCCAGTTTGATTCCTGCAACCGACAGGACAGGAATTTGTGTCCTTAAGCAAGGCACCTAAATCCCTTGCACAATGAATAGGGCTTCCTATGTGTGTGTTTCACTTCACAGATAGGTTGAATGCGGTAGACAGATTCCTCTGTATGCAAGTTTGCAAATGGTTCTAAATTTAAGTCAGATTTTTAAGAAAAAGATATTCTGTTACTGGTCAAATAGAATGAAAAAACATAGAGGAAGGGTGTGAAAAGAAAATAGGCAGCACCACTGTCTACTTCTTAGGCTTGACAGCTGGCATATACACAGGGCAGCGCAAGATAGAGAGTAGTGGTATTGTTTATTTTCCGATGGGTGGCTTGGCGTAAAATAGCCCCTCAGAAATATAGAAGGCCATGTGTGTCCACATGTAGAGTACTTGCTTCCTGTAGGCTACAGAAAGAAGGTGGAGAAATGATCAGGCCATGGATTGATATTTATGGTGGTTACATGTATAAATTCATTATAATTTTTTTTAAACTTGTAAAGGTTTAGGCCAGTCTGCTGTTCAAAGGGCACCACTGTACAACCGTGTACTTTGTTGCGATCTAATTAAATTCAGTAGAATAGCCACTGAGCTGAAAAATCTGGCTTTCCGGCTAAATTGCATTGTTGAAGACGAGGTCTGAGGACAGCTGTAAACTATCCTTCCAATTAGAAATCTGTAGCTGCCCGTGTTATGGCTCGAATTACAATGCTCGTCAGGAATTTAGCAAAGTTCAAAATATCCCCTCACAGTAATCGGCCTGTTACCATTTCTGTCACGTTTTAAATGCGCAAACAGCCGGAGCCCAAGTTGAATTATAGGCGGCGTCGTGCATCATTATTGTGTTCACATATTGTAAACAACACCCATCATGCATACAGAGCATACACTACAGTCAGATATGAGGGGAGTAGGCTGGCCGGCTAATATTACCCTCTAAATGCTCTCATAAATTCACTTCAGCAGTTCGACAACCGCAGTGCAACAATATGTCAGCACAATGTTTGGCAGGCTAAAGTACATTCTTCTTTAGAAAACAGACAGGACCTCGAACGGCCTGAGCGCTCCATTCAAGGTGATTGCTCCTGAAAAGAGCGGCTCCCCAAACAGTGACCTCTACAGTCTGCAGATGAGCTTTCCAATAGAGTCTCTCTCCCCATTCGCTGGCTGACCCACTCTCTTTTGTCTGCTCGCGCCTCTCCTCTGTCCTTCTTCCGAGCTTATTACAAATGAGCGTGACAGGCGAGGAGAAAATGGGCCCATCAGTTAGCGGCGGCTGGAGTAGAGATATGATGGACGATGAGAAAGTTCCCCTCTAAACCTGGGGCTCTGACCTTGTTGCAGGTAACGTTACATGTATCCTGGCCTTTTTACAGATAAAGAGGCAAAACTCATCAGCTTGGAGACCCAGACAGATAGCAGCGCATCAATCCTGAGCATTCTTCAGCGAGGCCAAGGACACAACAATGCAGTAAATTCAAAAGGGGAGAGAGGGACTGCACATTTACACAGGCACTGTTAAACTGAAGATGTTGTTGAACTGTTGAGAACTACAAGGTTCTCAAGAAACAAGCAGTCGGGACACACATGACCGAACAGTCGTGTTTAGTAGTAATCCTGCACTAAAGATTGTAATATAACTGAACTAAATTATATTCTGTAGATGCATGGAATGATAATAATATTAATAATAATAATAATGGTCTTTTAATGTCAGCACAAATTTATATATACGGAACATAATGACTGAAACAACCGACTGCCTTCGTGTGATATTACTAATAGTGCTTTCGACAAGAATATAACGTATTTCTGACAGGACTTTACCTAGCAACGCTAACTCGCCAATTCCATTACCTAACTATTAGTATGCACCAGGACTGGAATCACACAGGACCCGCTGTGCTTTCCAAACTGACCGGTTCCCATTCACAGACTGTGTTCACAGTCGAAGTTGGGGTCTGTAGCCTCTCTCACCAGATTTATCACTCAAGTTTCAAGTTCAAGTTTCAGGTTTATTTGTCATATGCACAACATGTCGGGACATTTATGCACTGAAATGCTTGTGGTGAGGCTCAGGTTGGTACTCTACGGTAGGACAAAACTATATACATACTAAACATTAAAATAAAGATATATAAAAGTTATATTAAATAAATACAAAATACACAAAATACAGAATATACAAAAACAGAAGGGATCTGTAGAAATTCTGATATGTACATTTATGTATGTTTATGTCTATTCCTGTTGTATAAAGTGACTTAGTGATGTTGTCTATAGCAGTGCTATATAGAGTATTAATAATAAATTGTCCGAGTGCAGTGGTGTTGGTGGTGTTGGTGAAAGGTTCACAGCTTGTTCAGGAACCTGATGGCTTGTGGGTAGAAACTGTTCATTACTCGGTTTGTTCTGGCCTGGATGCTGCGGTACCTCCTGCCTGATGGCAGTAAGGTGAACAGGTTGTGTGCTGGGTGGCTACAGTCCAACCGGATCTTCTGGATTTTCCTCAGGCAGCGGGACCGGTAGATGTCCTGCAGGTCTGGAAGTTTGCTGCCTATGATGGACTCCGCTGTCCTCGCAACTCTCTTCAGGGCCTTGCGGTCGTAGGCAGTACAGCTGCCGTACCAGACAGTGATGCAGGCCGTGAGGATGCTCTCTATGGTGCATCTGTAGAAGTTGGTGAAGATGTCAGGAGGCACACCAAACTTCCTGAGCCTTCTCAGGAAGAAGAGGCGCTGACGGGCAGACCTTACTACTTTGTTGGTGTGGAGTGACCAGGTGAGGTAATCGGTGAGGTGTACCCTGAGGTATCTAACACTGCTGACCCTCTCCACTTCAGCTCCATTGATGTACAGGGGAGAGTGACCACCCCTCTGCAGCTTCCTGTAGTCCACAATCATCTCCTTAGTTTTGCTGATGTTGAGACTGAGGTTGTTGTGGTAGCACCACTCTGACAGGGCGCTGACCTCGTCTCTGTAGGCAGTCTCGTCTCCATCTGAGATGAGGCCTAGGATGGTGGTGTCATCAGCAAAGAAGATGAAGATGGTGTTGGATGTGTGTCTGGCTACACAGTCATGTGTAAACATGGAGTACAAGAGGGGGCTGAGGACTCCTTGAGGAACCCCTGTGCTCAGAGTCAGCGTGGAAGAGAAGCTGGAAGTCCAGAACCCAGTTGCACAGATGAGAGTTCAAACCCAAGTCTGTGGGCTTGGGGATGAGTTTAGCCGGGATGATGGTGTTGAAAGCTGTAATCTATGAACAGCATTCTCACATAGTAAGATATTACTTACAGTATTCAAATCGTATCTCATATTAACTGCTGTTCATATGATTGCATAAGGGAACAGTGAGCACTAGATCACAGCCACCTATGGAAAACATTAAGCCAACAATGTGGGTAAACACGTACGAGAACCAATTAGCTTAACATCGATCCCAACATGGCAACATGCTGGACAAATCCCATGATAAAAATCCATAAAACTTTATTTTACCAGCTATAGCATAAAACTAAAGCTACTACAAACCCAGACAACTTTGTTTACATTTGAACTGGAATTAAACCAGTGTTTACACACCTCCACATGCTTTCTCAGGCACAGGTTTTGAATGCATTGATGAGGTATTTGCATGGTAATTAAAGCAAACATTTAAAACGATACACATTTCAAAAATATCAACAAAAAAAACCTGCTGTTGTAATAGCCATCATTATAACTGCCAGGACCGACTGTTTATCTGTACCAGGCACTTTGACTATCAGTGTAGGATTGGTTTAATGTAATAGTTTTTTTCTTCTGTAATGAACACACAAGACTGAAGGGATTTTAGAAAAGGGAATTCATCAGGAAATGATGAAGTAAGAAGAATCTTCATTAAAATATAGGGCAGTCAGAAGCACATTATTTGTCTTTAAAGTTATTTAAGTTATTTATTTGCTTCTCAAGTAAAAAAATTGGGTACCACTTTAGAATAAGGCTTACCTTTATAAAGGATTCATAAATGTTTTAAAAAAATAGGTTATTATCATTTATTAGTTAGGTCATAAACACTTTACAAAGTATTAATAAGCAGTTATAACATGTTAATGAAAGAGGAACAGTTGAGAGCCTCGATAAGATGTATATAAATATGTATTGATGCTGACAGGGTTTATGAGGACTCATGGAAATGCTGAAGTATGATCGGTAAACATCAAAAGCTGAGATTAAGCAGTATAAAAATGTGAGTTCACTGCTGTAACTGCTTATGAATGATTTTACAGTGTTTAATAACCATTAGTAAACTATTTTCAAACCATTCATAAACTCTTAATGAAGGTAGCCTTATTCTGAAGTGGTACCAAAATTTGGTTCTTGACTAAAATACAGATACACTTGCACTTAACCTGGTTTTCAAGTAAATGTCCTTTGGTTTGGCCCACGCTTGTACGTATATCACTTTTTGCACAGACATGTTTTCAAAGGAACTCCAGTTTAATATTTTGGGTGTTTGTTCCTTGTCTTTTTGTTGCATTAATGTTTCTTAAATGTGTGTATATATACAGGGGTTGGACAATGAAACTGAAACACCTGGTTTTAGACCACAATCATTTATTAGTATGGTGTAGGGCCTCCTTTTGCGGCCAATACAGCGTCAGTTGGTCTTGGGAATGACATATACTGCGTCCTGCACAGTGGTCAGAGGGATTTTAAGCCATTCTTCTTGCAGGATAGTGGCCAGGTCACTACGTGATGCTGGTGGAGGTTCGTCCTTCTTGGTGGTATGCTGACATTACCCTGGATACCGTGGCTCTTGATACATCACAAAGACTTGCTGTCTTGGTCACAGATGCGCCAGCAAGACGTGCACCAACAGTTTGTCCTCTTTTGAACTCTGGTATGTCACCCATAATGTTGTGTGCATTGCAGTATTTTGAGCAGAACTGTGCTCTTACCTGCTAACTGAACCTTCACACTCTGCTCTTACTGGTGCAATGTGCAATTAATGAAGATTGGCCACCAGGCTGGTCCAATTTAGCCATGAGACCTCCCACACTAAAATGACAGGTGTTTCAGTTTCATTGTCCAACCCCTGTACTTTGTGGAGCACCATATAATAGTACTAATTAGAATAATTATGAACTAAGAGTAGTTAGACGTATTATTCTGCGAGTATAATGTATGAATTCTTTAGCTACTGCTGCACCCCGATATCTCTTTGGCGGTCAATAAACCACCAGCCACCCTGTCCAACTCTTTCTCTCTCAATCTTTACCCATGCCCTCCCTCCTTTTTTCCATCTTACATTTACATTTCTGGCATTTAGCTGACGCTCTTATCCTGGAGCGACTTACAAGGTCAGTGTGGTGTTAGGAGTCTTGCCCAAGGACTCTTATTGGTGTAGTACAGCATAGTCACCCAGACTGGGATTCGAACATCTGTCTTACCATGTGGTGGTGACTCCCTGGCAGGTACAGGTGTTGTCCGCTGAGCTACACCAACCACCATCTTCCATCTATCCGTCTCCCATCCAACCTTCTTCCATCCGTTCATCCCTTGCTTTCTCCTCTCCCTCCATCATTCCTTTGTAACACACACTAACACCATGTCAGTGTCACTGCCTAAATGATACCTGCTCTGTAGTGGTCCTGTGGGGCGCCCTGTCCATTAAAGAGCAGGGCTAACAAAGTAGGCAGAACAACAGATGGTACTGAATCTGTAATTGTAGAAATTTAACGTACAGCTATATGGTGGACAATGATAGAATGGACAATGAGTGTAGAAACAGGGAGGTGGTTTTAGTGGTATGGCTGGACTATGTGCATTATATGCATTATACTCTGTAGACCTCAGTGGAGCTTGCACAGCAGCAGGCTGAAAACAATGCCATAAAGTACATTCTTCTTTATGTAACGTGATACGTTATATTTGATTATTCTTTTTCATGCATTTACAATGAGCAAAGTTTGCAAGACATGATGTTCATTATTCATCCTGTAAATGTACAATGTCATTGTCAGTGAGGCGTTGAGCAGCAGTAATGGCAATCATCTGATCTATTATTCATAATAAGCAAATTGAATAAGCAATGCTCTTCAAGATAACTGTGTTAATGTGACGATCAGCTGACCCAGCACAGGTGGCAGTGCGGTGACACTCATCAACATGAAAGAAAGAAACAAAGACATGCTAAGTGTCCTTGATGGCTGAGCATGCTTTGCTTTTTGCGGGTGGTCGATGGGGTGTGGGGGGCATTAGTTTGCTCATTTCATCATCTGTTGCCACCCCTTAGATTTAAATGTGTAGTGAAAACCTTTGTCACAGCTGCTGGCTGCCTGAAGCTTCATCGGGACTAAAAAGAAATATCAGTTCAGGGGCTCGGTAGCAGTCCCATCTGGCCACATCACAAGCCTGTTCTCATCAAATAGCCTTTATTGGGACATCTTGATAGCTCCCTCTAAAGAGGGATTCATAAAAAGCAGGACTAAGTTTTTATCACCACCATAGACATTCCTCAGCGGATACTTCCGGGAAGCGGTCGCAGGACTTGCCACAGGGTCATAATGGCCATTTTAGGTGTTACGACCCGATGTCATTGGCAGTAATGTCACCGCCATGGAGGCATGAAGCAATTTCAGCTATTTTCACAGATGAAAATCAAAGGCAGAGACTCGCTGGACCGTCGCAAAACCCGCTGAGTAAATTGAAAAGAAGTTCTGCCGTCTTATTACACTGGCTAAAAATGACATTTCTGACACATAGTGTTCTGGAGTAATTTTGCTTACCCTTTTGCACTGTGGCAGAGTGGCTTAGAGATCCCACTAAAAAGCTGTCATCCAGTGTCATGGCTGCCCCAAAATAACAGCCTTCCAGCTTTACTGTTCAGCCTCCTAGAGCAGCAAGGACTCTCTATCCGTCAGCACAGAAAGACTCTGAACTTTGAAACAAATACCAAGTATGTGAGAATGGCAATGAGAGTCTGTAAATAACAAGTTGAATGAATTGATTTTGCCTTGAGATCTTCAAACACAACATCAGCTAGTGCTCATTGGCTCCAAAGAGCAAACTACATGACAACAATCCCAATATTGCTTGTATGTCATTAATTAATAACGAGGAAATCAACTATGATGGTAGAAAATGCAGTAGACAAGCCTTTGGGCCTTTCAGACTGTACATAAAATGAATAGGGGAAGGAATTCTGGAGGAGCTTTATGTAAGTGTGATCTCAGCACATTATTTTTTAATGATGCTGGGCTGTATTGTTAAAAATGCAAAGCAGCAACATTCTCTAGACCTATGCTGGCTTATTAGTAATGCGCTCTTACTCTTTCCCTTTTCCTCAATCCTTCCCTACTTTATTATAAGACCACCTAAACACTGATTGTGACATATAACATGATACATATGTTTTTAAATACATATATTTTAAACACAAAATGTGCACGATGATCACACATGACTAGTTTTCCTCAGACAGATAGATAGATAGATAGATAGATAGATAGATAGATAGATAGATAGATAGATAGATGCATATAAGGCAGCTACCAATGTGAAGCTATATGATTAATCTGCATTGCAGTGCAGTGTGATTTCACATGATTTCACACTTTACATTAAGTGTTGACTAACTAGCATGAAGTAATACATGAACAATGGTTAGAATGCCAACATAATGTTAAGAACTACATTTTCACATGCTAACATGAACCATCTGTTGCAGATAAACATGTACCAGTTGTTTACTTAATACTAGTTAACCAATGTTAATGTATTACTTGATGTTAACTAATGCATTGCTTCATCTTAGTTACATTTCTGAATAATATATAATACCTCTACTACATATAAATTGTATTCTTAGGCAAAGATGCTATAAACAATGCACCTGAGTTCATGCCAATTTGTCTGGTGCACGAATTTTCTTTTTAAATTTAGAAAATTGCATTGGTTCCTACCACCCCTAGTGTGTGGCGAAATGAGTCAGTGAGTGAGTGAGTGAGTGAGTGAATGGATAAATTAATTAAATGTTCATAGACCAGAATAAGAAGTTAATAATCCCCAAAGTATCAGTAGACAGTATTTTAGAATTTCAGCACAACTAATTTTCATTAAATAACCACATGTCTTGGCTTACCGGTGCGGTTTGGCTGCACTGCCGTAAAAGATTTTCCTCTTTTGTCCATGAATTGAGCACGTAAAGGACAGTGATTAAGGGTAATTGTGCAGAATGAGTTAAAGTATGCATAACTGTGAAGCTAAGTCTTCTGCTTGACACTGCTGTTAATTCATCAGCTTGAACAGTGAAATAGCCACTTGGGGATTTAATGAGACCCTTCAGTTGCAGATGAACATGCTGAGCATCTGATACATAGTTAAAAAAAAAAATAAATACTGAAACAATCAGGCAGCTCAATGATTTGAGCACCAAACAATGTGAAATGGAATAAATATGCATAATTTGGGGTTATGAAAAGGTTCCCTTTCCAGAGAAGTTCATCACTGAACACTTAAACTTAAAAACACACTAGAATATCTTTAGACTAGGTATTTCTTTGTGCATTTGCGATTTCTTTGACTGTTTTAGTAGTTCACATTTCGCATTGTGAGCTAATGCCTGCCTGGCAAAAACTAATTCTGAATAATTCTTTACTCTCTTTACCTTCCAACCAACCACACTGCTTAATGTCTTTCAGTACTCTTGAATATTTGCTGTAATGCTATAGAACACAGGGTGTGCTAAAAAGATCAAAACACATTTCAGTATGATCAAAAGAGCCATGAGTAGGTGTTCTAATGCAGCCTAATCAAGTCTTTAACCATATTACTGTTTACACAAGGAGAGCTACTAAGCCCTTCCTTATTCGTAGCAAGGTTATTATTGTCCTAGCAGAGCTTGTGTGTTTTATCTACACTCACCGCGCACCTCCTTTTAGTAGCACCTCCTTGTATCTACACAAATTATCTGTTTAATTATATCAATTTACCATATAGGAGCTCTTTATAGTTTTAAAATTATAGACTGTAGTCTATCTGTTTCTCTGCATAACTATTTAGCTTCCTTTACCCTGTTCTTTAATGGTCAGGACCCCTACAGGACCACCAGAAAGCTGGTGGATCATTAAAGCACTGCAGTGACAGGGTTAGTGTGTATTGCACTGGAGCAAGTGGATCAGACACAGCAGCACTCAGTGTCACTGCTGGATTAAGAAAAGTCAACCAATCAAAAACATCCAGCCAATAGCTTTCGGTGGGCAGCCTCCTGTGACCACTGATGAAGGACTAGAGGATGACCAGCACAAACCGTGCAGCAACAAATCAGCCATAATCTCCATCTTCTACATCTACTAGGTGGACCAGCAAAGTAGAAGTGTCTAATAGAGTGGACAGTGGGTTCTCCAGCAGCACTGCTATGTCTGATGTACTCGTACCAGCACAACACACACTAACACACCACCACCATACAATGCCACTATTGCAGTGTTGAGATTGATCCAGCATCCAAACAAGAGCTGCTATGTGGTGGTGCTGTGGCGATCCTGACCATTGATGAACAGGGTGGACATAGGCTAATAAAGTGTACAGAGACAGATGGACTACAGTCTGTAACCGTAGAACTACAAAGTGCTCCTATAGGGTAAGAGGAGCTGATAAAATGAACAATGGTGTTCCTAATAAAGTGCTTGCCAAATATATATACATGTAATGTATACAGTTCATTTAGAAGTCTTTAAGGCGCTTCCATAGCTTTAATTCCCACCTTAGATTGATCTATTTAGAGTGTGGAAACATCAGTGAACGTAGAAAAACATGTATGTTGTCTATCCCAATGTTAATTAGCATGGAATAAAGTGTAGATCCAGATCCATCTAGTCTTGAGAGCTCTCATGACACTGACTATGTTGCAGCAGCATGCAATAACACTTGGTGGCCATCTGTCTGAGTGACCTCACCTCAGGTTTCTAAGCAGTGGAATATATGGCCCAGCCCGCCGCACTCATATTTCCCTTGCTTTTCCATATGCTGATTCACAGGCTGATTCACTGAGATTACAGCCTGAAATATTTGCCTGAACAGACAGGACCCGACTGCTCACATCATGTCCGGACAGGTTCGGACGTTGTTTTCTCAACCACCCACTTGTGTTGACATGACTGAGGAACTCCACGAGGAAGTCCACGAGGCCTACAATCATGGGAAAATGAATGCACAGTGATTCAGGAATGTACAGTTTAGAGCAAGAGGACATTTGATTTGTTTATAAGGTAAATAAATGTTATATAATCAGAATGTTATAACTTACTTTATGTAAATAAATACGGGTTAGGATTAATCAGGTGAAGGCTAAAATCCTGTTTTGTCAGCATGGCACAGCATAAGTGCAGTACATTATAAAACATGCATGTTGTACATACACACTGCTTGGTTTAAGCAGGATTTAAATTTGGACAGTTGGTAATTCCATTCAGCTCAACTCAACTGTCATTATGCCAATATAGGGCTGTGGAGTGTAAAAAACTCTAAAAGGTTAGCTTCTCTGGTGCATTAATAATAAAATAAGTAATTATAAAAAAGATTTATAGTAAAGTGCAGTGTAAAGACAAATAGACACGATAAATTGTGTGCACAAACAGTACGACATGCAAAATGTGCAAGAGCAGTGACTGTACGGCAGAATGTGAATACTAGAACTGAGGTGCAAACAGCAGTTAGCATATGCAAGAAAGCAAAATGCAGATTCGTGTCAGTGTACATGTAGGAAAGTACAGTATGCTGAGGTAGCCAGATGTGCAGTTTAAGTATGTGGCTGTAAACAGTGGATGTATATATGAAGTACAAGAATAGCAGCTCATTGTTCAGGTGAACTAAAACAGCTCACAGTACAGATGTACAGTATATAAATAAATAAAATATAAAGATAAATAAATACACAGCTCCGGTGCTCAAGGTATGCAGGTCTAGTTAGAGTGCAGTGCGTATAGTAGTGTGTGGGCTGGGGTGATCAGGGCTAGATCAGTACAGTCTATAGTGTTATGAACATGTTCTGGCCGGCACTGCTGGTGTGACCAGTTTGACGGCTCTTGGGAGAAAACTGTTCCTGAACCTGGTGGTTCTAGCTCAGGTGTTCTGGTACCTCTTTCCAAATGGCAGAGGTTAGAACAGGGGGTTGTGTGCTTTCCTCAGACATCTTCTGTCATATATACAGTGAGGAAAATAAGTAATTGAACACCCTGCGACTTTGCAAGTTCTCCCACTTAGAAATCATAGAGGAGTCTGAAATTTTCATCTTAGTTTCATCTTAGGATTTTTTTAATCATACATTGTGATTTCCGGATTTTTTTTTAGATTATTTGAACACCTGTGAAAATCAATGTTAATATTTGGTACAGTAGCCTTTGTTTGCAATTACAGAGGTCCTGTAGTTTTTCACCAGGTGTGCACACACTGCAGCTAGGATTTTGGCCCATTCCTCCACACAGATGATACTCCAGATCAGCCAGGTTTCTGGGCTGTCGCTGGGAAACACAGAGTTTGAGCTCCCTCCGAAGATTTTCCTTAGGGTTTAGGTCTGGAGACTGGCTAGGCCACTCCAGAACCTTGATATGCTTCTTACTGAGCCGCTCCTTGGTTTTCCTGGCTGTGTGCTTTGGGTCATTGTCATGTTGGAGGACCCAGCCATGACCCATCTTCAATGCTCTAACTGAGGGAAGGAGGTTGTTCCCCAAAATCTCGCAATACATGGCCCCGGTCACCCTCTCCTTAATACAGTGCAGTCGTCCTGTCCCATGTGCAGAAAAACACCCACAAAGCATGATGCTTCCACCCCCATGCTTCACAGTAGGGATGGTGTTTTTGGGATGGTACTCATCATTCCTCCTCCTCCAAACACGGCGAGTGGAATTAAGACCAAAAAGTTCTATTTTGGTCTCATCTGACCACAGCACTTTCTCCCAGGACTCCTCTGGATCATCCAAATGGTCATGGGCAAACTTAAGACGTGTGCCTGGACGTGGGCCTGGACATGTGCTGATTTAAGCAGGGGAACCTTCCGTGCCATGCATGACTTTAAACTATGAAGTCTTAGTGTACTACCCACAGTAACCTTGGAAACAGTGGTGCCAGCTCTCTTCAGGTCATTGACCAGCTCCTCCCGTGTAGTTCTGGGCTGATTCCTCACCTTTCTTAGAATCATTGATACGCCACAGGGTGAGATCTTGCGTGGAGACTCAGTCCGAGGGAGATTGACAGTCATGTTTAGCTTCTCCATTTTCTAATAATTGCTCCAACAGTTGATCTTTTTTCACCAAGCGGCTTGGCAATTGCCCCATGGTCCTTTCCAGCCTTGTGGAGGTCACCAATTTTGTCTCTGGTGTCTTTGGACAGCTCTTTGGTCTTAGCCATGTTAGTAGTTGGAGTCTTACTGGTTGTGTGGGGTGGACAGGTGTCTTTATGCAGCTAACAACCTCAAACAGGTGCTTCTAATTTAGAATAATGAGTGGAGTGGAGGTGGAGTTTTTAGAGGCGGACTAACAGGTCTTTGAGGGCCAGAATTTTTGCTGATTGGCAGGTGTTCAAATACTTATTTGCAGCAATAGCACACAAATAAATTATTGAAAAAATCATACATTGTGATTTTTTTTTTTAGATTATGTCTCTCACAGTGGACATGCACCTAAGATGAAAATTTCAGACCCCTCCATGATTTCTAAGTGGGAGAATTTGCAAAGTGGCAGGGTGTTCAAATACTTATTTTGGGTGGGAGGGCAGCTGCGGTGATGTGCTGCGCAGTTTGTACCCCCTTTACCATCTTTATTGTATTATAGCATATCATTATGTTTATTCATCTGCGATCTAATGATAGCGTATGGCCTATTGCTGCTTTTTTGAGTTTGACCATTCTGTTGGGTTATCTTGCATGATTATGAGCTGATTAGAGTAGAAATTCATATTATATTAGCCTCAGGTCAATTTCAGTCTTCAAAAGCCACAAACATTTTCGGGTTGTTCTGACAAAAAGTTCAGGCTTGATTAAAGTTTTAGTTGGGATCTAATGGGCTGCATATCGTTGTAAGTGCGCATGCGCGGAGAGTGCATGCTGCCTGTTACAGTAGCTCCCGCTTTGTTTTCGTTTTTCTTCTATTTATCTTAATATTTCTTTAATTTATTTTACAAGCCTGCAATTTCCCCCTGGGATTAATAAAGTATTTCTGATTCTGATTCTGATTCTGTAGCTTTCTAAAGAAATTCATCAATTTATGCATCATTTGAACAAACACTTACGTGAAGATGTCATTATGAATGGACCAATAGAAATGGCCCAAAATTTTGACTTTCAAATTTAATCAGGTGTTTGCCCTCTCCTATTAAGTTGCCCTTTAGGAAATCTGTTGGACAGCAAAGATATACTCTTAAATGTGGCCCAGAAAGGGTTAACCGACAGATGCCATAAAAGGACGCTTTCACACTAGAGTACATTTCCGGACCTAGGACCATTTGCTCTGCAAAGTTCAGTAAGTTTGGCCAAGTGTGAAAGCCTGGAAGCGATCCAGAGGACAGAGCTCTGGTCCTCCTGAAATCAGTGGTCTGGGGTTCACGTCCAGCTAGCTCTGTAAATGCAAAACATCAAGTATGAAGTGTCAGCCTCCACATTTGAGTTGTGCCCAGCAAAGTCCTTACATCTGTCACCAAGGCAAATCAGTGTTACCACACACAGTGCTACTAACTCCATCATCCAAGCTATACTGTGGCCAACTTGGGTGAGTACAAGCTTTTCCAAAGAAAAGGACATGTAGGTGACACACTTAAGGACACTGCTGAATTAGAGAGATAAATGTACCCTAAAATGACTCGGCCCTGATCCGGAGGGTAACGACCTCTATTTCACACTACGTGGCTCTCCTGGTCTGGGCCACACCGGCATGCCGGCCTCCCTGAGCGAGCACTTCCAGCTCCAGCATGGATAATTTCCTTTTCATCCTGGCCTCCCATGGCAAATGGACCTCTGACCTCGTAATGTAGTTCACCTGGGAAACGTAGTTTTCCTCAGTGCGCAGGCCGATTTACGGCACGAGAGCACACGCATGTGCTTCCCATTAAGAGACATCTCCTGATTCATTTCCTGCAGAGAGCATTTCAAAGACAAGCAGATTGGAGCAATTCCGAGGAAGATAAAAATAACACATTTGTAATGGTGTAATCAGCAGTAAGCACTCTCCAAATCTCCACTGCTGTGATTGGGAATTTTTTGGGGCTTTTTTTTTCATTATTACATGAAGACACCTTAATTCTGAAGCATAAGGACACTCACACCTGTCAGAAACAGTTACTACGTTTGTGTCTCTCGCTCTTTCTCTCTGTCTCCAACATTTTATTTTGGAGCTGCGATCTCAAAAATGACACTTGAAAAAAAGCCTACCATTTACAGACATAATCAGCACCACTGGTGTTGCAAAGCGAGCTGCTCTTAATTATGAATGAAATTTAGCCAGCGAGTCTGCTCAGATGAATTTTCATGTACTACTCCGCAATCACTACAGTTTTCTACGTTACCCCTGATATTTAAAGGGCCCATATTGTGGAAAAACACATTCCTTTGAATATGGCTAGAGTTTGTTCATATATATATAATGTACCAGGCAAAGACTCACAAAACATTTATAAATTAAAGAATAGCAGAAATGTTATATAGAAATGTAAATGAGGAGATGGTCATTGGTTGAAATATGAAGAGAAAGCTTGTAATGCTCAACATGGCGTCAGTTTATGAAGTCTAAGAACAAGTGCCAGTCAGTTTGCTGGTTATGCCACATGTGGAAAATATGGAAAATGTTGAAATTGTAAAAAAGCCTCCTCCTTCATCTTACCCCAGACACGCTCAATTATGTCCATGTCTGGTGACTGGGCTGGCCAATCCTGGAGCACCTTTATCTTCTTTGCTCTCAGGAACTCAGAAGTATGAGAAGGAGCGCCACCTTGCTGCAGAATTTGCCCTCTCTTGTGGTTTGGAATGTAATGGGCAGCAAGAATATTTCTAAGATTTCTAAGATTTTAATCCCTTACTGATCCCACAGTGGGGAAATTTACAAGTCTTCCGCATTTAACCCATCTGTGAAGTGAAACTCCCACATACACACTCACTAGTGAACACACACACTAGGGGGCAGTGAGCACACTTACCCGGAGCGGTGGGCAGCCCTATCCATGGCGCCCGGGGAGCAGTTGGGGGTTAGGTGCCTTGCTCACCTAACCCCCAACTGCTGGAGCACCTTTATCTTCTTTGCTCTCAGGAACTCAGAAGTATGAGAAGGAGCGCCACCTTGCTGCAGAATTTGTCCTTTCTTGTGGTTTGGAATGTAATGGGCAGCAAGAATATTTCTAAGATTTCTAAGATTTTAATCCCTTACTGATCCCACAGTGGGGAAATTTACAAGTCTTCCGCATCTAACCCATCTGTGAAGTGAAACACCCACATACTCACTCACTAGTGAACACACACACTAGGGGGCAGTGAGCACACTTACCCGGAGCGGTGGGCAGCCCTATCCATGGCGCCCAGGGAGCCCGGGGAGCAGTTGGGGGTTAGGTGCCTTGCTCACCTAACCCCCAACTGCTGGAGCACCTTTATCTTCTTTGCTCTCAGGAACTCAGAAGTATGAGAAGGAGCGCCACCTTGCTGCAGAATTCTCTCTTGTGGTTTGGAATGTAATGGGCAGCAAGAATATCTTGATCATTCAGGCTGTTGATGTTGCCATCCACTCTGCAGAGCTTTCGGACACCCCCATAGTGGACATTTTCTTTGTGAATCTGGGGTTCATGCGGGTTCCAACAGCTCTTCTGCAGTATTTGGGGCGATTGGGATGCAGTCCAGTGGATGATTCCTCAGGAAAATGAACCTTCTGCCACTTTTCCACTGTCCATCCTTTCTGCAAGCTGTGGGCATTTTCAAATGAGACACGATTTTTCGTTGTCTTCTGTTTAATGCTGGTTTCTGAGCAGTAATTTGACCATGGAGAGCAATGCATGAAAGAATTCAACAAACTGTCGTTATACACACAGCGTTTTCTGGTGAACAGGTCTAATGTAGCTCCACTGCAGTTGAAAAAGAGCAGGCCCTGGACTGTCGAAGCAACAAACGGTCCTCTCGAACAGTTATCTTAAGGGGTCTGCCTGACCTGGGCTTATCATGAAGGTCTCCAGTTTCTAGAAATCTATTTCTTTTCCTCTCCACTTGACACTTGGATACATTAAAGATGTCTTCCACCTCAGCAGCAGACTTGGTCTTCAGGGTCTTGATGATCAGCACTCTGGTTAGTGGTTGGTTCTTTGGCATGTTGTCAGAAGCCTGGTTGTACTTCACATGAAAGTCTGGTGTGCTAGGGTTCTTTTTATACACACCTGGGAATGTGTTCATTACATTATTTGTCCCAGGTGAAGCTTTAATCTGTGATTGGTTGAATCATTTAAAGACACAAGACTTTTGTTCTTGCAAAAACAGATGTTGTGAGTCATTTTGCACCCAGTTATTAATGTGAAAACTCTTGACATTAAAGGGAACCATTTATTGTAACAATTGACTGATTACAAATAAAGTTATACACCATTTTAAGTTACTATGTCCTTATGTGACAAGACCTCTGCAAATTACTGTAAAACAAAGATAATTACAATTCCAGTCTCTCTATATAACTTATTTATATAATAGAAATATATATTTCTGTGATATAACTAAGTTGTATATACCATACATAATTATTATTATATTGAGAGATATGTATATGTATGTATGTATGTATGTATGTATGTGTGTTTATATATATATATATATATACACACATACATACTATATTGCCAAAATTATACCTTTGCCTGCCTTCTCCCATATATTGATGTGTGAGTGACATCCCATTCTTAATCTGTAGGATGTAATATAATTCCGGCCCACCCTTTGCATAACAGTTTTAACTCCAGATATATGAAATTTTGATGAAGGGTTGCTGTTTACAACCTATGTTGTAAACAGTAGTACTGGTAAGCTGCTGTGTAGAAATTGTTGAATGTTGGCTAGAAGCTTTTTGAGCTAACACAATGATTCTGGTGAGTGCATTGTTGTGTATCAGGGTTCAATAACACAACAGAGACTGTTCTTTATTTGCTGACCATCCGAGTAAACCCCAAAAGACAACAAACAAAAAAGTAGGGCCTCTTTTCTTATTATCCAGCTACATCACTGCACCGCACACTTTTGGTGCAAAATAAAACTTGACACCCTTACAGCTTGGTTCTAATTCCACATGAAAACAAAAGGTGAAAAATAACCAAATTTTGTTTTTTAAACAGTATGCCCACCACTTCTTTTTCTACACACAACATCTATGACCTCTTAATATCTTTTGATTGCAACAGTTTTACCTTCTAAACCTTTAAACATCATTAAAGCCTGATGGAAGCATCGCATGCATGTGACAGGAATAGTGTTTCCCTGGTTTTGGGTTACACACTACCGGGCAATGGCTCTCTGCTGGGAGGTCATCCAAATTTAACATTAACAGCTAAAGATACAAAACTCATTTATCTTCTGCTGCACACTGTGCAGAGCTGGGATGAAAATAAATAAAGAAAAATCTATGCAGCAATATCTGCAGGAAGAATATCAAGGCTGAAATTACTATTGATTAACAATTCAGCCCGATGCTGTCTTTGTCTGGGAGCGCAAAGTTATTTTCAACTGCTTGACTGTCGTATTGTTTAGGAATTGCATCCTAGATATCTGCTGAAGCTTTCGAAATGAGCTTAAGGAACGACCACTGTGTTGCAGAATTTAATTACATTCGGTAGCCCTCAGAACAGCATCAATGGGAATTTATCATTTGCTCCAAGGAGGTCAGAAACTTTGGGGGCTAAAACTCATTCTAAAAATTTTTGTATGCTGTGTGTGTGCTGTTCATAACTATGTGACATACAAAAGACTATAGACTGAGACATTAACACATCAGATAACAATCGATATATATGTTTCTTACACTAGCGGTTCACATTTTGCCATCTAATATCGATTAACGAGAAGAGAATGACCATAAATACACAATCTTTATTATATGTCCTGCATGTGTTAATGTTTGTGTAAGTGAGAAATGTATAGACTAAGACATTATTATATTTACAGCAGACAACACATTGTAAAGAGTGTGTTATGTCTCCTTCCTAGTTTGGAGGTTGAGAGAATCTTTGTTTAACCCAGGGGCTGAACTGTGGGTGGGTCTGGTTGGTCTATGCTTCCAAAGGTTTCTTATTATTAAAAAAATCTCCACCAAAGTCAGGAAAGCAGGAAATGTGTATAGTATATATTGTGGATAGTATAATACGTAAATGGTATGTATGATGTGAGTGGACAGTTTGGCAAAAAAATGCTCACTAACAGCATGTAATACCTCCACAAGCACAAATAACAGCTGTGATTTGATTTGGCATGAACTGGACAAGTTTCTGGATGTATCAATGTTCAGGCACTCTTGCAGTTGGGCCAGATTTGGTGGATGCCTTCCCTGACACAATTCTGAGGAGAATTTCCTGTAGACTGGGATTTTTAACACTGCTGGTAGATCATGACAGTCACTGCACTGTACTACCTCTTGTCACTCCCGTTGCACACACTTTCAAGTATTCATAGCCCCATCATCCTCATGCAGTGTGATCTGCAGGAACCCTGAAGTTACTACCACCTTAAACATCAAGATGACTAAATGTTTGTCTGGTGAGCATTTAAAATTATTGATGCTTCAAGATGCATGCAGTGCTTGTGTTGAGTTTGCATTGCTACATGCATCTGTTCTGAAATCTAGAAGTGCCGATAATACCCAGGACGCAATCTGTAAAGCGTATTGTGGCATAATTTATCAACGCAACCACAGCACAGTAGCATGTTGCCTGCTTACAGTATCTGGAGACCGTGTATATAAACCAGGCTCTGCTTATCTAGATTTCATGCATGTGTTTATTCATTTAACTACTGGATCCCTCGCCTGTTTCCAAGGTCCTGAGCTTGTGGGCTCAACAAGGTCTCCATGTATTCCATCAGTACTCTGTGCTTCCTTTCTGAAGGGCAAATTAAAAGCAGGAAGAGTAGAAACATGACAGGTGAGATGTGACAGTAATGGCTCAGTTTCTAGCCACTGAAAGCTTTCCTCCGTCCCTCACAGACAGCTCATCTGGTGTCATTTAATCAGCGCAAGAATAGCCCTGGAATCCTCCACTGCTTCCAGCTGCGCGCACACACATACACACACACGTTCTAATGAGACTAGATACTCCAGCTTCTGAAGGCAGCTTAAGTTTCATATTTATTTATCAATCATGCATGAGGTCTCCGAGATAACACCAAGGTCAGTGTGGCTCCCAGCCTGAGGAACTCCAAGACTGCTCCAGTCTCTTCAGCACACTTCATCATAAAGCCTATTCATCATAGTTACCCATGCATGCCAATGTGAGGCACTGCTGATGAGAAAATCTAACAGCAGGTTAGGTACTCTGCAAGCTATAATGCAATAAAGGGTGCACTGCAAAAAGAAGAGTTTTGGATTTCTTGATTGAAAGGGCACAACTTAATTTCCTCACTTTATTGGAATAAAGGTCGTTGAAGCCATATGTAAACATTGGTTAAAAAAAATGCCATTCTTCACTGTCAGAAAATGTCATATATATGTCATATATAGTCATATGTATATAGTCATATACAGACTGTATGGAAATGTCATTCTTTCCATACAGTCAATATAAGGAAACTATGCTGCAAGCTAGTTTTGAAGTTACAGTTTGTGCATCTTTCTGATCTTTCAGTTTGAATAAAATCAAATAATTATGTGAAATTGTCAGGAATAATTTGGATCGTGTACAGAGCTATAAGTCGAATGAGTTTTATTAAACAGATTGACAATTAAGCACAGCAGCATAAGCCATTACTGAGGGGCAATACAGGGTCATGAACAAAAAGGCAGGCAGAGGTCGAGATCCAAGGAACCAGAGAGAATGGCACACTGATCCAAAGGGAGTGAGCAAAAGAATGAACCAATAAACAAACAGGAAGTCAAAAACCAGGAAAGCAAACAAACCAAGAAGAGGATCCAAAAAAGTAAGTCAAGTTCGGGAGATCAGAGGTGTCAGGGAAACCCGGAGGCATGACAGAAATACAATGATGCTCAGCCTATGTGTGTTACAGTTGCTGGCATGCCTAGAAATTCTTATAAATTAAATGGAACTGAATTATACTCACATTCATATTTGATGTTTTAAAGTTTACCTGATCAGTAAGGAACATAGGGAAATGGCCAGCCATGACTTCTTGCTTCACTGGGGTCAAAATATGAGGAAACACACAGGTTACATCATCATTCATCACTATGAAAATCACCAGTGAATACCCTGAACTCTGATAATAGGTTGTTGAACTGCACAAATCAGGAAATGGCTACAAGAAAACAGCTAAACAGTTTAAAATGTCTATGTCCACCATATGAGCAAAAAGCATGTGAAGAATCTTCCAGGAGGTGGATGAATTTCTATACTGACCCCGTTCACAATGAGGAGGATGGTTTGAGTGGCGAAAAAATCTCAGAGGATCACGGTTAGCGAATTACAGACATTAGTTTGATCTTGGAATAAGACGACACCTACATTACCACATATTAATTATGGATAATATTGCCAGATCAGGATCAGGATCAGGATTGCCAGATAAAAAAAAGATTCTGCTGTTAAAGACCAGCAAAGTGGTCACAGGTTGCCAGAGGTTACTGTGCCTTTCAGTGAGATCATGTTTTGTAGCCCAATCATTTATTTATTTATTTATTTGTTAATTGTGTAAATACTGGCTTAATGCTGTCGCCCTCTAGATATCAAGATTCAGAGGATATGGAGAATCCCAGTGTGAAAGTGACAAGGCCGACTGTCAATATTGGATGCACATGATCTTTGGGGCCTCAGGCAGCACTGCATTAAACATGGGCATGATTCTGTACTGGGACTCACTGCATGGGCTCAGAAACACTTCTAGAATTCATTGACTTTGAACAGAGTTCACCAGACAAATGCAACTTAAAGCTGTATCATGCAAAGAAGAAGCCATATGTCAGCATAATCCAGAAACGCCACCGACTTCTCTGGGCCAAAGTTAATTTAAAATGGGCTGAGACAGAATGGAAAACTGTTCTGTGGTCATATAAATCAAATTTAGAAATTCTTTTTGGAAACCACAGATGCCAAGAGGAGAGGAGAGGGACCATCCAGCTTGTTATCAGCACACAGTTCAAAATTCTGCATCTCTGATGGTATGTGGTTGCATTAGTTCTTATATTGTAGGCAGCTAACACTTTTGGTAATCAATACCGAGCAGTATATAGAGGTTTTAGAACAACATAAGCTCCAATACAGACAACGTCTCTTTCAGTGAAGGCCTTGTATATTTCAGCAAGACAAAGCTAAAACCACATACTGCATCAACAACAGCATGACTTCGCAGAAGAAGAGTCCGGGTGCAGAACTGACCTGCCTCCAGTCCAGACCTCATTTGGCGCATCATGAAATTAAAACCCTTCTTCTTAATGTTACTTCTTAATGTAACCTCACAGTGTTGCTTCTCAGTTCTGTTACACAAGTCCTTCAGGGATAATAGTAGTAGTGGGCTGGAGGGTTGCCATGAACCCTGGAGAGATGCCAGTTTGATTTCCTCAACTGAGAGTAACGAACGAAGAGCCCTTGAGCAAGGCACCAAACCTCTAAATGCTCCTGGGTTGCTGTGGGTAGGGCTGCCGACTGCTCCGGACAAGTGTGTTCACCGCCCCCTAGTGTGTGTGTTCACTAGTGCGTGTATGTGGATTCCTCTGTGTGCAAATCACAAATGGCAAAAATGGTCCTAAACTCTTTACTCAGGGAATGATAAGCCTCACCTAATGTATAACACATTTGCTCTTTGCCTGTGACTGCAGCTTCTGATGTAGCCCTGTGCCACTCTAAATGTAAATAAGTAACTAGTAGACAGTGATTGGTGTTGGGAGTTGTGTTGTTGCTGCTCAAATTTGCTAGTACATGCTTAAAATTGTTGAAAAGTGGTGCAACACAACAAACACTGTAGTTCCTGCCAAAGCCTGAGTAGACTGATAAATCAATGTTATGACTCAGTTGTCAGTGATGTGGTTAATCTCAGTGTTACTGAACTCCTCTGATGGGCCTAAACATGTACAAAACAAGCTTAGCATCAGTGTTGTTCTGAACTCATACAAGCAGTTTGTGACAAGTCACATACATACCCTTTAACTGAAAATCACATGGCTCACCAATTTGTAGTCAGATTTGCAAGGCATTATTATTGGGATATGGAGAATTGTTTGCTCATGAGGTCATGGGGCAGCCGTTGGATTATGGGAGAAACATGTTTTCTTGGAGGTCAAAATAAAGTCGAATTTTACACTTTTAAATAAGTGTAAAAAATAAAAGTTAAATGTATTATGATAAAAAAAAAAGATAACAGCAAGGAACTGCATGAATTAAATAAAAATTACAACAGTGGTTTTCCACATGCCTTATCAGTATGCAATCGAAATGTATTCTGAATTCGTTACTTTTCTATGACTGCATTGCAGCTGGACACCCAGTGTGTCTGAGCTGAATAATTTGATTTAGTCTAAGGGGAAAAGTATGAACGTTAAATTTTTTTTTAAACACACCGTACCTTTAAAGCTTATACTGTACAGATTCAAATCCAATTTAAAGCTTTCAGATTAAGTTGTCTATTGCTTTGGCAAATTTTAGTGTCAAGATAAATACTAAATGGGACTCTAGGTTCTGAAGCCATAATAATACAAACATTTGAATCTTCAATTTTGTCTTAAAGAGGGGAATGAGAGTAAGGTAATAGCATGTAAATGATGGAATGTTTTGAAAGCTAAAATAGACTTAAATTTGGTATTAGTTGTTTTCTAAATCCCCAGTGTTGCCTGGGGTATTCACTGCCATTCCTACTAAACTGATAAGAAAGGGGAAAAAAGATATTTTCCATGGCAGAATATGTATGAAACTTCTAAGTTTCAAAGGCTTGACGGAAGAATTTTTGCACAGGGGGGAATCCTGGTAAAAGCCTAATTTATTTCCGTGATTTGCTGGGAGGCCCTCCAGCACTATTTTTGACTTAGGTGCTATTCCCTCACCACTGCAAACTTTAAAAAAGTGCAGAGGTTTGTATCTTTTCTTTTGCCATCTTTTCTCATACGCCCACCATATGCAAGTGGAGAGTGATGCATACTAGATTGGATTTATTATGTTTACTGCATTGGCAAGTGGATATCCAGATGCCTACAGCTGGTGACATTTAACACCTTAAAAACTGTCAAAAAGAACATTGTAGAAAAGTAATTAGAAATAATATCAAAATATAATATAATAAAAATCATTTCAAAGAGAAAAATAATAACATTAATAACAATAAAAACGCTTTTGTTGCCATGCAGACTTTTCACCAACTGGTTCTTTAAAGACGATCCACTGTTGTAAAGGAGATGTGTGAGTGGACAAGCTTTTTAAAGTTTAAAGATCCTCCACATAATGGAAAGGCTCTGTACTGATAAAAGGTTTTTCCTAGTATTCTACGACTAAGCCGAGAACCGTTTAGGTGCCTCTTTTTTTCCTAGGGTTCATATAATTGCTATTCAAGGATATGAGCCTTTTGTACCTTGGAGTGTAGTGAGATTTCCACCAAGCTCAAGTCAGAAAATGTATTTGTTCGCCGGGATTCAGCTCATAGTCAATAAGCCTGGGAAAGATGACACGCTGCAGCAATAATAGACAGAGGCAAGGGCATTCCACAAGCCACCGGGCGAGTGGACTAAACAGCGGACAGTTGGCCTGAGCCCCAGTTTGACAACTCCTAACCTCATTTGACAAGAGTAATCACATTGACCCCATAACAGACAGCGCCCTGCCACAAACAGAAGGCGAGCCACACTCCAGCACATGTGAATTATGCAATCATTTTTGCATGAATCTTAAAAGAAGGTGCAAGAAGGCGATGAATTAAACAGTCTCGGTGGGGGTCTTGGGAGCAGAGGGGCATCTGGAGGGGTTGTGACACTACAGAGTGAGCTCATCTGCCGGGAGACAGCTAGAAGGGTCAAGCTCACTTATCAAAGAAGAGTGACCGCTCCAGCAGTCTCAAAGCTGCTGCGAGCGTCACTTTCAGAACACGCGTGGTTAGACATACTGCAGCCATCACTTTTGCAATAAGCGCATTCATCTACTGGTCACACGCTTGCTTGTTTCTACATGCTTGTGTGCCAATATTTGTTTTACCATCTAAAAAATGCCCCACAATTTCAGGACAAATGGATCAATTAATATGTTCCAAAAATGGCTTGCATAAAATCTTATTCTGTACAAAAGCAAGCATATCCTGGTAAGTGCAATCAAGTTTCTAGTAGGAATAGTAAAATTCACTTCAGAGCACCAGCATTAAAGATTCAATTGCACAGATTAAAAAGCATGCACTGGATACAGTTTGGCATGGAATCGGGATTCAGTTTCTACATATCTGTAAAATCAGATTTTTGAAAAACATATACATTCATCATCAAAAGAATAGTTCCACCCAGATAGACGTGAGAGGAGATAAAGATTACCAGGAACAATAAATTATGATAAATTTAGACTGATATATGGCAACATTTAGTGAGCTACAGAAGTACAGGGGTTGGACAATGAAACTGAAACACCTGTCATTTTAGTGTGGGAGGTTTCATGGCTAAATTGGACCAGCCTGGTGGCCAATCTTCATTAACTGCACATTGCACCAGTAAGAGCAGAGTGTGAAGGTTCAGTTAGCAGGTAAGAGCACAGTTCTGCTCAAAATACTGCAATGCACACAACATTATGGGTGACATACCAGAGTTCAAAAGAGGACAAACTGTTGGTGCACGTCTTGCTGGCGCATCTGTGACCAAGACAGCAAGTCTTTGTGATGTATCAAGAGCCACGGTATCCAGGGTAATGTCAGCATACCACCAAGAAGGACGATCCTCCACCAGCATCACGTAGTGACCTGGCCACTATCCTGCAAGAACCACTGGACCACTGTGCAGGACTGGTATATGTCATTCCCAAGACGAACTGACGCTGTATTGGCCGCAAAAGGAGGCCCTACACCATACTAATAAATGATTGTGGTCTAAAACCAGGTGTTCCAACCCCTGTAGTGTCTCTCAGTGTGTTTGCTAAGACGTCTCAGCATGGAGCTGTAGAAGTTCCCATGCAGCTTGAATATTCTCACACAGTCCCTGCAGATGGTGCGATAGGGGTGGAGGTGGAGTGAAACCATGACAACAAACCGTTCATCTTGGCGCTGACCACAGTGCCTCCACACACGGACTCATTGGTCATCTCCAACCAAGACAAAAGCAGGACTCGTCATTAAAGATGACCCTCAGCCATTATGAGTCATTCCAGGCAGTAACAGGGTGACTCATGGACGGCATCACTGCTTGAGTCACCCCACACGTTTGACAATTCGTCAGTTCTCTCTCTCTGTGGTTTCTTTAGGTCTCCCAGAGCCTTCATTTCACTGGCGCGTGCCTTCTTCTATCCACTACTGGAAACAGCATGCTATGATAGCATCTTGGTATAGTGCGCAATACATCCCACTTACCAGAGTCCTCTGATGCGACCCCTCTCACAACGACCTTAAATATTAAGTCAGATATGTCGAAGCTCATCCTTGCTTAAGTCACATGTGCAACTGAGCTTAAATCATTTGCATATCCCACAATGTCAAACCTACCTACCAAATGTCATTCCTGTCAGTTGATTCCTTCTGGGTGCTAATTTTTTTAAGTTGATGAGTGATGTGTAATTATTAGGAGAGGAATATAGCTTTATTATTTAGGAATGTGACCAAAATATTATTTAGCCTTATATCAGCATTAAGGCCTTATTTTATCTTTTGTCTGCATAAGAAAAAACAAAGAAATAAAATAGCATACTGAACTGTGTAGCATCATATCATACTGAACCGCATGGTGTTGAATCAAACTGTGGCAAATTGCCCTGCATCGCAATGGGGTGAATCATATTGCATTAGTAGTTGCTTCATTTATATCTTTAATGTATCAGATCATTGACAATCCATCAAGATGTGTATCGCATCAGTCTCAGTGATGGAGACGCACATCCCCAGTTTCTAGGCACTTTTTTACCTCTCCATTTTATCTTGTGAAGTTCTGCCTGTACCAAAGACATATTGCACAGACGTTTCTCTCTCTCTCCCCCATGTTACCATGGGGATACATGGTTTTCTTATGACAAAGATGATATATTGGATATGAGGAAATATATGTACATTTATCTTTTGTCCATATGGGATCAAGTCTAAATCGGGACAGTTTGTTTACCATCCCTTCTTGCTGTATGTTGAGCCTATATAATACAGACCATCTGGGAGAAATAGAAGCACACATGCTTTCAAACGGCTCCCGGTTTTCGTCCTAATGCTGTGCCTCAAGATATTGTTCTCATAACACATTTAATTAGGCCACACTCATAGTCCTGTTACGACTATATCACAGTTGTATTTTGTGATCTAATGAAAACACAGATGCGGTAAGTACCATGAGCTGCGGTACTGCACATGTGGTATGTAGGTATTAGCCTTGTGTATTTTTTGCATATTGTTACTGTCATATCAAAATCTCGTAGCTCAGTTTTCTTCATTGGTTATATTTTACACCAGCTTCTTTTAAACTGCATGCTCAATTATATGAAGTAGCTTAAAATAAAATCTTGTCACTTTAACTTGCAATGTTGTTAAAGTTGAGAACCATGTCCTATAAAGTTATGTTTTTGGGAATTCAGTGATTTATTATGTGTAAGTCTATGTATTCTGAAAAGGTGTTCACCTATGCTAATGGCCTGCCCTCTGACCAGATCAACTCTAAGCGTTAGCCAGGACTTGTTAGCCTTAGCCTGACATTATGTATAAACATTGTCACTTAAGACATTAACTTAACATTGTGAACTTAAGAACTTATGTAAGAGCAATATGTAGGTAAATAAACTGTATTACAAGTTAATTAGCCGAACCTTTAAGCCATTTTCCTTACTACACTTAAATTAATGCCTTAAGTTCACATTTATTATTTAGTAAAGAAATGAATATCACTCTATGCCAGCTGTCGGCAACAAATGCCTCTGGAGTGCCATAATACCATTTTGCTTATCCCCTTGTGGCTCAACAGCAGAGTTAGATATTTAGGTAAAAATAAAAATGCTCCACTTTTGCAATACATTATAATGCATGATCTAATATGCTAGAATGAATTCACCAGCCTTTGACCCTAAAGCTTGGCATGCAGATTGCTGATCACATAGCAACACAATCATCAGTCTTGCCTAGCTAGTAGCTAACAAAATGGCAAAGAAGAGAATGATTCAAGATGAAAACTGTGAATTTAGAGATGGATGGAAAGACTCATTTGCATTTATATGCACTCCTGCTGATTTCCTGATATGTTTAATCTGTAATAAGCTACTGTCAAACAACAAAAAGTTGACTGTTGAGAGACAAGAAAGAAACCATTCTACTTCTGCAGAAACATTTCCTGCCAGAGAGGCGAGAAGGGCACTCGTTACTGAGCTAAAGCTTAAAGAAGAGCGAAATAAGTCCACATTGTGGTTTATAATACAGTACATTTTTTGGCCAACAAAAGGACGTTAGGACATACTGACACATGTTTACAGCCAATTGTTAAAACATTCAACAGAAAAACATTTGCACAGATTGTCACTTGAGAAATGCCAAAGAAGAACCATTTTATTTCCATAAAAATTGGGGAAAAAAAGTTCCTATATGTACCAGTCAGTGGGAACTGTTCGAGGACATTCTGGGAACAAGTTTGAAATGATATCAAAGGCATTTTCTGCCAGATCTGTGAATTTGTATTCCTGTATTTTTCAGATCTGCTGCACTTAAATCATTAGAGAAAACAAAGGTCATGTTTTTCTTTGCCTAACAACTAACACACCTGCTTCATCTCACAGAAGTCTGGTGAGTGTGCTGATAGTTGAATCAGGTGCATTTGTGCAGAGACTAAAATATGGATGCCAGTAGGCTCCCAGCACTGGGATTAAAAACCGCTTTTGTTGCCAGAGTTAGAGAGTTGAAGAAGCTATGTCAAACTCATTTACATGCCAGGCCTCAGTGATAACCCTTCATGAAGCTCCAGGCCAGGCAGATATTATACGAAATGTTTCTTGATGTTAGCCGACAGGTATTTGACCGTGTACTGACCGAAATATGACTCTTGATGCAACTTGCAGAGGAACAGTATAAAACTTAACAATTAGCAGCAGTCTATTAATGCTGCTGCTCAAGTCTATTTGGAATTACCTTTATAATGAGCTCCTGACTCAGAAAGTCTGTTCACATTTTAATTAGCCTACCAGTAGAACATTCAGCCTGGGTCTGCGACACATTATAGCTTACAGCTGCCCATGTATTATACGCATGACTTAAAAACTGTATCTGATTTTCCATCTCCCAAGTAATCAACATGTCATTTCAATTTCACCAGTTGAACTTGTTTGATGTACAAAAAAAAAATATTCATCTTCCAAAAAAAGCACCCTGAAGGAATCAACTGACAGGAAAGAAATTTGGTGGATAGGTTTGATATCATGAGACATGCGAATGTGGCTTAAGCAAGGGTGGGCCTGATCCCTGTACCTGACTGATTATATGAGGTCCTCGTGTTGGCATACTTTCCATTCTGGCTCATGCTGTTGTGTTAGCAGCATCTTTTGCGGAAGTGTGGAAGTCGAAGTGTGCCTCAGAGAAGAGTTTAAAAGAAATATGGAAGAGCTAAATGAATTGGAGAGGGGTCTTGTCGGTTGGCTTCAGAAAGCAGGGCGGTCTTATTAATGTATTGCATGTCATACTGGTCAAGCAGATACTACCATAGCACACTGTAGGCAGCAGTGGACAGAAGAAGACACAAACCAGTGACATGAAGGTTCTGGAACAGACAAATTGTCCAACATTAACTGCAAAATTGGAGACATTTAGCGAGCAATGATGCTCTCCATGAGTCATCCATGAGTCTCCATGCATATGCATGTAGTCCTGTGTTGTGCAGTTGTCTGTCAATGGTGGTGGCATATATATATTCAAATTTAGAATAAAAATGGACCTGCAGAACATGTCTGGAACCCAATTAAGAGCATCCAGGAAACTCTCTGCTCTGGCAGTGCTGCTGGAGCAGCTGTAATTTGCTTCTACCTGATCTGGTCATGGTCACCCTGTCCCCAGGCTTAGTGAATGAAATTTTGCATTTCCTTCCTCTTTGCTTTCTATCATGTCCAGAATTTCCAGTCCGGCCTGACACTCTTTTTGGCCTGCCAATCAAGCACTAACATAATAGCAGTGATTCTATCAGCTCTGACTGTGGACAGACTAATCCTAGGGATCTGGCATGTGGCTAAGGTTAGAATTCTGTCACCGGCTTTACACAAGCAATTTCCTCCGCCAGCGAAGGGCCACATTTTCCCTTTATTCTCCAGAGTCCAGCAAGGTTACAGAGCATCCTTAGAGGTTGAATTACTTTATGCTTACTCTCTCCTCTCACCATTCCAGTTAGAGAGAGTCTCCTGCATGCTCACAAACATGCACAGAGATAGAGAGAGAGAAAGCATGCAGGTAAAATGGAATTGTTACCTACTAAGGTTCCACAATTGACAAATTCTGAGAATATGCAAACAGTCTGCACCACAGATGAGCATGTTCAATATGCACTCTTTACAATCTAAGCTGTTTCATAGAAAAACACTACTGGTTCCTTAAGAACCCCTTCAATGGTTCTTTTGGTAAAAAGCTCGATTTAAACCACTTCACTGAAACTTTCTTTAGGGAACCAAAACTGATTCTTGAATGGCATCACCCCCAACAACCCGCGTTTTAGGGGCTTTATGTGGCGTGAAGCCTTACAAGAATCATTACTAGTTCCTTAAGGAACCTTTCAATGGATCTTTTGGTAAAAACCACTGTACTGAAATGTTCTTTAGGGAACTAAAAGGGATTCTTTCATGGCATCACTCAGAACGACCTTCTTTTTAGGGCTTTATGTGTACATTTAGTGGATTCAATAAACTGCTGGGACTCAAAGGGAAAAAAAAGGTATTAAAATGACATACAGTTTTTGCATCCACATTATGTTACTTGCTGTTAAAAAAAACTACTTGACAGGTACCATCATCATCCCTGAAAAATACAACCTGGCTGATGAGGCTGATTTAGCTGTATATTCACACAATCTGTGACTCCAGGGTCAGTGCTTTGGGATTTATTACAACGAGCAGTTTGTTTTAGCTAGTTATTCCTACAGCCAGTTGACTTGCAGTCTGTACTTGGTAGGGCAAATGGATTAAGTTCTAAAATTTGGTCTAGTTCTGCAAGAACCTGTTTTACAAAAACTTGGTAAAACAACGTGTGTAATTACAGTGCTTAAATCCTCACCACTGTATCATGCTACTTTCTTTCTGAGATGCAGTGTTATGTTAGCTCCAAGCTAACAAATAGGCGTGGGACAACATCGGGAGGCTAAGCTTAAATACAAACGTATTTTCAATTGAAAAAAATTGTCAATTTTTCCCTCCACAGTGCATAACATCATTAAGCAATTCAAGAAATTGTAGAGATTTTCGGTTTGTAAAGGTTGCAAGCCTAAGGTAAACACCCATGGTCTCTGATCCTTCAGATGGCCCTGCATCAAGAGCTGTCATTTAGCAATAGCTGACATAACCACAAAGGTGAGAGAATACTTTGGCAAACCTTTGTGAAGCCCTACAATACAGAGTTACATTCACAATTGAGACCTACATTGAGACCTTAGAGCGACATATGTTGTCTTCAAGAAGACATCTTTTCCAGGGACATCCATGCATTTTTCAACGCGACAATGCAAAAGCACATACTGGACAAATTTTAAAGTCATGGTTGCACAAGAAGAGGTCATGGGTACTGGACTAGCTTGCCTGCAGTCCTAACATGTTACTGATAAAGAATGTGTTGAACTTTAAAATGACAATGTGACAATGACAACCTCGTATCTTTGCAGGCCTTAAGACATGTTCGCAGGAATGAGACAAAATAACACCTGAAACTTTTCCCAGTGTCCTCTGTGCCAAAATGTCTTGAAAGTGAGAAGGAATGTTAACATTAAAACGTGGTAAATGTTTTACTGTCCCAGCTTTCTTTGGAAATTTCCTGGATTGCAGGAATGAATGTATATTTACAAATGAACTGAAGTTAATCAGATAAAAACATGAAACGTCCCACTGTTCATATAAATGTTAGAAACACTGCTTTGGGCTTCTAGGTCCCCAAAGTCTTACTGCATAATACACAGGCATTGTGTTCATTCCGTTGTCTTAAGTCTGTAATTTCCAAAAATAATATTTTAGCAAATACTCAGTGATGATAAATATGATTATGGAGCACAAAGAAGGACCAATGGCATAGGCAGTAATCATTTTTTGGCTAGGTAGATGAAAAGGCGGGTTGGTCAAAATGGTCTTTGCATAACGTCATTACAAAAGCTTGTATGTTTATTCCTGGAAGCTGTGCAGTCATCACCCTACCTGTTCCAAAACTTTCATCCTATGTTGATGTAAAACAATAGCAAGACAGCGTTCTTACAAACCAGAAAGCTAGATTCACATAAACACAGCCATCATTGTACAAAAGTAGTACAAAGATGAGTGAACAAATCATCAGGAAGAAACACAGTTCACTTTAAAACTCAATTTCAAATACATTCTAGGCAAAAGCATATGAGCACAGCAGACAGACCCAAAAACAAAGATATGACTGAGATAAAATCTGAACGCTGCAGATGCGCAAAAAGGAAAACAATGCTGCAAACCCAATCCTAATTATCCCAGACAAGGGCATATGAACACAGCAGTGGTAATAAACGTTTTGGTCCATGTCTTTAATGACTTGATGCTCTGAAGTAACATTAGACATTTGTTTTTACTTTTTTCACAGCCCATGTCTGGTTTTGCAGTAAGCAAGCATTGAAAATACCAATGTTCATAAAAATGTGAACTGAGAATTGATTTACCGTAGTAGATAACAGTTCCATTCTACCTGCATTTTCATCTGTTTTTTTGCTTTCTATATAATTGATACTGACTTTTAAACATCCTTAGATACTCCTGTTAACCTTAATCAAAGCTTTAAATTCAGCTTCAGATGTTAATAATAACCAGAGGGCTCGAGGCAATGGCAATTAGCAATGGTTGCAAAGCAAGGGATGGGATAACTGAGAAAAGAAGGCAGACCTTTGCCCCAAAGTTGCACCAGTGGTGCTATAGCAGCTAAACATTGATACCTGGCATCTGACCTTTTTAACTGCCAGAACCTACATTCAGATAAGATTTACTTTATTTCATATATAGCTGTTTTAGGTAAAAACATACCTAAGAAGCCTTAGGTACAAACTGTACCTGTCATTAATTAAACACTAAAGATACACTCAGTATTTCTAAATTATATGTCCCAAAATAGAGGCAGTTAATTAACTTGATGGTTGAAATAGTTTTCTAATTATTTAGCTGCAAAGCAAAACAATGTTAAAGCAAGCAATGAATATATAATCAACTCTGTGTGCATCTGTGACCTATCCACTTAGTGCCAAAATGCTTCTGCCTCCTCCCTTGATAATGAAGCACCAAAAAAGCCCTGCGTCATGGAGCCTTTCCATACTTCAGAAGACCCCAGCCGGCCCCAGAAAGCAATAAAATCACAAACTCCTAAAAAGTGATTTAAACGGCATCACTGAGAATGGCTTTCAGTGGCATTAGCAATGCAGATATTGAACATCTTAATAAATGCACTTATCTCATCAAGAGTAGAATGATAATATGTGAAATACTAATTACAATATTATGAAGATGGCTAAGCCCCAGAATGACACTTTATCTGGAGGTTGAATGCTAATATGGTTCCCTTTCAGAGACAGAAGCTGGGTGTCAGGAATAATAGCTCCTTTTTTGGCTAGCGGTTCTCTGTGGAAAGTGCATTCATTTTAAAAAACTCAAACCGTGATTGCAGACGTACAGAAGTAACCTTTTTAAATCAACATTGTGTTAAAATTCCGATTAGCTGGTGAGATGTTGGGTACAATAGTTTGTTTCACAAAAACTTACACAGCGAGCTAAAAATCAGCAAGATTAGAAAAGCAGGATGAATTACCTGCTTGAATCATGACCAACATCATCATATACCCAAACCTGATATATCCAATCTTTTATCATTTTTGTGAGATTATTAAAATAAAGTTGCATAAAATAAACGTGGGCAGTCGTGGGCTGGAGGTTAGGGAACCAGCCTTGTGACCGGAGGGTTGCTGGTTCGATTCCCTGAACTGACAGTAATGACTGAGGTGCCCTTGAGCAAGGCACCTAACCCGCAATTGCTCCCTGGGTGTCGTGGATAGGGCTAACCACCGCTCCGGGTAAGTGTGCTCACTGCCCCCTAGTGTGTGTGTTCACTAGTGAGTGTGTTTGTGGGTGTTTCACTTCACGGATGGGTTAAATGCAGAGACTAAATTTCCCCACTGTGGGAACAACAAGGGATTAAAATCTTTAAAATAATTTGGAGCAATGCCTTTAGGAACCACTGTTGGTTCTGTAAAGAGCCTTTTAAAGGATATGTCTGTACAGAACTAACACTTTTGTACACTTTTCTGTACACTTTTGTGCAAGTGTAAAGTTTATCAAGCTTTTATGTTGTATGGGTGAAAAGATTGCGGTGCAGGAGCCAGACACGGGAAAAGGCACTGGTCCCAGGACTCACTAAAGATACACGCCTAGGACACACTGCATGCGGGGTAGAAGTGGCGTTTATTGGCCCAAGTAACCACACATCTTACCTTTACTGTCCGGAGTCACTTAGAAGCAGCTGCATCAGACGGGAGGCTAGGTTACAACTAGCTCATTCGTCCCATGCAGAGAGCTACAGCTCAGCTTGCATTTGCAATAGTCAAGTGCACATACTCAACCGTTACAATGTGCTTTTATGTGTTAATTGGGGATTTGGTTAAAACATATTTAAGCATTTGCCTTTCAAAAGCTTTAGCAATGATGTTGTATAGCTATACTGTTGCTGTCCTGTTACTGCTTGAACCCCCCAAATATCATAACAGTTTTCTTTCTAATGAAGTAAATCATATTTACATGTAAAGTGTATGTCTATGAATACCTTCCCAATATACTCAATAAATGTTTAAAGCATGATTTCTCCAAATTTCTCCCTCCATGTAAACTGTTCCTAATCTCGCGTAACTGTTCTGTTAGCATTTCCTAACCAATCAAGGCTGACTTCTCTTGTCCACGCTAAAGCTAACCCAGCATAACCCAAAGCTAGCAAGTTAGGCCACATGTCTGCAGCTGTCTGTCACTGTTCCATCATATATCCATGATATATTCCTCTACTAATTTGCACATTGCCTCATCCACCCATCAATTCATTTTTCCATCTGATCATTTATGACTTTTTTGTCTAGTTACCATCACATAAAAACTGGATAATTTTACGGAGCTAATTTTGGACAAAGAGCAGTCAATCAAGCCACACCCACATAGTTCTCAGATAGTTTTGATCACTGTTCTCAAATTGTTTTTACGCTTTTCATTCAAGCTATGCTGCATTTTTAATAGAACACTCAATTTGAGTATCATACAAACGTTTCTAATATATTACTCTGTGCTCCCTACTTTAATCCCTCACTTCAATCCACAACATATAGCTCTATATTTGGTCTACAAAAAGGAGGAAAGCATCTTTGTCGTAGGCTTTCCCCTTTTATTCCCACTCTTACTTGATTGCCTCCTAAGTGGCTTAGACCCAACCACTCGACAGCATCCATTGTCTCATAGCAGTGATCATAAACCTTGCCAGCTGTCCTGCCTCCACTATCGACCTCATGGAAATCTCTTGGATAGTCCTCTTCAGCTGTCTGGTCTGCGAACAAGTCTGTTAAAAGAATGCACTAAACTCCTCAGTCTTTATTGTCAGCGCACTTAACCCAAATTTGGCTTGCAACTTGGAAATGCTCTCCTTTCTCTTGGCACCGCACCAAAAGAACTCACCACTGCACTGTTTGCTTTTTGCTTATTTGCTCCTCAACATGTTCTCCCAGAAGTCCAACTTAGGATATTATTCCACCAGAATCTTCTGGTTTCCACCTCACATCTACTTACTGAATAAAAAGATCATTACTCTCCACTTGATCCTGTATAAGCAATTCACAAGCTTAAGGCTACTTCTTGAATAAACAGGAAACAGGCCTGCTCCAAAAGGTGCCCAAAGCCTTGCAGTCCTCCTCCAAGCAGAGGCAAGTGTGGAGATAGTACCTGGGGGGTGCCTAAGGCCCTGCTTCTTTGTCCCAAGACTGTACAAGGGCTCTCAGGGATGGTGTGTACAATAACTGGGTTTTACATTGCCTCCGCAATTCTTTAAGGTATGTTTCATTGAAGTGAATTTTCACCTCATGAATTGACTGTATAGGCTGTCACACATTCTAAAAATCATACCTGATTTTGTGATATTCAAATCACAAATGAATACAGCACCAAGGTTGGGATGTAGCTAATAAAAAGTATCCAGAATACATATTAAGGAAACAGAGGTTACAAACTTTACAAACACTGAAGTAATTGCTAAAGTAATTGCTAAAGCTAAAGTACTAAACAATTACTATATAAATACTAAATACTGAATAGGAAGAAAAGACTAGAGAGAAGAGAAATATATGTAAGTACATATAAGTACATAAATTAAGAAAATGTACAATATATGCTAAAATGTACAATATATGCTAACTATAAACATATTTAAATGTTTCATTTACAACATTTAAATGAAATGTTAAATTTAAATGTTCTTTAAAGATTGCATTTTCTTTAAAACTTTAGGCATTAGAATTGTAGGTAACGTTAGCCAAGGTACTGGAAACATTCCCTGCTAGGTAGGTAAGGAAATTAATATTCAAAATTTTGTAGCTTCATTTAAATTAGTGAATATTACAAGAATTGAGAAAAATGTGACTGAAATAATAATTACAGAGTGTTTAGGATTGTACTCTAAAGGTATTCTAAATATCTTCAGAATACTTTATACTTATAAAAGTACAATATGTATACGTAAAAATACAATACGTATTTCATGTATTTGCGGTAGAAAACAGAAGCGAGGCAGCTGCAGTTTGCAGAGCCAGGTGCAGCAGTTTGTTTCCACTTGGATGTGCAAACTGTGAAAAAGCTTGAAGACAAAAGAGCCTATCGCTCATTGGCTAAAAGCTCTGGTGGTAACCATGTAGACACAACACATAACGTGTAGATAAAGCACATAGGCTTTTTAAAATGTGTAGTGTTAATGGCTTATATTCTCACATGTGAAATTCAAATTTGTATTCTTCATACAAATGCTATATCTGATATATGTCAGCTGCCAGCTTGGGTCGGGTGCTACCGATAAAGCTGTCCAGCTTAATAGTTCTCTACTCCGTTCCCCCTCAACTGCATCCGGCTACTCTGCAAGGTGCAGTTTATCTCAAACAGCCGTATGTTATTGGTTGTCCTTTGTCATTTGCTAATTTGCTTATCTACAGTGACTCAATTGAGATTGCAAGTGTAATGCAGCTCAACGACAAGTCAAATTAATAAACAAATGTTTTTTAAATCATATTTTCTTCTCCACCATGTTGGTCAGGGAGCTGTAAACAAACACATTAACTATGTTTAGCCCTCGCCTGTGTTTCCAGGGGGTTTTAGGCAAGAGGCTACTGCTAAGTCTGCATCGAACACTCCTGAATAAACAACATACTAAAAGATGGCCCTTTGAGCATCCCTTTGAACAATAAGCAGAGAAATTGGACATCTTCTGGGCGTTATTTTGTGGTTTTTATATGCAAGTGCAATTGAGGATTGCATGACTGCAAGTGCAACAGGGCAAAACGTACAGCTATTTCCTGTATAAACAGGTCCCAAACTCACAGCCACTTTGTGTCCAAATGGTCCTTTTGCCAGTTTGTAGTTGCTTAGATGGTAATATGATATTAGGGGGGGATGTATATACTCATGAGTTTATACTCTGCTAATTAATAGCCCTCTTATTGGGCTATACTTATTATAAGTGAAGATACAGATGGAAGGTTTAAATAACAAAAGGACAAGAAATAACAGAGCCTAGGTCTTTAATAAAAACAATTTACTGGGAACATTATGAAGTTATAAGTTTGTCTTATAATGCTTTATCCTCCAAATCATATCACTTTCTACAGTACCAAAGCAATCCTATATACTGGGGCTGTATTCGAAATGACTATAGTATAATGAATATTATACTGCAGACTGCATACTACATTAGTATGTACTCTATACTGCATGCTGCCCCGTGTGTAGTATACACTATAATAACAATAAGTTGTACAATAAATACAATAAGTTTTGACATACAATGTGGCATTCTAATAAAGCCACATGCCCAGTTACTTTACATTTACCTCAGAGCTGTTATTACTGTATTCACTGTTTAGAGCTAGCTGCTGCTAACGCTGCTCAATTCATTTGAAGCATGTTTAGCCTAGCTGTTAGCTATCCGTGGCTATTTCCCTCTAAAACTGAACCTCTAACGTGAGAATCTTTTATCAAACTCCAAACCTGTTTATTTTAACGTTCTGAGGCTCATTCTGAGAAAACATACCCCACTGCAATCACCATACTCACATTTATACACAGAGTTGGCTGTGTTTTGTTCCCCCAGTGTTACCCGCTACAATTTTTTTTGGCTGAAGCAGGCTGAGAGCTAGTGAGGCCGCAGCGCATGATGGGATGCAGTACACCATGAAGATGGCTCCCCATGTATACTGAAATTCTGAGTAATACACCATCCGGGTATCTTCAGTCCCCTATAGATTAATGTGGTCGCATACTGCCTAATGCATACTGCATACTGCATAGTTTTAGATCTGGTATGCAAGTAGTATGTAGTATGCCATTTTGAATACAGCCTGTGTTTAATTCTTGGCACAAACCTATCTGCCATTTTATTGGCACATTTGATAGTTGGATGACACCTGTTGTTGAAAGGTTTCACAGCCTTTAGTGAAGCTGTTTTCATTTGACACCATTTCTCTGTTAGGTCACACATTACTTACACATTTAATGCCTGAGAATTTTATTTGTGATGTGTTAAATTTCTCATTTTACAGTTTGTCCTCTTCCTGCATTATTAGTTGTGGTGATCAGGAGTCTTTGAGTTATTATCCTTCCTCATCACACAGTGCAGGTTTTTAACAATGACCTATGCTGGCGTGCTAATGACAAAAACAAGATAGTATGCAAATTCTGGTCAGCACTCATGATTAAAAACAAGCCACACAGCAGAACTGCTCCCAGGGTTAGACTGAAATACGACCCATGGCTACCTTGCAGTGCTGGCCAGACACAATAGAATTTAGTTTCAGTCCTGCATTTTCACTTGTCAAGATGTATTGTGTTGAAGTTTTTGGGCACTCTGTTCTCTTGCTGTCAGTTCTATATACTGTATTTCCAACTGACCTGGTGAAAGACAAAATCTGTAAATACAGTAAAAAATAAAGGTATTTCTTATGACATCAGTTCAGAAAATGTATTTATGTACCTTTTGAGATTTTTCAGTTGTAGCTGGACAATCCAGTGTGGCTAGAACATGTATTTAATTTTGTTTTAGAATCAAGTAATGAATTGCTTGAATTACATGACACATTCTTAAATTGCTAGATGCTTTACTACCATCTGACACTCACTGCAGTGATGCCATAGCAAACCAATGCTTTTAAATACTCATCTGAAACCATTCAGCTGAAAATGTTATTTAGAGAACCATATGGCACCTTTATTTTAAAGACTGTAGGTATACACACACACACACACACACACAGTAAATTCAACCAATTTTTCCAAATTTCTTAAACAATGTAACAATGTAATTTAGTGGCTGCACACAGAGGAAAGTGTTAGACTGCTATTAGGAAGGAAGATAAAGTTTACCAGGACTATGTGCGCAATATTTATCAAGCTACACATACAGAAGTGGTGTCTCTCAGTATGATGTCGGGCTGCCATATTTGCTAATGCTAGACAGGTCAGCATGGAGTCGTAGAGGTTCCTAATGGTATCCTGCGATAATCCATCCCATGCAGATTGGATATTATCACAGTTTCTGCTGATTTTGCGGTAGGAGTGGAGGTGGAGTGAAACCAAGCCGTCTGGATGTTTGAGGCATGACAACAAACTGTTCATCTTGGTGTGGATCACGGTGATTCCACACACTGATTAATTGGTCGTCTGTACTTAGACAAATGTGGGACTTGTCGCTGAAGATGCCATTCTAAGCCACTCCATGACAGTAAGCTACGACACCATGGCAGTCTTTGGCAATGTCATTGTGGTGTTAGGGGCAGTCATCATAATGGTCTGTGTGCATGTAGGCCTGAATCAACCGTCTGCCAATGGTGCTGGCACAGGATGAGTCATGAAGGGCATCACTGCCTTCTGAATGTTTGCAACTGTGACTGTTGGGTTAGTCAGGTACAGCGACAAGGTCTGTCTTTAAAGCACCAAGCTTAAATAATTCTCATCTCTCTTAATGTCAAACCTACCCACAGTGTTTCATTCCTTTTCGAATAATTACCTAATTATTTGTGTAACTATTCTTTTGACGAAGAGTGTATTAAATGGTTTACTGTAGATGCGCTTACCCAATCTGACCATGGTGAGGATGGAAGCCGGGTTTTGCGATACCTACAACACAAATTTAGCCGTTTATATATATATATATAAATAATCTGATTGTTGATTATGATAAATGTGCTTCATGTAGCAAAGGCAGTGCATTTGTAACCATTTATTGTAATAACATTCTGTGATCTAGATTTTAGAATCATTACATGCCTCAGATGTCTGATCCTATCCCACCACCACTGCCAGAGAACCCAGAAGAAATGTTGAATTTTAGAAAAAGTTAAAGGCCAGACATTAACTCTTTAATGTTCTCACCAAAACAAAGAATTTTCATTGTTTGGTTTGTATGTTTGTTTTGGGGGGATAATCATGAAGCACATAGTCATTTTTAATTACATAAGCTTGGCATATACACCTTTAGAATAAACAAACAATTATACCATTTAGTAAAGCATGATTTTTATTATTTTAACCTTATTCATTAGATTTCTTTAGAAGTTACATACTTCTGTTCATCAAAACCTCTGACACTATAATATGCCAACCGCCCCCGCCCCCTTATTAAATTCCACAAACAACCTACGTGTGTGGAGTAATTTGCTTGTTGTTTCTTTCCTCTTATGGATAAGAAGTTTAAAGGCATATCTACGAAAGGCTAAAGATTCTGCCGATTGGAAGAGATGGCATGATCAGGTTGAGTTGTGCACCTTTTTTTTTTATTAAAATATGGTCACCCAAGTGCTCCACCAAAAAGTTGAGCAGAATGTTAATACAATAGAAATGCTGAGGTAGAACAGAAGTTGTGGTGTTCTGAAAGAATGTCCACCAACGTATAGCTGAAATTCCTTCAAGTTAAAAGTGCAGGGCTTATCATCAATAATATGAACCCATTTGGTTACAGTAATTACTGCTCAAGGAGTTCAGACCAGTTACTGAGGTTTACATACTTTTGCCACCAAAGAAATTTAATGTTAAATTACTTTTATTATTTTATTTGTTTAATTCTCTACAGAAATGAGTTAAATGAAGAGCTGATCGTATTATATGCCAAATTTAAGTAGAAATTTGTAAAGCTTTACAAACTTTTTAGGCAGCACTGTAGTGTCACAGTGATAGTCGTAT
Organism: Prochilodus magdalenae; assembly: GCA_024036415.1. Classification (NCBI taxonomy): domain Eukaryota; kingdom Metazoa; phylum Chordata; class Actinopteri; order Characiformes; family Prochilodontidae; genus Prochilodus; species Prochilodus magdalenae. The sequence goes on from JAMWET010000754.1 coordinate 61,641, forward strand.
TGATCTTAGAAGGAACTTGCTTCTTTGCTGTGCTCTCTTTGGTTCCTGGCCTAGTGTGGTTGACTCTTCAGTGTAATCGCTTTGGAAGGATTTGCTGAGGCGTGTGTGAATATGATTCCCAGTTGTGTTACCAACACTCAGACGACAGGTGTTGAGTTGTGACCTATGGATCGCAGTGAGCAAGTTGATAGAACATAACAAATTTCTTCCGTGAGCTGGCGAGAGCTTTATTTAACTTCTCTTTTGAAAATGCAAATTCAAGGCACGCCGCAGTAAATAAATTCATGCTCCCTGTCAAAGAGAAAGAACAAATTAGCATAAAAGCAGATTTGTGATTTTGGCTGTACAGATTTTTTTTCTTTTTTAATCAGCAGTCTAAGAGCTATGGGGTAAGGAGACATTTGTATTAGTTTGCTTGGATTATAGAAAACAGATATTTAATTTTAAAAAGTACCACTTTCCTGCCTGTTTGGGGAGTTCATTGATCGGAGTGAGTTCTCATTAAGGGGCATTTAGCAGTACAGGAATCTTCCCTACAGTGGGGATTCAGGTTCAAGCCATCTGTGGCCATCAGTCTCAGAGGACACAAACTCTGTGTTGATTGGCAAAGGTAATTGCAAAGTGGTGTCCTCCTCTTCTCCTCAACACTCCAGGGTGATGCCTTCAAAGGTGAGTTTAGACTTTCAAGTCTGTGCCTCAGGGGAATATATATTGACAGGTGAAAACAAACCCATGAAAAGCCCATGATGTAATGGTTCTACTACTTGTTACAAATTCCTTAAAGCAGTTCAAGGCCAGGGATATTACAACATGAATTACTAATAACTGTATCTATAAGATATACCAGTTCATTTGTTATTCACAAAAGATGGTGCATCTTTGGTAGCACTTTTAGACTTCATGGATAGGAATCCATGTTGAAATGCCTAAAATAGACAATTCTGATAATGCTTTCTTTAATAGACCCCTAAGCGTTAGGTATTAACCAGGTGTGAGGTACAAACTCCAAAGTACTAGCTAATTATTGAGTGTAAAGAAGAAGTAAGCTCCAATATTATTACAGTTAAATTCCTAAAAATGGAAAGCTCCCAGTGAAACCATAGTAAGGATCATTTCTTGCTTTTACAGCCCAAATACAGTTTGTGCCAGATTAAGCCACCAACATATACATACAACATAACATTTTACACCGTCAGTGGAATCAAGCAATCATGGTTTGATTTCCAGTGGGTAAAACCTTTTCAGAATCTCATAAAAAAAAAAACTCAAAGTCTTAGATCACTGACTGTAAATATGTCTTAGCTTGGTCAATGTTAATCAGATGTTAACCCCAACTAACAGCAGCAAAGGCCAGGTCATTTTACTGAACTAGAACACAGCACCTAACCTCCAACTGCTCCCTCGGCACTGTGGATAAGGCTGCCCATGACTCCGAGCAAGTCTGTTCACTACCCCCTAGTGTGTGTGTGCATGTGTGTTTTTGCTAGTGTGTGTGTGTTTGTGTTTATCATTGCATGGATGGATGCCAAAAAGTTCTAGACTCTAATTCTTGTTGTATTGCCTTGTTTACTCCACATAACTATAAATTTTTTTTTATACTTTTTTATGTACTGCTTAAGCATAAGGCACTGTAGTGAACTCTGAGTAGCCTGTCTAATGCATCTTACTGTAATTCTGTAATGAGTAATAAGAGAATACTTTAGTATTAAATCAGCAGTTACCCAGTTAATACCTAAAACCTGTAGGGAATTACATTATAATTTATTTAGACTGTCTGGGAACATTTCATCTTCCATATTAAGTGCCTAGTACTTTGTATATGAGGCATACCTATTTAATACCAAACACAGAAAACCTCACCATCACTCACCATTCTGATGCACTGCTAAATGCTACTGGTTTTCACTGGTAACAGACTGATTGTAATATATATGTTTCAGATGGTTACTCTGCTAGGCCTCTAGTAGTATTTGGCTATCACTGACTAATTTAATACTCCTGTCAAATGACAAGTAGTTTCTTTTTTCTATATTCAATATATAAAATCCCATTCTCTGTTCATGTTGCCCTGTGATGGACAAGAGGCCTGTCCAGGGTGCTTGCCTTCCACTTAATAAGCGTTGTGATGGGCTCCAGTACCACTTGTAACCCATAAGGAAACAGTGGTTTGAGTGAGAGTGAGTCAAACTGCTCTTGTGGTTGTGTTTTTGTCTTGCTGGTGCCGACCACAGGAAAATGACTTCCCCTTTTGAGCCTTGGTTTGTCTCTAGGTTTTCTCCGCTTGTTTTAGGGAGATTTTCCTGCCACTGTCACCCTTGGCTCACTGGGACTTGGACCCACATTTTCTGTAAAGTTGTATTTTGATAATGTGTGTTATAAAAGGGCCTTATGAATAAGCAGTGATCTGATTGGAACTCAAGGGTCTGAAAGAAAAGCAACCAAATTGCATTAAATCTTAAATAATAATCAAAACAGGTTTACTGCTCAGCATGAATAATCAATATCACCTAGTTCAGTTCACTTAAACTGAGAGTCTTTAAAACATTGTTTTGCTTGTCTTCTTTTATTGTGGATGCATGCTGTACTCATTTAAGGCCAGTTTCTGACATGAGACAGATTCGGTTTAATCCTATTAAATCCTGTTAAATCCTGTCAAGACACATTGACGTGAAAATATTTCTTATTCCTTATTCATCCCAATTACGTATCGAAACATGTCAAACTGAATTTGCTTTGACGGTGTGTGTCTTTTCTTGAAAATCCTGATTTCTTCTTTATATGGTTAGTAGACATAAAGACTGGCCAGGTTTCAGTCCCCCAAGTGATGCTCGGTGACTCAGCGTGTGACGCCTGGGATTTTTGTAAGAAGTGGATTTAGAGGCGACCTAGGAGTTTGTTCACTGCGATAAACGTGTCAGACACATTTCACCTCAAAAGGGCTTCTAGGCTGCTGCGTAAATGGTGCCAGTCAGTCCTGACAACCAGAACCTGCTTTTAGATAACCCTTTAATACTAATCCAGACTTCCAGGGAGTGTTACATGGAGCGAAGTGAAATAAAATTGGACAAAATGGCCCCAAATTCATTGGCCAGAGTGCCAAAGCTGAGAAGTTGCTCGTTTTGCTTATTTGATGCATCCTTGAGCGGATTATGTACTGTATTGTTAGGAAATTATATACGGACAGAAAAGGATTGATTGACAGATTGGAGGCACTAGGGACACCAGCAACCAGCGGTGCATAAAATGGGATCTTGTGAGGTCTTCAGAGATCCTTGTCAGCTTATTCTGTTTTATTTTTGCCCATTCAACACCTCCAGTCCATGCTTAAACCATTCACTCTGAAGCACTTTTGATTGACTTGTTGTTTATTTTCTGCTTTATAAAACAGCATTCTGCAGTCTGAGCCTACTTCAGGCTCCACTGGTAGTCCTTCTGTGTTTCTGTGCTGCAAATGTATGATAGAGTATCATCGGCACGGAATGTAACATACAGTCATTTGTAGAAGTGCAGAAGTGTGGATGATGTGTTAGAGCCCCTAAACATATTATAGGAAACTCAGTTTTGAATAATAATACACCTAAGTGTTATGTTAAACATCCAACATCAATAATTGAAAAAATGACATATGGTTATAATAAAATACCCCTTAAAAATGACAAAACAGACCTATCTGAGAATAGTCTAAATACTCTGAAGAGCATGCATGAATGACAGCCCTCATATAGAAAGTCCAGCAAAATTTGGCCCAAATCAAAAGTGTTTTGTCAATATTACAGCTCACAATGCAGCTATTAATTTAAAATCTTCGGTTAAAAGGAGTGTTCATACTTCCATTCCCTGTGCAGACACACACACAGCCTTAGGAAAGCCTTTTTCAGTTTAATGGTGTTCTGAATCTATCACAGATCACAGATCTTTTGGATTATTGAGATCAAATGTTTGCATTCTGAAACAGAAATGACCAGAAAAGTTCACATGAAACGCTACTAGAATCTCTAAGGGAAGCCAGAAGAACATTAACATTATCATAACATTCACTGGTAGAACTGAATAAATGATTTCTCCGTTATATGCAATTAAAACAAAACAAACTATGGTGAAAACATAGTTATTCACATTGTGTCTGCAGGCTCTGTTCTTCATCTGACAGCCTCAGTGAAATGTGAACTACATACGTTGGTCGTGTTGTAGACAATGCTGCTGTGTTCATTACACACTCTAAACTGTATCTAGCTTTTGGTGTTGATACTTTAAAAATGGCAAGGCTTTTTCCACTTAACTGCTGGATGAGCATCCAGGGAACATACAGACACAGAATATTGGAATAACATTAGTTGGTTAACTGAACCTCAGGCATATGCAACACTCAGACAGGTAAATGGATAGCTGGATGGACAGCTAGCTAGCTAGCTTACTTATATGCTAAGTTAACTTTTGCTTGCTATAGGTTGCTCAGACTTAAAGAGAGGGCAGGGTGAGCCATGTTAGTTATGTAATTAGTATGGTGATGCTGCCAGAGGAGATGCTCACTATAAGGACCACCTATTAGACATTGGAAAGGCATTCCTAAGACATACTTGGTACATGTACATTGTGACCCAATAATAAGATTCACTTAGCTCACTTAAGAAAATGACAAAACATGTCTTAATACAACTGAAAATTTGGACTGGGGAGCTACCAGAGTGAAAAACACTACACCAAGCGCTTTTATTTCAAAACCGTGAATAATATTAGGTTTCCCACGAGATGGGCCTTTTAAGGCCTAGACATAGGCTGGAAAATGATAAGTTGTAACCAGTTTGCTAAGGCTGGCCAGGGGCCTCGTTTGTACCCGTGTGATGTACTGTAAGACACTGCCATAAATTGTCTGGTCACGTAAGAGTGTTGAAAGTGTGTGTTTCATTAGCTAAGCTTTCATTCATCAAGTCATGCCACCATGCTGCAAGCCCACTTCTACGGCTCTTGCAGTCAAAGAAGGATTTAGACCGTGCAATTAGGCAAATTGCAGTAATGTGGCTATTTCCTTATTGAAATCCAATTGCAGTGAGAAGGAAAACGGGAAGGGGTCCCCTTTGTGTCCTTACAGTGTAATCTCATACGCTACCATAAATTAGCGTGACAGTTTGATGTGGATGCTATGAAACGGCCTGTACATTTACATACATATGTTGTGGAGAATGCGTTATTTTTTTCTGCTCGAAATGTGTAAAGCTGACACTGCACAAAAGAGAGGTCATAAATGGATAATAGGATTCTCGTAGCTCTTTGTGGCATGAAAGACTCCACTTGAATGAGACCGGGGACTTGAAATTCAGTGCACGTCATGCACAATGGCTCTACCTTAATACGAATGTCCCGCATGTGAGTTGCACTGGGAGTGCAAGTGAAGAATAGGAGGGTGGAACCTATTGCAGTAGTGTTGCCTAGTGGCAGGCAAGGAAGACCTATTTAGATAAGTCTTTATCAAGTGTCAGAATGATCGGTGCTTGTCTGCACGGTAAGATGCAAACTCATCTCAATTTCCATAAATGCAGAAAATGGTTGGAGGAATGGAGGGATAAAAAAACAGAGTGAAGTTGCTACAAGAAGACAGTAGTAAATGATATATTCCGTTCAGTCTGTGGGTTTTTTTTGGAACATATAATATATTTGTATTTCACATGCATTTTGTAGAGTAAGCAAGACCACTGCCTAACCATTCTCTGGCATATACAGGCTCCAAAGCGCTTCTATGGAGTGATGCTATACACTAAGCAAGTTTGGTTCTCTAAAGAACAATTCATGAGAAGTGAGAGTGAACATTTAATGCCTCGACCTGCAAGAGCCTGTATGTAGGTCTTGTAGGGGGAAAGTAATGAATTGCAGCCACTCTCATTTCATTACTGTTATCCCCAATAGTACCTTTGATTTAATTGATGGGTTTTATTCCATATTGCAAATATCAGTTTGGAACAAGTTCAGATATAGTGAGTTATTTCTTTAATAAAGGTGGTGATAATCATAGTGTAGCACTTATATTTCCCGTATGTGTAACGCACACTCATCATCATTTACATATATTATGTAAAAAGCACATTTTGTAATGTGTTTTGCAGCAAAACCCTTCAGTTGCTTCACTTTTATTTGGGTTCTATATTTCAGTTATATGTTTCTATAGCAGTAACAAACTACCAAGAAAGTTTTTACAATTCATAACTTGTTATAACTAATCATAGCAAAAAGTTTTTATATATAGAGAGTGTATAAAAAAAAAAATATATATATATATATATATATACACACATATACACACACACACACACACACACACACACACACACACACACACACACACACATACCTTTGAGAAATACAACAGTGCCCTATTTTTTTCCTGCTACTGTTGAGAAGGAGTAAGACAGAATGAATAAAAAGGCTGTTGTAAAAAATACATACCTAGCCCTTAATTCTCTTTATTCTATGTTAAGTCAGATTTCGGTGTCTGAAACTACAAATAAATGCTGCTGCATTTCGGAGCTTCATTTTGCTTCAGCATGATTTATGCTGCATCGAAAAGCACAATTAATGTAACTGGTATCATCTCAGAGTACCTAGCCCTGGCTCTAAGACTTTTTAGAGTAAAAATAGATCCCCTCATCCCTATCTATGTCTAGGGCCTTTTTAGAGCAAAAAAAGATCCCCTCATCCCCATCTATGGTCCGGAATCAGGGTCAGAGAACCAGATAACAAGTGGACACAGGAACATAGTGTTTCAGGATGGTCTTGTTTTCTGGCTTTTCAAACTATGTATAGTATATGCTAGACGTCATTTGAAAACCCAGTGAAAGCATCTTTAGCTTGGGGCTAACATGACAATTAGCATTATCATAGCAGATGAAATAAAGAATACTTTAACTGAGTTTAAGTTTAACTTCGATTTTTTCATTAAACACTGCAGTGAATATTAATGACCGGTGCAGTCCAGTTAATGGTGAAGTTATTGGAGTGGAGAGGTCAGTTTAAAACAGAATTTGACAGCACTATAACGGTTTTAGTTGCACACAGGTTCGTCAAAATCAACAAGAACGACCTAAGGAGCATATAGTTTGCCAGTATTTAATAAAGAATATGTATAATGCACTCAGGATCTCATTATTTAAATGTTTCATCACAAGATCTCCAATACTGTGGTTAAATAACTCTCGAATAAGTAGCAGGATTGGTAGAAAATCCAGTTGTATCAGTGCAGCACTTCCAGTGTTATCCACCCAGAAGTAAGTTCTTTGTTGTGCTGATTTGTGTTATATGTTCTATTGTTTACTTTTTTTGCCAAAACAATAACAGTGTGTGCAAGATAGCTATTACTTAACGTGAGCAAAAACTGATGGTAAGCTAAAAGGCAGATTTGATAGCTATTAATCCCAATTAAATCTCAATTACTGTAACTTTATTCTGTAAATTGAATGTCAGTTTACTGCATTATATAAGTGAATAGTCCCTTATACAAATTCTACACATAATGCACATAAGCAGTCACTGAACACTACTGTGTTAATAGCTGTGTTATTACACATAAAAATATATAATTAGTGTTTTGATAGATAGAACATATTTCCTCTGTGTCTAATGTTTCATGTACAATAAGGTGAATGTAGTTACATCTGAACTTCTGTTATTTACCACTTAAGATTTTTTGATTATCAAAGTAAGTGGAAATACAGCTGTCCTTATAAGATATCCATAATTGCATTAGTCAAAACACTAGTTGCAATGTCATTGCATGTGTTGTTAACATGTTAATGTGTGTTAATGTTTACTATAAAGTGGGAGTAAATATTATTTTTTCATAGAAACATACATTCAAGCCAGGAGCAATTTAGAAACCTTCATTTTTATGAGCGTTCCTGGCAAAGATGTGCTCAGATCTTCCTCAAAGATGCTTTGCTGTACCTCAAGTGGGTGTCTAAATACAGCAATCAGCCTCCATTTCCGCTGTTCCCATAACTGCACACATGAAAGTAAAACCCTTTACAAAGCCTAGAAGAATGTCAACATCATTTCAATCTCTGTATTGGTTTTGGAGACTCTCCGCCAGGTCCGCTTTCATGCCTTCTGGGAAGGCTATCCAAACACCCGCAACCTGACTCCGAAAGGTTCTGGACCTGTGGAGAGAAAAAATAAACAAAGTTTCAAAGAATAAAAGTCATATATTGGCAGATTGGGCTAAATCAGTAGGTGGTCAAAAGGACTGTGCAACCTGACCCAAAGACAACTAGGCCAGTACAAGCTAACAGTTGTTTTCTTCTTATTGCATTGTGGGAGCACTGACATTTTCTTTCCCTGACTACGCTAAACTATCCCCAACAAAAACCTTTGCAGGCTTTGTCTGTTGGTGTGTATTCATATCGGCTCCCCACTGTCTGTGAATCTGATCATGTGCTTTACACACATATAAAAGAATTTCTGTCCTAGGGATTTCAAATATTCATCACATGCATAAATTTACAATGAGTTCAGCTAAAAGCACATAGCTTTTAATGATGTAAGTACATCCAGAATATCACTCACCCTCAGCATTGCTAACATTCTAGGCATATATGGTGTCTGTAGTTGACATCTTCCTATACATGTTTCATGTAGAGAAGTTGAGTACTTATTAGGCATTATACAGCAGCAGTGTCTTTAAACCTTTTTGTCAGTTTTCTATCAAGTGAGCCCCAAACACTATTTTTGTGAGAACCGTACTATCAAATTAGCACCAAATACTATTGAGACCATAAATCACTACTCTTCTCATAAAACATTATCTATATTCTATCTGCTGAAAGCCTATCATACTTAAAACATGTTAACAGATGAGCTACTACTAAAATCAAGTGAGCACCAAATACTATTTGGTGAGCACCATACTGTCATTAGTCAGGTATTATTTGGTTATTATCAGATACTATACAGTGAACACTAGATAGTATATACAGCTAACCAAATAGTGTCTGGTGCTTACCAAATAATATCTGGTGCTCACTAAATAGTATCCAGTGCTCACAAAATAGTATCTAGTGCTTACCAAATAATGTCTTTTGTTTACCAAATAGTACCTGTTGCTTACCAAATATACAGTGCCTGAGGTGCTTTTTACAGACACTGTTGGTGCTAACCAAATAGTGTCTGGTTCCTAACAAATAGTACCTCGTGCTAACCAAATAGTGTCTGGTTTTTAACAAATAGTACCTTGTGCTAACCAAATAGTGTCTGGTTTTTAACAAATAGTATCTAGTGCTTACCAAATAATGTCTGGTGTTTACCAAATAGTACCTGTTGCTTACCAAATAGTGCCTGGTGCTTAACAAATAGTACCTCGTGCTAACCAAATAGTGTCTGGTTCCTAACAAATAGTACCTTGTGCTAACCAAATAGTGTCTGGTTCTTAAAAAATATTACCTCGTGCTAACCAAATAGTGTCTGGTTCCTAACAAATAGTACCTCGTGCTAACCAAATAGTGTCTGGTTCCTAACAAATAGTACCTTGTGTTAACCAAATAGTGTCTGGTTCCTAACAAATAGTACCTCGTGCTAACCAAATAGTGTTTGGTGCTTACCAAAGTGTACATAGTGTTAACCAAATAAAGTCTGGTGCTTACCAAATAGTACCTTGTGCTTACCAAATAGTGTTTGGTGCTTACCAAAGTGTACATAGTGTTAACCAAATAAAGTCTGGTGCTTACCAAATAGTACCTTGTGCTTACCAAATAGTACCTTGTGCTTACCAAATAACGTCTTGTGCTTAGCAAATAGTATTTGGTGCTTATCAAAAAGTACATAGTGCTAACCAAATAGGGTCTGCTGCTTAGCAAACAGTATTTGGTGCTTACCAAATAGTACCTGGTGTCCACCAAATGATGTCTGGTACAGAGACTCAATGCAAAAGAAATTTTGTAAGTTTAACTGAAACCATCATTATTGCTTGTGAAACTTTTTTTTATGTCAAGTACCTAAACAACTAAATATTTATGAAATGACTATGATCTGCTAGTGGGGAAGTTAGCGTCTTCTCCAGAATTTCCTTTCCTTACAGCAGGGATCAAAATTAACATCCTCATCCAGTCGACATGATCCAAGCAAATGACATTAAAATAGAACATTTTAGTGTTTTCCTACAAGTCAATGATGCGTTTGTAGATAGAAACAGAAGAGGGACACATAAGCAGCCAATCAGATTTTGAATAGATCCAGTGCCCCCTGCCCCTTATCTGCCAACAATAACAAAGGTAAATGCTGACTGTAATTTGGTACTAGTAATTGCCTATACAGCTCATTGACAAAAGAGAAGGACATTATATCAAAATTGCAATCAACATATTTCTGGTGAGTATGTATGATTTCAGAATGGTTTAGCCATCAAAAGAAATGGAAAAAATCTAAATTGCATACTTATTCACCGATACAGAATGTAAATCACATGTAAATGTAATTCATTGCACAATTTACAATGCAATTAAACAGTCAGTTACAAAGTTACATTTGAATCGCATGACAAAATGAAAGTAATAGCTCTCATCTTCTAAAAGTTACAGCACTTCTTTCCCTAACAATGCAATTATCGCTAATAATGAATGAAGGCTAGTAGGGGCCTGTTAGCCTTGCTGAAGTGAATCATGGGAAATGGTCTGTACCGATATTTGTTCATTTATTGCTGTGGTATGATTTTGGGATGCGTTTCATTTAGATCCAAACCATTAGCATCTCTCATTAGAGCTGCTTACTTGGCTGAACCTCATTTACACATTGTCTCTGACCCCCACCCCTGCCAAATGCCACAAAAAAGAGGGAAAGGCGGAAAAAGCCGTTCTGTTTGCTTCCCTCCCAATTACACCTCAAATTGAACTCTGGGGGCAAGGCTGTCTTGTTTTCCTCGAGTCTGGATATGTGCTATTTTCCTTCCACAGATGTGCGCATTGCCCCTCTCTCCCGAGCACAGACAGACTCCTATTATCCCAGCTGTTGTATTGGGCAGTCCCGGACAAGCTGTCTCCAGGGTCCTGTTTTTTCAGCTGCACTCCTCTCCTTCTCCTTCCCCCACCTCTTCTCCCCCCAACATCCATCTCTCCATCCCCCTGAAACAGATGATAGCCACCAGGCCAGTCTGCTCCATCTGACCCCCGGTGTTGGCTCTCATCCTCTAGGGCTCCTGTGTTTTCAGGCATCAAGTTAAACGAGGTTAAAGAGGGCTTTGTGTTTTTATTGTCTTGTGTATTTTCCTCTCAGGTCTAAAAGTCCTGTGTGTTAATAATGGCATTCAAATCTGGGATGCCATGTTAAACAAGCTCCTCCACAATTGACCCACTTAGGCTCTAAACTTTGCCTTTGGCACAAATGCTTGTAGTTTCAATCCGAGCTGCTGTAGCGACCGCTCTAGGACTGAATTAGTCATGACGAGAAAAGCGATCACGTCTTCCCCAGCAGGCGATCGGCACAGATCTTCTCATTGTGACACTGTTTGCCAAACCTGCTATTAAGAAAATAAATGCCTGGTGTTGCATCAATTAACCTGTTTCAAAACAAGCAACGGCAACATCAGCTGGAGTCCATATTGGCTTGCATGCTTTTGCTAGACATAGAATAAACAGGGTTATTTTACAAACATGATATTTGGAAAAATAAAAGAAATATAAACCCACCTTATAAGTGCAGTAAGTTTATTTGTAAGTTTACTTCATATTCTGAAGATCTCATGTCAAGCGCAGGAATGGTGAGAATACAGAATTTGCTGCTAGAAAAAATGTGAAAGTGGTAGCAAAACTGACACATAGAATAGGATGATTGTAAACACTTGCAGGCAGTTATCCCCACCGATTAGGTCCATTTTAGGACTAAACAGAGGACTGTGGCTGGGGAATTGACCTTGACATGCTCTGCCCACAAAGGCATTCTTTTGAAGCTACTGTTGCAAGGTGTGGGAAGCTGTGGCGTTAGTAAAAGCAGTTGCAGAAAAGTGTTATTTTATGAATTTATGGTTCCTCCTTCCAGGAGGTTGTTGCCGTACTCCAGCTTGTTGCTGGGGTGATGCGTTTTAGTTTTTAGGAAAAACCTACTTTTACAGATTATTATTACTGTTTAAATGATATAACTGAAAGGAGAAATGGTTGAGATGTATTCCTTATAGATGTTTTTGTCATGTAATTGAGCTAATATTAGCATCATGGCTATGTGATTATGGTTTCCTCCCTACTTGTTTTAATTACCTACAGTCTTTTTGCTAGTTTCTCAATGTTTCTCAAAACCAACTCCCCAAGTCCATGAATGGACTCCTGGACTGGACTTAAAGAATGGAATTCTTTGGAAGAAAGTTCTTGACATGTTACCTCAAGAGCAAAGACACCGGGGGATGTGTTGGGTATTTGCTATGATGCAATAGCCCACACTGCAGTTACACTGATACATGATTTAAACGGGAAATCCCAAAATGGAATCTGATACAACATCTTTGGCTTTATTTTAGCACATGTGGTCATTTTGGTTAGACGTTCATAAGCCAATAGCATGTTTAACTATTGGTAAAAGACTGAATTTCAAATAATTTACTATAACTGCAGTGTAGGGGGCAGTTTGAGGAAAATGGAGAGAGAAAAGATGCTGCTATAGCTGGCATGGCTGAACTGAGGCACTCTGCCAGGCTGAGGACAAAGATAAAGGAGAGGCTACCTGCACTGTTAATCTAAATGAGCTTCATCTGAACAAAGTGTCAGAACATATTTTTATATTGGATATTATTTGTGGCCAAATGAGAAAATATTTGACAACTTCAAAGTCAATTTCTCACCTAATTCTTTATTATAAAGCAGATTTAAGAGCACAGTTTCCTTAAAAAGTGCACTTTCAAATGTACAGCTGTGGGTCTGTTTACTCAGGTATATGTGGGGGGGAGGGGATGAAATAAGGGTCTGGAGTATTGGAACCGTTTTTGAGTATTGGAATACGACTTGAGCTGTAAAAGATGACGTCAGGCAAGAACATGAGAGCACAAGAACACCCAGAAACAGCCAAGGCTATAATCCAGTCTACCAGAATCAGAATCAGAATCAGAATCTCTTTATTTCACCAAGTATGTTACACATACAAGGAATTTGTCTTGGTGAGAGCAACACGTATGACGAGTAACAAAAACAAGTAACAAAAACACAGAACACAGATTATTTACAGTATTAAACTAAAGGAAAGTTACACTAAACAATAAATAGGGTAGGGGATAAATTAAAAAGTAAAAAGTACTAAAGGTAATAAAAAGCTGAAGAAGCTGAGAGATGTGAAACAGATTTGTTGAAAAATATTATATATAGAAAGTTACAGATGACCTGAATATTTACAGAAAGAGAACATCTGCACAGGTGTGCAAATAGTCATAGTGCAAATAGGCAGAGTGCAAATAGCTGTTCAGTCCAGTACCAGAGTACTTTATGAATTTTGACTATAGGCTGAGTGCATGGAATATGAGTGTACCTTTGCTAGTGCTCTGTACATCTTGTCTAGCCTGGGATGGGTGGAAGAACACACCTGTGGGCAGAACACTGATCAATCAAATCTACTCTCAAATTCAAAAGACTTGCTCTTACTTCTGGGCAAGACTTATTGGGAATATGGAAAATGAGCTTTTTGAATTGCAGCTCTGTAATTCTGTAATAATTCTGTTTTGGTATATGACAACATTTTGGCATGCTGATTGGCTCTGAAGTTTCCATTCTGAGCACTAACATACTGTATACTGTATAAGTCTTTAATTCTGTGTAGGAAAACCAACATTTTTTATGGTTCTAAAATGTGTTTCAGCCACTCCAGAATTCACTGCTACACGTTCACTTGTAAACTATTCCACTGCCCCTTGACCTCCTGCCTATTTTCAATACAAAATACTTAGTGCTACACAATAGATAGGCTTCAGTATACACTGACTGGAAAGCGCACTTATAAACTGCTTCCGTCTTCCTCAAACCGTCTAATGTTAATTAGGGCTGCCAAAGTCTATTATGTTAGTAATCAGTGTTTGGGGTTATACCGTACAAAGCACAGTAATGTAGTTACTTGTTCCTGTAACAGTGCGGCTAAACCCATTACAGCTGTAATTCTAGTAATCACATTACAGATTCGTCATTTGGGTTACTCACATGTCTCTGAAACAGCAGTATTAATTACACACAATGCATTTCCACCATACATTTCCTTTATATAAATTATCCACATCGATCTATGTGTGTGATTTGGGCCTTGCAAACTCAGACAGCTGACTGCTAAACTTTGATTGTTAATGTTTCCAGTGCAACGCAAGTTCAGGAAGTGCCTGGAATCTGTAAAGCAATCTGTCAAACCATCTAATCGTTTTAATATCAAACTGATGGATGAAGAGTCCTGTGCTGAAGAAGACAGAGCCTCGACCTCACCTAAACAGACAGGACTGGATTTCCATTAAAAAAAGATTGTATTCTGAGGCAGCTGTTTTTGACCTGTTGGATTTCCCCATGCACTCCACTTGTTAAAGATTTGTGTCAGTTGTTAATGACTTGTGTCAGATGTCCAGTTGGTTTAAGATTTGTGGCAGTTTTGGAGAGTAGATGTTGTGTCTGGCCCACACTACAGCATAATCAGACAATTTGTATGGCTGATTTTTCTCTTATAGCAGGGTGATCTTAAACATCAACCTTCCTAGACTATCCTGCGGTGTTGTTGGGTGTCTCTAACCCAGTGTTCTCAGATCTATTCCCAGTCGAATGGAGCTGCCTCAGTTGTGAATCGTAAATATTAAATATGTTAATATTACTGACTTGGTATCCTGTAGTGTGGGATAGAAATCAACTCTATGATGTAAAACACCATGATAGCATCATACCTGAAAGACAGTCAACCAATGATAGCCAAGTTTGACCAGATTCCCTGGTGTGAAACGCGATGATGACATTATGGCTGGAAGACTGTCGAGCCGAGCTCAACGGAACTGGTCAATTTGTTCAAACGAAGTTTAGCTTTACAGTCAAATCAAGAACTAAGTGGAGTACCTGTCGAACCCTTTATGTTCATCCGTGGTTTCATCCACCTTTTGTATCTTGTAGTGCGGTGACTTTGATGATTAACAATGATCAAAAACCAAAACAAATTTTGGAAAATGTGAGTGTTTGTGGAAGCACTCCAATTTTTAATATTAATTATGATTTTTTAAATCCTGTATTGGTGACCAGGCATAAAGAAGTAGTGAGTTTACCAATAACTTTGCCAATAAAATATTCCCAATCAACTTGCAATGAAAAACTGGAAATAGAAGTAGTTGGTTGTATATGGAACAGTTTGTAGAACAGGTGGCAAAAACAGTTTGGCTTTTTTCTTTGGCTTTTGTTTCTGTGATGTCACAAAAACCAACACAAAGAAATACACCAACCTAGCCTACAGCAGTTTAGCCCCTCCCATGAAGTTGTAAAAAGTGTTTAGGCTGGATTGTTTTGTTTTTTTATTTTGTTTGTTTTTTTTGAATGAGGCACAATACAGGTCTGCCAACAGAGCTCATTTAAATAGATTTCAGACTTGAAGGCACAGTTACCAAAACAACCAGGGATAAAGAGAAGCTGCAAACAAGCCATGACTGTTTTGGGCTAATAAAACCACATATATGTAGAAACATTTTTCGATAAACTAGGAATCCTTCACACTTCTTCAGAAATGACATGAAAACCTCCCTAGGGGCAAGTCTAGCTTTGGACTAAACTGAAGAGTCCCCATTGGAAATTCTTCTGAGTCTAGGCTTAAGCCTTATGGCCTTATGTGGCAAGGATTTCATTTAAATGAGTGTGTATCAGGCTCTGTTTTGCACAGATAGAGCAGTAGGAGAATTCAGAGCATACATTACAGGAGCTCCCAAGTGGTACAGCCTTCTGGGCTTTGGCCCTATCACCAGAAAATCCTGAATCCTGAAACCCTGGTGATGCCATACACAGCCATGATCAGGAGTCCAAGACAGAATTGGCTTCACTCTCTCTGGACGGGCAGGGTGTCTGTCTCTTTCCTCCTCATTATCTAAACCAGATGCAACCCAACGTTGCACTATCCAATGACATTGTTTCA
Organism: Prochilodus magdalenae; assembly: GCA_024036415.1. Classification (NCBI taxonomy): domain Eukaryota; kingdom Metazoa; phylum Chordata; class Actinopteri; order Characiformes; family Prochilodontidae; genus Prochilodus; species Prochilodus magdalenae. Next base: position 77,724 of record JAMWET010000754.1, read on the forward strand.
GGAGCAGCTCAAAAAATACAGGGACTGGATTTACATACCTGAAAAGAAGCCAATCCTAGCCTTCATGCTAACAGCTTGGTAGCATGGTGTGATGAGTCAAACTAGTAGATTGGAACTGTGACACCTCATGTTCATTTAGGCGCAGAACCTTTGAAAATTCTAGTACTTTGCATTTTGAACACACTCCCCACATACAGGTTCTGCCAGGAAGACTCAAAAGGCCAAAGTGATGAAAAACAATATTTTAATGCTCAGTAAAGTGTACACTTTAAAGGACACCAATCCTTAATGAATTAAGAGTTACTGGCGCAGGCCACGTCCCGGGCTCTGGGCTTTCAGACCCTCGCAGATCCTGCAGGATATGGGCGGCAGGGGTGGAGCCTACTCCCTGGACAACAGGACCGGGTTCAAACTGGTGGTGCAGGGGAGGAAGGAGGAGAACATTCAAACATCGGCACCTGAAAGCAGCAGAATAGGAACGTAAGCTGAAATGCGTAAGCTGAATGCTTTGATGGGTGACAAACTAGTTTGGCCAGAGTAATGAATGAATGGGTGATGTAGTATTGGAGTTTTCCTGGTAGAATTTGCATTAAAGCCTTCATTTCAGTTGCTAAGCTGTGCCTCAGCTTCTTGATAATCAATGAAGTATCCGTCTATTAACAGGCCTTTCGGAACGATGCTTCTGGCTAGAAGCGTTCTGAGGAGGACACGCGGTTTCAGTGTGCATTGCTTAAGGAACCCTCAATAGAGACATATTTGTGTTTAAATGCATGCCTTATTGAAGGCACGCCGGACGTATCATATTGCTGTATTATTTTCAGCTTGTTTATATGAGGAAAGAGCCGTAATATTTTGAGCTTGTCTCCTCGGATGATGCATTATGATGCAATATGTGTGATCTACAGGGGGATGTGCAAGTGCTGTGGCAGCTAAAAGGGACTGTTGCTTCAGTCAGCATCCTCGTCAGGGTTTTGGATGGCTGGCTGTTCACTCGGCTTTTTCCTCATCGCTCTCCACTCACTGGCAGACTGATAGCGCATCGTGACCTTGAGGGTCATTTGAAGGAACAGAGACATCAATCTAAGAATCAATCATTTAAGCACTGAGTCCTGTCTCCCTATCTCAATGCTAAATCACTTCGTCCTTTTAGCCTCGGAGAGTATGTGTGTGGGGGGGGGCGTGGGTGTGTGGGTGGGTATGCATGTGAGTGGGTGTGGGTGGGGGTGGGTGTGGTTGGTTCTGTGTGAGAAATTGTGGGAATTTTTCATGAAATTGATGTAAAGTAAATATTTTGAAGTGTCTGAGGAACAGAGGTCAACATTTATTACACTGACAATGGATAAACATGATATAGAGGAATGTGTCATGCTATTACTCACACCTCACTCTCTCTTCTTCTTCTCTCTCCCTCTTTCCCCCTTTCTCCTTCTTTCTCTTAACCTTTCTTTATATTTATCTCCTTTTTTCTGTCACTCTCTCTCTCCATATCTATCTTTAATTCTCACTTTCTTTTTCCCTCTTTCCCAACCCTGTCAATATCACATCTGTTCTTTCACTCTCATTCTTCTCTACATGCTACATTCTTCTCTATCTATCTATCTATCTATCTATCTATCTATCTATCTATCTATCTATCTATCTATCTATCTATCTATCTATCTATCTTTTTTCTCTACCCCATCTATATCTGGCTTTTTTCTTTCTCTTTCATCACTCCCCTTTCTTCCCTTTTCTCCATCTTAATGTCTTTTTCATGCTTCTTATTTTTCAATGTCATTGTCCCTCTTTCTCTGTTTGCCTTAATAGTTCTCCCTCTGTTGTTTCTATTTTTCTGTCTGTCTCTTTTTCTCCTTCTTTTTCTACCCGTCTGTATCTTTTTCTGTCATTCTCTCTCTCCACATTTCTCTCTGGTTTTCTATTTTCTCGCTCCCTTTCTTTAACACTGTCAATATTACTTCTCTTTCTGTGTCATCCGCTCTCTGCATTCTTTTCATCCTTCTCTTTCCATCTCTCTATCTCTCTGTCTACCCATCTAACTTTATGTCTTTTCTCTCTTTCTAACTTTCCTCCTCTTTCTCTTTTTACCTCTCTCTTCTTTCTCTCATTCCTTTTCTCCTTCTTTATCAGCCTTTTTCATCTTCTATGTCCTGGTATCTCTCTTCCCCTGTCTCTTCCTTTTTCTTTCCTCTTCTGACTTCTCTACTTCTCTGTCCCTCAGTCTCTTTCTCTCTCTCCTTACACACTCTATCGTTCGTCACTTTCAGCCCACATAAAGGCCTGTGGTGAGCACACTATACTGTATCTTTTGGAGTATGTCAGCCCCATAGCTGAGCTGATTTGCTGTGGAAGCCGCTCTCAGGCTGTTTTCTAGATGGAGGATTTTATTCTGATCTCTCTTGCAACAGCCACTGAAATGGAAGGGTTTGAGTTGCATCATGGGCCTTTTCCTGTCTGCTAAAGAATACAGCAATCCACAGCCCTCCATTCTAGAGCTTCTTACTGTAGAAAGCCACTGAGTGAAGCAGGGAGGGAGCACCACGGATTAAAGATAGTGACAATGATGGGCAAATCCATTCTATAGTTTTATTAGTGCTGCTGTAGTTGCGCCCTTGTATCAGTTCTTCACACTGAATAATGTAATAATGTCGATGTTTCAATCACTTTGTTTGTGCTTTCAGACGGTTGCGTCTCTCTTTAGTGCCACTGATCAGGAAACTATCTGCAGAAGTTGTTTCTCCTGAATGACAAAATCCAATGGCCATGAATTAAAAATGACTATTTTTTTTCCCCCCAGTCTGCCGTCAGGAAGCGTGTGTCAGCAAAAACCAATTTCTCGAGTTGTGAACGCCTGCTGTATGCCTAATGTCTGCTTCACAACCTATAATGTGATCCCCTGACTGCAGAAGGTGGTTTGGGGAAAAAATCTGTATTACATTCTGTTAGTAATGATTTGGAGCTGTTAGCTCTCCATTGAATCAAAGACAGACAGACAGGGATAGGCATACGGAGAAAGAGAGATACACAATCAAAGACATACATACATACAGAAAGAAAGACACATCATCTAGGGTGAGATTTGCTCCATTGGCCACTTCATGAAGTACACCTCCTTGTATCTAAACTCATTTGCCACTCTTTCAGCACCATTGACCATATAGGTGCATGTGATAATGTCAGTTAGTCCTGACATATCGCCGAACTGCTTTAATACACCTTACCCTAATATCATTACTAAACCCAGTGGGGGACGAAGGACACAAGCCGTGTATTGGAGAGAAGGTAGCCAAGGTAAAATAGTCCTCCAGAAAAAGTAGTAGTTCCTTGCTTTAGAGCTGCACTGGAGTAAAACCACTGAGGTATTTGCCTTCAAATGTACTTATAAATATGGAAAGTAGAAGTAGCATGGTTTACTATGGCTCGAATATCCTATTATCATTTCTGGAACAAGACTCTTAATCGACTCTTTTTAAGTGAGGAGACTCTATTGTCACTCTCAGTCCACCAGTCTTTAACATAAGGTCATTAATTGGTCTGAGACTGATGTCTCTTCAAATGATCATAACCACAAAACACTGAAAGAGAACAGTTTCCATTAGGCAGAACCAAGCTCTGTCCAACAGGTCAAAACAAGCTCAAAACAAAGTGCATGCTGTGTCCAGGATTGTGGACTTGCTTTAATCTTCTTTTATTTGGACATTTTATGTTTTTGTGCACACATAAGCTGAAAGCAAAGATAGATTTAGCCATAATGTAGAGGAGTTAAGGTAAGAAGTCACCCAGAATGGAAATACAGATACACGAAAATATGACTTAAGTACAGAAACCCATTAAGAATATATATATATACTAGGATTACTTACTGTAATTATTGAATGTATACAGGGGTTGGACAATGAAACTTAAACACCTGTCATTTTAGTGTGGGAGGTCTCATGGCTAAATTGGACCAGCCTGGTGGCCAATCTTCATTAACTGCACATTGCACCAGTAAGAGCAGAGTGTGAAGGTTGAGTTAGCAGGTAAGAGCACAGTTCTGCTCAAAATACTGCAATGCACACAACATTATGGGTGACATACCAGAGTTCAAAAGAGGACAGATTGTTGGTGCACGTCTTGCTGGCGCATCTGTGACCAAGACAGCAAGTCTTTGTGATGTATCAAGAGCCACGGTATCCAGGGTAATGTCAGCATACCACCAAGAAGGACGAACCTCCACCAGCATCACGTAGTGACCTGGCCACTATCCTGCAAGAAGAATGGCTTAAAATCCCTCTGACCACTGTGCAGGACGCAGTATATGTCATTCCCAAGATGAACTGACGCTGTATTGGCCACAAAAGGAGGCCCTACACCATACTAATAAATGATTGTGGTCTAAAACCAGGTGGTTCAGTTTCATTGTCCAACCCCTGTACTTACCTAATGTGAATCCAGGTGATCCTTGTTTCCATTGGGTGCCAGAAAATCCTCAGTGATCCAGAGATAGATGAGAACATGTGGAGAGAGAACCAGAGAAAGAACGTGGGTTAAAAGCATGCTTCTGATTCATTACGTACTTCTTTAAAGAAATACTGTATCTGTGTATCTACTGAACTAACATATATGTCTACGTTCATGAAATATTATATTAATCTTCTATTATGTGTCTATGTTACACCTATTGTTTTAGACGTGGTATGTCAATGTTGTTGTGAGAATGCCCCCGGATGTTCATACGTTCTTGGATAGGTTAGTGTAAGTGTACAGAGCACTTGCATGATGTTGATGATTTGTCAGTGGAGTTTCTCTTTAACTGTGTAGGTCTTCTAATCCTTTGCTTTCTTTTTTCTTTATTTTCTTGTGAGGGTGTAAATATGGGTAAATATCTAATGTGTGTGGAAGTCAGTAAATGAAGATCACTTTGGAGAACTTGCACCAAGTTGTCACTAAATGAGAATGAGCCCTCTCATACATTTGTCCAGCTAGCTCTCTTACGGATGCTATCACTTCTAAAGTGGTGACATCGTGTCACAATGCAGTTTATAGCTCGACAGTTGCAGACTGTACTTCATCTGTCTGCCGTGCATAATTGGCTACTCACTCACTGTCCATTATAATAGACACTACTACTTCTACAATTACAGACTGTAGTCTATCTGATTTATTGTATACTTTGGTAATCCCTTTTAATCCTGTTCTTCAATGGTCAGAAGCAAGACAGAGCAAACATCTCCACAGTTCATTCTGGATCATTCTCAGCACTGCAGTGACACTGATGTGGTGGCATGGTGTTAGTGTGTGTTGTGATAGTGTGAGTGGATAAGACACAGCAGTGCTGCTGGAGTGTATAAACACTGTGTCCACTCACTGTCCACTCTATTAGACACTCCTACCTTGCTTCTTCACCTTGTAGATGTAAAAACAGAGACGATAACTCATCTGTTGCTGCACGGTGCAGTGCTGGTCATCCTCTAGTCCTTGATCAGTGATCACAGGACGCTGCTCACAGGACGCTGCTCACAGGACGCTGTTGAGTCTGGGTAGTTCAGTTTGGTGGACGATTCTTAGTCCAGCAGTGACACTGAAGTGTTCCACTGAGGTCTGATCCACTCACACCAGAACAACACACACTAACACACCACCACGTCAGTATCCATGCAGTGCTGAGAATGATCCAACACCCACATAATACCTGCTCTGTGGTGGTCTACTACAGAACAGGATAAAGTGGACATCACTCCATACGCTTGTCATCAGCTTACCTCTTCACAAACTGGCTGAGCATTTGTCTCTTTACCTAAGACTTTCTCTGTGTAAATAGTTTCATGTGATCTTCTGTGGGTTTCTGTGGGTTTCTGTGGTTTCTGTGGTTTCTGAATAGCTTTTCTTTAAAGTAGTCATGACAAAATACAGCACTGCACGCTGTGAGATGCTGAGCAATTAACCAGTGGTCAAGAGCTGCTGTGCATACCTCCATCAAAAACAATGGTTTCTAATTTTTGAACCTGGCACGACACCAACTTTGTGGGTCCATCATGCTGTTGTCTTTAGGTTCTGAGAGAAAATTAAGTTCCAGTCTTACTTCAGATGTGAAAACATCAACAACTGTTTCTGCCCATTCCTCCTCTGAGAAAAGACAACTCCAGAGGTCTGGAAGGATTGATAGTTGTCAAGAACTTACTGCTGCATAAATCTTTCTGTTGTTTTCCCGAGACTGAAATATGAATAACTTGTACTTAATGACCTTGGTGAAAATTAATAAATGCAGTTTAGGCTTAGAATTTTGCACAGATATGTACATGAATGCATATGGACACATAGACCTATGTATTAATTGAAGGTAAAAGTATAAAGACAGGAAAAGGAAAAATGACTTAACTTATAATGGACCTAAGTGGACCCAGCTTTTTTCCATGTGATTTTGAGCCAATTCTTTTGCTCCGTTCACCAAGAAACATAACACACTGTCAAGGGCAACAAAGATCTTCAGATTAACCTGACAGTGTGTAAATTGATTCTGAAGTGGGGTGGCTTGAAAACGCCCACACCTGTATAAGTTGTGAGTGGGGTTAAACACTGACCAGCGATGCAAGGTGATGTGATCGAAGTTTGAACAAGGCAATGATAGTAGGTGCCATACAGATACACATTTACAAAGTTGTGTGGGCGTTTTACGTTCTTCAATACACAAGGTCACATGTGTACACTGAATCTTAGGAAGCAGTATCAACCACAGTGAACAGCACAGAGACCACCTACATGTGCTTACGATCGTGACTGGTGCCGTATGGCTAGAATCGTGCGAGCAGAAATCACATACACATTTAATGCAGGAGGCCCAACATGCATATCCCACAAGTCAGTGCAGCATTTCTTTGCTTACATGGGAAATGGGAGCAGATAACCCAACAAAGTGCCTCTGTTAACTACATGACAGAGGACACAAGGCCTCACCTGGGGTCAGGTGCTTGCTAACTTGACCCTAGAAGACTGGGAATATGTGGCTGGGTCAGCTGAGTCATGATACCAATAGTTTTTTGGTTTGGTGGAAGGGTTTATGTGTGGCACAAACCCCATGAAGCAAGACACTGTGCCAGCTGGTGGAAGTTTAACACTGGGACAGGATTGGTTTCTCATGTCCATTGGTCTGACTGAACACATCATTGACCAGTAGCCACTACGCATCAGTACTCGCTTAATGTATTCTCAAATTCTGAGATATTCCAAAGGGATACTGCACCATGTCATTGGGCCCAAGTTATCCAGAACTGGTTCAAGATGAATTCTGGAGAGTTCTGACAAATGGTATGGCCTGCATGTTTACCCGACATGGGCCCAATTGAGGCATTCCACTATCAGGCCTTGTTCAAACTCATTCATGTCGCCTTGGTATGAGCATGCTGTGTTCAACCTCAGTCACAAGATAACTCCTCGCAACTTATACTGGTGTGGGCTTTCCCAGGTCATGCCCTGTGGTTTTGCCGCTTCATAATCAATTTACACACATAGTTATAGCTATCCAATAAATACGGTGTATATCGAAAGCTGAAAAATGACAAAAATGGAGATATGAGGTTTTGTTCTGACAGCAGTGTTAGGATATGCAAGATACTATTATTATTTGTTTGTATGTAAGCATTAATTGTGTCATGATTTAACTTTTTTTCTATAGGTGGAATCAAGACAAAGCAAAGCAACGCTATAGCTAAACTATATCTACCTTCCCATGTAACTGCAGAACATACCCTTAATCACATCACCTCATGCTCTTCACGCTATGGTTTTGACTCCCATTTGCTTGCCAGGCACATAGCAGACAGCCCTAAACTCCTCTATGTAGTAGAGTAACAATGATGCTAAGTGATACTGACTTATCTGAGAGCAGCTGTGTGATGTGCTCTCCATGTTTAATGTTCTGTGTTATCCAACACTCAAAGACTGTGGTGTGATTTACCCGCTAATTGGCACAACAACCCTGGCAGCGTGTTCCAGGTGTGTTTACACATGTGTGTATTATTATGTCTATATATGACTATGTGGTTTCTGACACTATAAACAGATTTGTGCCTGTCAGTGTTCTTGTAGTCCCGCCACATCTTTGTTCTGCAGTGAGATCACTCATGTGCCATGGGGGCAGCAGCGAAGCTTAGAACTAAGCTGGTAACATATATCTTACTTTGTATGTCCCTGCCTTAATTCTTTAGCAAAGGCCCTTAGCATGCAACAGCCACTGCCACTCTCTATAGAAATCTTCTTGATCCTGTTCCGGGTCTCTCAGAAGGCATGGAGTGAAATGATTAGTCACATTGGTCCCATCCAATGGAAATCAAAATATGATTAGTTGATTACTCTCCTTTATCACACTTCTTGATTTTGTTGGCGATTAGTCAGATGTGCTTTCTCAAAAGGTCATGAGGGTGTAATTGGAAAATGTATCTACTGACACTACAGGTGAAAAGCCTACCTTTTGATCACTTCATAATGTTAACACTTATGTTTTCACCTAAAACTTAATAATGAAATATGATAATTTGCAATTGAAACAATTATTAAATGGTAAGATGTACAGTAATGGTACATTGATTAACAATACTTATAATAGTTAATAGTTATAGAGTTAAATTTACATTAGTAAGTTATTAATAAGCATTGCTAGTAACTTCTTACTTCTTAAAGCTTACTTCTTACTGTCCCAATTGTCACACAGTTTTTACCACTAAATGAATGGTTAATTCAATGGCTAAAATAATGTTAGTCTTTATTTCTATCATAACTTAATGCCAACTTAAGCACTCTAGTAGCTGTGTTATTTTTACTAGAGAAGCATCTGTGATCTAACCTGTATGGGATTCAATTTAACAATATACAACACATAAAGTACTTGCTGTCCCCAAATTCTCATAGATGGGTAAATAACACCGTAGACCAAAAGTATACATCAGTGTTACCTGACACTTAGTAACAATAACCTCACTGTGCCTGGTTGTGTCTAGCATAATGCCAGTTCACTTAAGAACTATTACTGAGAGAGCTCTGGGTTCAGTCAATTGCAGAAGGGCATTCACTCCAGAATTATGCTATAAAAACTAAAAATATTACTGGATGATTTGCTCTGATTTGATTTCAGGTTCATACTGGGTCTTGTTGGAAATACAGTAATTACCCAGGTGAAACTAATTCAGTTTGAATAGGGCTTAGAACTTATTTTGACTTGCACATAGTATGCACGAAGTATAAAGTCCAGAACCAGCTGCCTCCGAGATTGTTCCTTCCCCCGAGTCATCAGGCTACTGAACAGCCAGTAGTGCTGATGCACCGGTATATGGACCTGGTTCAGCACACCTCACCAAAACCATCTAAACGATGATCTCCATGGACAATCATCACTCTGCACTTTACATTAGCATATTTACACTTGCCCATATAGACTGATCTACTGCTATCTTCCATCCACACTGTATATCTGTAGTGAAAGGATATACACATATAATATTCTATGCCCTGTATATACCCTGCATCTCTCATCTACCTCAGCCTTACCATAGTGCTATATGGTAATGTGTACATCTGGATGCATTACATTTTTTTTTTCATAACTTTTATTCATAACTGTAAATTAGTGTAAACAGAGATTTTAGTGCTTAGTACTGTATATATTTATTGTCTATTTATATGTTTGTATTGAAGTACTGTAAGGGACTACGCACCTAAGTTTTTCACTCACCTTCACACCTGTGAAAATGTGATGTATAAAGTGATTTGATTTGAAAGTAATTTGATTGATTTGACATAAGGAGCACTAAGTGGTTTGAAACAGGTAGCTGTATATGTCAAATTGTAACCTGAACCTGACCCATGTTCCTGATTTTAAGACTTGACCCAACTAGGCTCAACTCATAAGCGATACATTTGTAACCCAGACCTGACCACACTAATGCAAGGAGTTTAATTCCACAAGGCTGTTAACTTGGCTTTGTTAAAAGAGAGAGAGAATGCTCAAGAGAGAAAATGCATGAACATGTGCAACATATCTGTGAGCATATTCCTTCATATAAAAACAAATCTTCATCACTCATTAGAAACAGACCCTAGCCCGACTCAAGCCTGAAATTCAGCCTAAACTCGCCTGAAACATGATATTTTGTTCAAGCCCCATCATGCCAGGATTTGGTAGCAGACTTCTACCAAGGGAGAAGAAGGAATGTGTACACTAAGCTGAAGTTTCAGGCCATCTATAAGCTACATATGCTACTATTAACTGCAGAAGTGTTATAACACTTGATTTTGAAGACTGAATTAACAGCATCAGCATCATTTTTACCCTATCGTGTTTCAATCTCAGGGTTGAAGCTGATTGCCTCTCTGAGGTAACTGGAAACAATTACTAAATATTAATGACACCGTTAAGTGTCATCTAAATATTTAAATCAAATGTGTTGACTACAGCTTAAATATCTATGTGATCTTATCTATAGTGGCCGAACTGTGTGTTATTAGTTTATTGATGTTCAAGTGTTCCAAAATGTAAAATATTCTATTATTTATTTTTAAAGTATATGTCTTCATTCAATAATAATTATAGTATGCAATAGTACGCTATGGTAATATATGCTGTTTGTGTTATACTTAGCTGACGTTATGTGGAGAAGGGGCAGAGAACAACCTCACCATCGTTCACTTCCAAAAGTTACAATGCAAAATTAAACCAAGACTATATGCATAGTCTTATATAATCAGGACACATTATAGTCCCATTTCCACAGTTTAGCACTGTGTCCCTTAATGAAATGTCTGTGACCTGCTCTGGTCAAAATACCACAAGGATCAAACAGTGGCTAAACAGCCCTGTTCAGAATGGCAGGTTTGAGTGCCTGCTGATTTACATGATAATGAGGCTCTGCTCACCCTGCCCCCCTCTAAAATAAAATAATAGTAGTGATGTTATTATGGATGCTGCAGTATATAATGCAAATAACTTGTCTGATGACAAAAAAATGACAGCTCGTTAATTTCAATTATTGCGCTATTTCCAAAATAGTAAGTTTACCTTGTTTGCTTTCAATGTAAGTTAAAGAAAAGTGGCTTAATTCCAAGCAGTTTACAACTAGCATGTTCAAATGATGTTAAAAAAGTAGAAACTAAAAATACTCTTTTAATTAAAGTATTATTGCCAGAGCTGTGTTGGTTTGACTTTCTGAGGTTATAGTTGGATTTTGCCAGCTTTGTTCAGACCTTAAGTGGTGTAGCAGTTAACAGCAGTTTCCTGATGCAATAGAACTGTTAAGCCCTTTTAAGGTGGAATGGAAAATTCAGTCTAGACAGCTAGACTGAAGTGCCAGAACAGAACTGCTGCACCATTTAAGGTGGAACAGGAAAGTTTGAACAAAAAAGCGGGTGAATGAAATATGTCAGCGATGTGTCAGACACGAAGTTGCTAGTGTGCATGTAATTTTTTGCAGACTGTAGCATCCACATAACATGTTGATGAAAGTGTGGTATTTTTTTATTTACTAACAATGTACTTTGTTTGCTGAATATAGAGTATATCATTGGGGCTATTACAGATACTTAAATAAAACTAATTCTGCTTAACTATACTATTTTGAGACACTATTAAGATTCATTTAGACATGCTTAAATACATATTATAGTACATAAATACATATATAAAGTACATATGAGATATATATTAATGTGCTTAACTTGTACTTGAGATGAAAATACATTTCTAGCACATTAAAATATAATTAATTATTACCTGGGTGAACCTGTGGAGGCAACTGGGCAGCTCACAAAAAACTGAATGGATTGTCACAATTTTATGTTGGTAGTCACTTTGGAGACCTAAGCATGTGTGCACAGGAGCTGAAAAAGGAAGCTTTTTTATCATATGCCCCCTTAAATGTTAGGTTACTCTACAGTCTAGTCAATGACTTGATTAATTATAAACAAATTTATAAACAAATAATTATATTATAAACAAATTTCAGTTTTCTATTAAAGAAGAATGTGTGATATTTGTTATTCTAAAAGCAAAAAACATATACTATATAGTGTACAGTCTGTTTTCACTTTGTCATGCTTGTTGTATGACATTCTTCTATAGTCAGTCTTATGTTTCTCCTCGCCATCTCCAGATCTGCCAAAGCTAATTGGCCATTTATAAGTACTTTAATGTCACTTACATACAAATTCATGTCGGCATGCACATATTTTGGTGGTCTGTTTTAATGGTCTGATGTAATAACACTGGCTGGCAAGTCAAGATTTAAAATAAATTGGTCTGTGGTCCTTTCTTGGACTGTTATGTTAATAATGGCAGGAAAAGCTAGAAGAGATGGAAAGTGGCACAGTCCAATTTGTGTGTGTAAATGAGTTGCCGGTCTAAATTAGCATGCTTGACACGACGGCAGAAAACAGGGAGAATTTTCCGACTTATGAAGGAAAGCGGCAGCTCTTATTGATTGCTCCTGGTAGATAACAAATTACATAAGGTTATCAGACTTAAGGATGGCATGAGCATTAGGGTGTTCAAGGTCATCATTCTTCTTGAGGTTTTTACCACTTAAATATGCCAGTCTTATGTAATAATTACGTTGTTATAATGATACAGTAACATTTAATGCATTTACAGTACAACATGCCACCATGAGAAAAAGGGTGGAATGCTCACAGTCAGTATAAGATCACCATGCCTAATGCCAGAACTAATTTTATTTTTCAACATCACTTGTTGCTGTATACAATCAAATCATCGCACCAAATGCTCTAACATTTGGTCTAAAGCCATATTAAATTTGTACAGACTGTTGCTGGAACAAAGCACACACTCCATGCCTATTTTCAGGAGAAATGATGGAAAAGCAGGTGTGTACAAGTTATTGGACATGTAGTGGATTAGATTAATCAGACAAATGGAAGCAGATGAAAAAGAAGAGAATTTAAAAACCCAGCAAAGAAGCTGCTGGTGCTTTTAGAACAATGGACTCTAAACCTAATCATCAAAATATGGAGGAATCCAGTGATGCCGCTCTGAAAGTAACTCTGAAGAGTGGTCATATTTTAGTTTATATAAAGGTGCAGATCCTGACAGTGCCACCTTCTTTAAATGTCCTACCATAGCACATATGGCCCTATACACAAAACTGTAAGTAGGATAATTTAATATTGTTTAATTTACCTTAAGCAACCCAGCATTAAAACTTTGACTATAGCTTCTTATTTAATGGGTTCATGTTTAAACTTCCCCATTCTAGCTTAAATGGTGCAGTGAACCTGGTGAATAAGAAGCTACGGTCAAAGTTTTAATGCTGGTTTTTCATTATGGTGATTTAAGCTATGAAAATATTCTACTGGCAACTGACAAAACGAAATCTGACTCATATTAATACTACAGGAGTTTAAACATCCAGAAAATATTCCCAGCAATAAAGTTAGTATGGGGATAATATGTTAACATTAACATTAAGCTCTAAGAGTCTGAAGTGAATTAACAATAAACGCACAATAAAACAGTTTAGCGCTCTCATGTTTTAGCTGTTGGAACATCCCATGGGCACATGCTGCCACCTTCAATGTTAATGGACATTAAATATGCCTTTTAATAAATTCATAATGTATTGGCTATGTATCTATAATTATGTTTATAGAAAAAAAACTGCATCTAATTTTTTGTGTTTTTTTTACTATGCAAATTAGTAAATTTCAACTGTGATATATTTGGTCACTGCAATCACATTATTAAGTTTTCATACCATTTCATCACTACTTCAACTTAGATCAACTTAATATTAGCTCATTAAAAAAACAACATTAGAAAGTCCTTCCTTTCTAAACTTTCTTCTTGCTCAAAGCATTTCGAGCCAGATTCCATTGTTCATTTGGGATCTGAGCTTGATTCCCAGAGATTGTCACTACCACCCACGTTTGGGGAACCATGGGACTTGGCTATGATATCCATGGTTGGAATGGATGGCATAATTGTGCTATCCCCTTCAGTACAATATGCTAATCTGCCATGGATATATACTGGGTCAAGTTAACAGAACGAGGCTGTTAGCACTTTCCTCCAGCATAGTGTCACTCCATGACATTACATGGATGGCAGGTCAAATGGATCTACATAGGACATTTCATTTAGAAAGGTTTGGAATCTCTCCATCACAAGGCTTCATTTCTCAAATTGTATGTAATTACATGGTTCATTCTGCATGACAACATGATATCTGAGGCCAGATCAGTCCAGTTAACCCACTCGCCAGTGACAAATCATATAGATACACACATAATGGATTACAAACATCTCTGCACAAACAAGACTTAGCAATGTATTTGACACCAAAGCTGATATGTAATTTATCCTAAATTCACAGCTTACTGCCAGTAAGACACTATAACTTATATTTATTGTAAGTAATTATTAGCTAATTCTTATTCTCGTATATTCTTATTCTTCATTATAGATCTTCCTAAATCTTTAAAGCTGTCTATATCCATTATAGATTCATCTCTGCTTAGTAATATTCATATTCATCCTTTTTTCTTTAGATATTTGTATATTTTAATCTACTTTTGAGCCATTACATATTTTATTCTTTGTTTTCTGGAAAAATTATTATGTTGTCATAGTACATTTTTATAGGTAAAAATTATTCTAAGAGTAACCAGTGAAGTACAGGGGTTGGACAATGAAACTGAAACACCTGTTTTTAAACCACAATCATTTATTAGTATGGTGTAGGGCCTCCTTTTGGGGCCAATACAGCGTCAGTTTGTCTTGGGAATGACATATACAAGTCCTGCACAGTGGTCAGAGGGAGTTTAAGCCATTCTTCTTGCAGGATAGTGGCCAGGTCACTACGTGATGCTGGTGGAGTTTCGTCCTTCTTGGTGGTATGCTGACATTACTCTGGATACCGTGGCTCTTGATACATCACAAAGATTTGCTGTCTTGGTCACAGATGCACCAGCAAGACGTGCACCAACAATTTGTCCTCTTTTGAACTCTGGTATGTCTCCCATAATGTTGTGTGCATTGCAATATTTTGAGCAGAACTGTGCTCTTACCTGCTAACTGAACCTTCACACTCTGCTCTTACTGGTGCAATGTGCAATTAATGAAGATTGTCCACCAGGCTGGTCCAATTTAGCCATGAGACCTCCCACACTAAAATGACAGGTGTTTCGGGTTCATTGTCCAACCCCTGTATATTCCTTAAAATCACAGTAACTCTGCAGTTATTGCAGTCCTTAATTATGCAGAAAAAAAGAATGACAAAATAATTATTTTGGTTGTTTTATTTTTGTGAAAGGGAACCTTTATTATTAGACGCACCTCATTCACTCACTCACTCACTCACTCACTCACTCACTCACTCACATTAAACAGCCTCAAGATGTAACGCAAGAGGGTGATACAATCACTATAATAAATTTTGTTGCTTCCTGTGAGTGATGCTGGCTGTCCTTGTTTACAGTGTAAGCTCCACATTCTGCTTCTTTTTGATTATTGGTTTGTTTATGCAAGGCCCTTTTAGAAATGGAGCCCATATTTATGAGGTTCTCAGAGTAGGAGTTCCAATCTAGGATGGAAAATCATGGTAAACAGGAGTAATTCAATCCTAGATCAGCACTCCTTTTCTGAGAAGCTTCATGAATTCAGGTCCAGGCCTTAGTAGGGATTCTCTGCTTAAAAAATAAATGAAATTGAATCTAAAAGCAGGTTTAACCCACAGAATGATTTCATTTTACTTTTCCAAATTATTCTTCAAAGCACATGTTGAAACTGTTTTGGCCTAAGCTGCAGTCAAACTAGATTTTTCCTGTCTAGAATAATCCTCCATGTGGGCTCAGTTACCACTAACCACAAACAGTAATGACACAAAAGTAAACATAATTATATTAGATAATTGTATACTCGTGTAAGTGCAGTGCTGCACGCTGAGACTTGCATGGTTGGCTGCAAAGGGGTAACTTGTGTCTGGCTGGGCCTAGCCACAAGGCTAATGTAGCAGTTAGCACTACACTGCTAAACACTGATCTGTAGTAAAAATGTGTAGATCACTAACTCAGCTATTAGTAAGCCAGCTAACTAATTTAAAACACAAAGTCACAAATGTATGCATGCATTATTGCTGGGAATACTTTCTGCTAAGAACAGTTAAACTCTCAAACTTTCCAATCTGTAGTTTTAACATGAGTCAGCTTTCTATTTGCCAGTTGTTTGAGCTTCCCAATTCCACCTTAAATGTTGCAAGATTTACAAATTTATACACGTGGTGTGAAATACAGCAGGTCTTGGGAGCATCTAATGAACCCCTTGGATCCCAAAATGTCTCAAAATCAGAGGTTTTATTTTCAGGGACCACCAAATATCTATAAATCAAAATTCTAGAGGGCCGGGAAAATAAGGTAAAAGTAGAAAACTATTGAGGGCAAGCTCAGTGCTGCTACACCCACAATCTACAAGCTTGTGCATTTGGTAGTCTTTACTAAGTAGTACTAAGTACTAAGTATACAGCATGGGTCTGCTAGCATTGATGAGTTAGCAGTCAGTCAACACTTGCCAACATCGGATCTCCACAAATACCAGGGTGCATTTTGTATACTGTGTGCACATCAGTTGTACTTAAATACAACACATCAATATTTGCTGTATTTAAGTGTACTTTTTTGGGCAGGTAATGTAGTTGATTTGTGTTTAACTAAAGCATATATTTACACTGAGTATAGAGGTTTTGAAATGACAGTAATAATAATAAAAAAAATATTTCATAATGATATTGTTTGTGATATTGTTTTCCTTACCACACTTGAGGATTGCATGGCAGCACAAAAAACTCAGAAAACATTGAAGACTTTTGGAAAAACTAGGTACCCCCAAACGTTTAATGGGCAGTGTACGTTTTATCAGCTTAATTCTATGTTTGAGTGAACAGCAATATGGAAGCAGAGGTTTACTGCTCACCAGCCCAGCTCAAGAAGCACCGCTGACTGATCCAACCTCTTTTCCACAATTGAAACACCTATTGCTCCCCTCTGTCCCCTTGCAGCTGCGGAGTGCTACATCTTTCACAATATTAACCTGATGAAAAGACAGAAGTTGGCCCCGAAGCAAGCTAATATGCTCATTAGCATTGTGGAGGGTGCCTGCCTGTAGTCCATGTGCATTAATGAAGTAAAGAGTGGAGCAACACAGCCACAGTGAAGCTAGTGTTGGAATCCGCTAAGAGGCCTCCCTAATGGCCTGCTAAACTCAGGTTAAATTCAGTACCTGTGCCCCAGAATGGTACCACATTACAGCCAATGTATGTAGATCCATAATGCTCAAAAATCAAGGGCCCTAAAAGTAACAGGGCAACTTAGCAAGGACTGTGTTTCTCTGATGAGCCCAATGCTAAGAATGCTAATGAAAACACAAAGCATTCATTAATTAATGCTTTGGCTAAATCTGAAAAAGGTTTAAAACATAACATTTCGTTATTTATCTTATAAACTCCATGATTTTTGTAGACATGCACATATTCCAAATGTAATTTCTGCAACACCTTCCAAAAAAGTTGGGACAGACACTGGATTACATCTCCTTTCCTTTAAACAGCAAAAAAGACGGCTGTAGATGCCAACGTATCCAGTTTTAAAAGTCTAATTTTGTTCTGTTATTAAGTCATATAAATCTTCAAATGTCATATGGCATATTTTATGATCTTTTGAGCCTAATAAGACACGTATTTCCAGAGAATGTGGCTTGGTGTCTTAGACGTCTCTCAAAAAGACACCATCTAGAAGGCAGCATGTGCTGCTCCTAAAGTTATGTATTGTTGTACATACATGTGCAAAATACCCAGGAATACCCTGCAAACCAAAACAAATCATGACCTCCAAACTAGAAGCTGAAAGTTTGACTTGTCAGACCACAAAACACGTTTCCGATGAGCTTTAGCCCAAAGAAGTCCACAATGCCCTGTTCACAGTACTGTCTTAACTTGCATTTATAGATCTAGCAATAGATGGTGTCTATTGATAGATGACTGATAGATTGATTGATCTTTCACAGAAGCATGACGGTTTGTCATGCAGAGCCA
This sequence comes from Prochilodus magdalenae, assembly GCA_024036415.1. NCBI lineage: Eukaryota > Metazoa > Chordata > Actinopteri > Characiformes > Prochilodontidae > Prochilodus > Prochilodus magdalenae. The sequence continues at coordinate 95,786 of JAMWET010000754.1, forward strand.
TCTGAGGTCAAAAGGCACAGGCTTACATTTGTGTTTCCCAGCCTTTTCTTTTACACACAGATATCTCTCTGCATGCCCTGAGTCTTTTAATGATATTATAATATTATAATAATATAATATTTTGTTAATTTTTTAATCATAAAAGGTTAATTATTTTAGTTAACATACATACAAACAAACAAAATAACTAAGTTGTATTAAGTCATAATAAATTGCATATTTGCATTTTTTGGGTTAGTATAACTATTACCACATCATTACCAATTAATTACCTACTTATTATCAATCTGTAACATGCTGCAGATAAAACATTCTATATTTTTTTCTATTCTATTCTGTTCTATTCTATTCTATTCAAATACAGGTCAAGAGTTGTATATATCCTTCCTTTTTAGTTTTTATTTGCATACTTTCCACTGACCCAACTTTTTTGAAATTGGGTTGTAGTTAAAGAAAGAGAATCTAATTTCTCTGCATAATTAGACACATCTCCCAAGGAATGTGTTGCATTTTCCACTTGTGAAATGAGTGAAATGACGCCCTGAAGCAAACAAGTTTTTTTCTTCCCTTGCTTCCTCACGTTGTGTTTGTCTGTGCATGTGAGCAATTGATTTTTTTTAACCACAAACCTAACCCCAGTATCTAAAAAAATATTTTCTCAGTTTCAAGAAATAAACTATTGATGTATATAAAAAATATTTTGCAATATTTCCAAAATTGTATGTTACTTCTATTTTTCTCTGGCTTTTCTATACTGTCAAAATTTTCTATACAGTTTTCAAACAAACACACACGCGCGCACATGCACGTGCAAACATGCACACACATATAAAATGTGCAATTGTTATAGGTGCAATATGTATGTTTCTGATTGAAAAAAATGCCATACATCAGATAGATAGATAAATAGATAGATTTACTGATCCCAGAGGGAAATTCAAGAAATCATCACAATAAACAGAGATAAAAATAAATCCAGTATAAAAATACAGGAGGTGATTTTTTTTCAGCTGTTTGGATTTGGATACTTCCTCTACATCCCCATCCATTCTATCAGCAGTACACCTGATTTACCATAATAAAGTAATGATTAGCAAAACCAAATACTAAGTGCAATTAATACTGACTTTCTCAATGAGATAACTGAGAATGGTTAAATAAACATATATGAACATACAGGACATACGTAAAATCGATACTTTTATTCCAGTATAATTTGTATTTATGGCTATGATGATGTTTTTCGAAGAACATAGATGCTTCCTGCACAGATAATTACCAGTTACACTGGACATTGTAACATTAAGAATTTAATTAAGGAAAGAGGTGGAATGTCCCGGTAGGGAAAGCATGGAAATGAGTAGAAGTTAATATTATTATATAAGTTTATATACATGTTTTATATGTTTTATATACAAGTTGATATGTCTAAATGTAACAAAAACTGTATAACACTTTGTGTTTGTTAAATGTCGACTTACATAACATGAAGTAATACATTAGTTAACATGAAGTAATATGTTATCAATGGTCAGCGAATGTTGTTACATGTTTACTTAACATTAATAAAGCATTGTAACCATTGTTAATGTATTACTGTATCTTAACTAAGCATTGTTAGCCAACAGTTGATGTAAAGCGTTATCAAAAACCTCATTCATTTAATGATGGCAGAGTAAAAATAGTAAAAAAATTACCCAACCATTTTGAATTTGAATAAGAACATACATAGAATTTTGTGTACATCAGCACTGGAAACTATATTTTGCAAGAACAGTAGATTTGTCAGATGTAGAGAGGATGTAGTGGGTTAGATATATATATATATATATATATATATATACACACACACACACACACACACACACACACACACACACACACATATATAATTCATTAATAAGTTATAAAATAATTCTGGGACATTTTCTGATCATTATATCATGACATTTTGACACATGGGTAGCTATTCGAATTCTGTAGGAATGATGTATGTATAATAATGCATATGCATATATATGATTACACATCCTGACATTGCATAAAAATGTGTGTGTGTGTGTGTGTGTGTGTGTGTGTGTCTAACAAGACTGAATTGAAAGCATCCGGTAGGAATACCACTATATGAAAAGCAAGGACAAAAGGCTAGCTGCTTCACACTGTTTCTAATTTACCCTGTTGTGTCAAAAACAAATGTGTTCTGCTTGGCTGTTTCTAGGCTGTTATTCGGGCCTGATTGGATTTGCTTGAGGAGCAAGTGCTAATTGCATCAGTAAACAGATAAATTAGGGTGGGAGCTGGGAGACCGCACATGACCGTACATACACACACACATGCTGCAGTCCAGCTATACTCTCTTTAGCAGATTACTGAAGTCCTCTTACTGGACTGCTGCTGTGGGAACTGCTCGCTGCGTGTGCATGATGGAATAAATCCTGCAGCACATGCATGAAGTGAAGTGACCCACTCGCAGTGCCGCACTCACCCACACTGACATCTAAGGGACCAGCCGTGCTAAAATGTCACCCTGCAGTCGGCCCCCACGTGCCCAGTCGCTGTTCCACTTGTGCTGCAGCGCCATGGCAATGTGCTGGCGTGAGGGCTTTGATAATAGTGCCCTTTTCCTACCCTCCTGGGAGCACATCCACAATGTAGAGAAGCACCGCCAAATGTCATTGGTCAATCACAAGGAATAATCCACTCTGAATGGTAAGCATAGCAAATTCCAGGCTTCGGATGTTGATGAAGAACTTACATACACAGACATAAATGCTTGTTCTTATACCTTATCATGGTGTGAAGTTGCACATATGCCCAATACATAGAAAAAGATACTGACATCAGCAAGTTTATTATAACACCATTGTAATTCTTGGTTGCACCATAGCTTGACTTCTTAGTGACATTGATTCAGCAAGGTGTTGGAAACATTTGTTAGAGCTTTTTTTCCCTGAAATGCTGTGAATCTACCATTTTATCACATTACAAAGGTGTTCTATTGAATTCAGATCTCATAGTTAAGGTGGCATTAAAGTCAGTGGAGCAGCTCTGTCACATTCATGGAACCAGTTTGAGATCACAATCTGTTTGTGACAAAGCACATCATGTTGGAAGTAACCATTAGAAGATGGGTAAATTGTGGCCTTATGGGATACCTTATGGGTTATAGTCAACAACAATATTCAGACTGGCTCTGTTATTCAAACATTGTTTGATTGATATTACGGGGGTCCAGATTGACTGAAACAAAAAAAAACATCCCCCACATCATTACCACCAGCAGCTGAGCTGAACTGTTGACACTAGGCAGGTTAGCTAGATAGATTCATGTTGTTTATGCCAGTTTTATTCCACAGTTTGCATATATCCAGGCTGAAACCATGCAGGGTTTTTCCAAACTTCAGCTCTCAGGTTTTACTGAGCCTGTGCCCACTAGTCAAACTCGATGTGGTCTACTGTTGTACACTTTGTTAATGCCACTTTTGTGAAGAGTGGCATTTCAAGTCTTACTGACAGTTTGAACAAATCCAAGAATTTTCCTCTGACCTTTCTCGTCAACAAGGCATTTCTGCCCAAGAGTTGACACTTACAGGTTCCTTCAAACCCTCATCTGGTGTGGGATGTCAGCAATAATGCATTTGACACCTGATTGGCTGATAATGCAGAAGTGCATGACTGAGCAGGTATACAGTTGAGGCAGGATGTGAAATACTAATATAGCAGAAAGCAGGCATTTGTAAATCCACTTTAATTTAAAAAGTATAAAGACAAAAGCATTCTGAAATTGATGCCTGCAGCATGTGTCAAAAATGTTAGAACAGGGGCAAAAACTAAGAACACTGAGAACATTCAAAACATTCCTAATAATGCCTAGTCCTGCATGCAACAGAGAATAATCCAGTACAATACAGTTATAAAATGATCAATCAATTGTGTTTCCCACACAAAACAAAAACAAAACATGAAGTAACACAACACATATTGTGTTTTGTAATGTTTTCAAATAGAATTACAATAAACTTTTTGAATTGAATTGTATATATACACACATACACTAATTTGACTTTGCCTGACATTGTGGGTTAGCCCTGTTATTTTTTTAAATAATTTATATTGTATGTATTGTATATGTCTATACTGTACAATATATATATTCCTAGTGATGACAATGAAACTGAAACACCTGTCATTTTAGTGTGGGAGGTTTCATGGCTAAATTGGACCAGCCTGGTGGCCAATCTTCATTAATTGCACATTGCACCAGTAAGAGCAGAGTGTGAAGGTTCAGTTAGCAGGTAAGAGCACAGTTCTGCTCAAAATACTGCAATGCACACAACATTATGGGTGACATACCAGAGTTCAAAAGAGGACAAACTGATGGTGCACGTCTTGCTGGCGTATCTGTGACCAAGACAGCAAGTCTTTGTGATGTATCAAGAGCCATGGTATCCAGGGTAATGTCAGCATACCACCAAGAAGGACGAACCTCCACCAGCATCACGTAGTGACCTGGCCACTATCCTGCAAGAAGAATGGCTTAAAATCCCTCTGACCACTGTATATATATGTATTATTATTATAATATTATGCATGTTATTTTATGTTTTGTTGTTTACTTATGTACTTTCTTAGGCAGTAAACCCTAGGCTTAAATCCCAAAGTGTATTTAGTCATTTTGGATACTGCAGTCTTTCAAAATGTATCCATTTCAGTCTTATCTTTAGTACAGGACCTTTTAAATGTACAACCATTCCACAGAGATTCTGCAAAGAAGGAAAAAGCCCTAATCCATTCTGATAAAGCAAATCGTGATCTAAAGCAGACTTCCCCTTTCATCTTTACATCACAAACATTTAAAAAAGCATGAATTATGGATGAATGTACTCATATCGAAGCACATAATTATAAATTGTCAGTGTAATGCAAAATGTGAAGTAGATACAATTTTTTAAATTACTTTTTTTTCTTTGCAAGGAATCTCCAAATGTCATATAATACACATGACTCAACTAATCAAGATCTTTAAGAATATCCCGGCAAATGTGTTAGATTAGACTAGATGGGGAGTTCAGCCTAGATTCTTTAGTAAAGGTTATGGTTATATATAGCTCAAAAGGTAACTCAAAGAGCTATTGGGGATATCTGATTGGGTCTTTGTATATTTAAACAGCTCTTCTTTATGATTGTGATGACCTGTATTTTACCTTTAAATGTTAAAGAACATTTAAAGACATAAATATAACACTTAAAGAGGTTCTGCTGTTGGAGATCATGTAATCTTTTAGAATCATATTCCTGCAGTCCAGATTTGGAGGAATATGGTTTACCACCCACTTTAAGGTTGCATGGTGGAAGCAAACAAGAATTAAGATTGGGAGCATGTAGACACACAGGAAGTTGGGTAAACGGAAAAGATGTTTGCCTGACTTGCTTATTGGATTGCTCAAGTGTTGTTTTTCTTTAACTTTAGATTTAGGTTAGATTTTTTTCCCCCTTAAAACAAGCAGGAATCAATTAGTTCAGTTCGATGACTTAATGTTTGTCCTGAACAAGCCAGTCAGGCATGTATTCAATAGAAGACAGATGGAAGAAGCACCAGACAGAAACAGCACTGGGTAACCAAGCAGAATATAGAGCTGGAAGAAGCTGAAGCTACTTCTGACCCCTATACTGAGCAGTAACTAAAGCAGGTAGGGGTCCTTGGTGAGATGAATTCGCACTGCCAAGAGTGCCCACCACACTGACCTTAACAGCCTGCTCATCAATGCAGAGCCATTTATCAAAGTGCAAGAGGAAGAGAGGAAGAAGAAGAAGAGCAGGAAATGGAAAGAGAGCAAAGCCTGCCTGGAAAACCAAGGTGTAGCCCTCACAGAAATCACATGATGTGCCAGGCACAATCACACTGAGGTTGTCATAGAGACTGTGCTGCAAGCATGGCTTGGTATGGTTCTAACATGAACTGTATTGATTTACACTGGCTCTGTTCATGTAGTCCATGTACACAATCTGTTTTGTTGTCACGTGGGTAGCACTTTATTTTACTGTACTGTATGTATCTAGCATTCAATATGCAATATGAACTTATTGTAAGTTTAATGTTTGCTTTGGATGTTGGATATTATGTAGGGATTTGTGTAACTGAAGGATATGTATAGCAGCAGTTAGTGCTACAATGCTGTAATGATTAATTGTAAGTTCAATATAATTGTAAATTGAATGTGTAACAACATAGTAACTGATATGCAAACTACTGTGCAATTCTGGGTAATTACTGTATTGTTCCGGGACCAGAGCAGTAGATTCAGGTCATGTATGTGCTAGACATGATTCTAATGACAATATATTTATTATATTTATACTGTGAAAAGAAACGTCAATATATATTTATTGTGGGAGCCATTACAATTTGCTTTGAATTATTTTCAGCATTTTTCTTTGTTTCTTTTTGTTGTTGCCAGTTGGTTGATAACCCCAACCTAGCTTACATTAGTTGCTGTGTCATTGTTATGTAACATCAAAACATTTAACCAAAACCACAGTTAACCAAAACAGGTCGAGGGGACATCTGCTGGGATGGTATTTACAGTATCTCTTCATTTGATAAAGGGTTTTGTGGCCATGTAGATCTAAAAAAAAAAAAACCTTGCCACCTTAGTGTTATTTGCTCTGACAAAATTTGGGGGGTGGAGCTTATCAGGAAGTGCTGAAGTGATGGGTATATTTAATTTGCTTTTCAATTCTCTAACTACTGAACTACACCTGGTACCTCAACATTACATATTCAACTTACAAAGTCCTGCATTGTAGCACTAAGCAGATGCACATACTTGTTAGTTCCCACCTGCTTGAATATCCAGGACATGAATTATATACTAGACTTCTGTTGTATCCACTACATATTTACCAATTAAATATTATGACTTTTCATTTATGCTGACTCTAAAACATTTTTTGAAATTGTGTTGCATTCAAGCCACACCCCTTTTAAGTATTGACCAGCTATTTTGCTTTGATATAGAAAAATAAAACTGCTCAACTTGATTGTGGTGTTAGAAATTTACCAGATCAGCATGGTTTCATTTCATTCAGGACAAGGACAGATATGAATACATGTTTGAACTACTTACTACTAATGTGTTAGGTTTTAGCATTAAAGGTCGAACCACACAACACCCTTCCAGCCCACAGCAACAGGGAGTGTTAATGCTATGCTTGTGCACAGTAACAGAAGGAAGGGGAGAGGCTACGTGCTGAACTCCATGCCTTGGCAAAAAGGGGAGATGGCTAGGAAACTTCTAAACAAGAGAAAACTTGAAAAACAATGACTGAGCAATTATTAGATCAGGCAAAAGCAAAGATCCACATTAACAGTGTTGGGGCGTATTAATGGTTGGCCTCCTACTGGCCAGCTTCTTGCTCAGATTTTCCTGTTCCACCTTAAATTGTTCAGCAAATGCATACACACGCCTCAGGGTGTTCTAGCATAGAACTGCTGCACTGTTAAAGCTGGCAAAAAGGAACAGGACCTTAGTTTTATAGACTTATTTCACATGGTCACCATAGTGAATTTAATTCTGTGTGAAAAACATACGGATGTGGTGGGAATTTTGGAAAGTGTAGACAAAACATTGCCTCAAAACGTTGCTTAAATGAAGCACAAAATTGAGTGGAGGTGCTAGTGGTGGTATTGTGCACCAGACTGTAAGTTACAACTTCTCAAAGAACAGAACGTAATCATGGCACGTCTTTCCATCAATTTCCAGATAACCCAGATATCGGTCACTGGTGGACTGCAAAGATGAACTAAGATGTTGGATCTTATTTACTGGTAATGCATGAAAAGCCTACATTAGCTATGACAAAAACGAAACATGACAAAAATGTGAACATCTAATTTAGCAATCATAATGTTACCTTACCATAATAATGGCCTCTAAAAGTTCTAAGATTAATTTACACATCAACACTCTAGTCATCTCTCAGCTCACTTCACAGGTATCACAAAAGTGCTTCAAACACTTTTCTAAAGAGTGCCTAGTAGATAAGATCACCGGCTAGAAGAAGCTGAAAAAGCAGGAGTGTGAAGCCTTAGTTCACATGCTTCAATGCTTCAGACTGCGTGCAGAGTAATACAGACATTAGTGTATCAGCGAAACAATGTATCCAAAGCTTTTACAGCTTATTTTAAATTTTTACAACATCCCTGTTTATTTTGGCAATCAACCAGGAACAGGTGTTTGAGTTAGTTGGAAATCCATGGAATGCCATGATCACATTCTGATCTTTGATAAGGTATACAGCCTTTTAGACAGCAATATCATACTAGCATCACCACCTTAACTCCCGCCACAGCCTTGGTTTTACACAATAAATCTGAAATAAAAAATCAACCAGAGCAAAATAATCTTATGAAGAGCTAAACGGCAAGAAAAGGGATAAAGAGGGTGCTCTGTTTCCTTTGGAAAGGTGGATGAAGATGAACTTATTTTTGCTGTTTCACAGAACTAGGTCAGTTCTATTTGCTAACATGTGTGATGCCAATGGTTAGCATTGCACATGTGATTGTAGTGGGTTGCTAACATTAGCTAACAAAAACAGGTCCCAGGGATGTATACTATTTGCTGGGACGTTTTTTATCTGTACAATAGATCAAGTTTTTTTTTTTTAAGGGTTAATGGCCACATAGACCTAAAAAAACAAACTAGCCCAGTGTTTTTGCCCAAACAAGAATTGGGTTGGGGGGGGCGGGGATTGGGGCGGAGTATATTTGTTCTGCTTTTGAGTTTCCTCTGTATTGAACTATGCCTGGTATTTCTCACATTAGGAACTATGTAATTACATATTTAACTTACAAAGTTTAGCTTGTCCTCTGTAATTACTGCATTGTAGCACTACATTGTATCAGCTGCATATAACTGTTAGCCTTCACATAAACTACCACATGCTTTAATATCCAGGATATAAAATAGGAAGTAAAAAGAAGGTTCTCATTTTCCAACAGTAGCAGTGCCTGAAAAGGGCCGGTACTCAGTGGTACACAGTACTGGCACTTCTTCTTTGACTCTTTGGCATACTGTGCCTTCCCTTCACAAATCAAGTTTTTTAGGGGCTCACATTCACTGAACAGCAGTGGCAAGAAACACTGGGAGTACCGGAAGTACACCGAACAGTGGTGAACAACTTTCTTAGTTAATCCAGATATAGATGCTCAGGCTGAGAATAATTCTCATGCGTCTGCACATTTTACAGTGGTGTGAAGTTTATGATGAGTCTTGTGAAACCAAATGAGGAATACAGAAATCATTCTACCGAAATTTATAGAAAGCAAAAGATTTATAATGATACAGAACAATGCTGTCACCACTACAACATGGGTTAGATCGAACTAGTCTAGGATCGAAGGATCGAAGTTCAACAGCTGAAAAGGTTTAACGCTAGTTCTTACAGAGACTCCAAACAATATTACATATTAAATCATCAATTCACAAATTATGTATATACTTTTCATATATACTTAAGCCTAGATCCAGCTTGTTTACCATACTGTGAAAGAAACTGCTATTATCAAGTCAATATATCAGTTTATAACTGTCCACTGATGTTATGGGCTTTTATAATTACTATATGCAAATAGGGGTGAATTTGTTTGTTGTAATTCTGTGTATCCTATAACGAGATCTTATATAACTTTAAACCCAGTAAATTTACTTTCCCTCATATACAAGCTGCTCACTGGTAACAAAGACAGACACTGTAATATGTACATGTTCTGTCAGTAATCATTAATGGTTGTGGTACATAAGCCTTGGGTGTTATATATTGATATGGAAAGATTAAGAGTCTTTTGTCTTGTGTGCAAATCTATGTAATATTCAGGAGGATGAAGCAATGTAGAGGATTTGGAGTTACCTGACATCAACATTTACTCTTTTCAGTTGCTATGTAATTACCTGATTGATTGTTGCTATGTGTTAGTCAATGAGGACCATTGCTATTCCACTGGACTCCCACAGGAGCATAAACGGATCATGTTTTGTAATCCGAGCTTTACACACCATTTGTATGTTACTAAGGTTCGAATTTAATATTTATGGGTGTGCTTGTCCTACTTGTTGCCCTTGTCAAAATCTTAGGCTCTCCAGCACATCAGTGACTCCTCTTGCCCTCGAGGGAGAGTCTCATTTGGCATCATCTTTGGAGCTTTTGACAAGTTTACACGTATTGCTGGCAGGCTCTTGTGGTCTTGTTACAGAAATCAGCTGCGTCCATGACTGCATGCACTCTGTCTACTTCTAATGCTCCAATCTCTTGATGCAAAGAATATGTATGCTCTGCCAGACCCAGCTAGCCTACAAATATGCAGTGTGCATAATTTCAACCAGCTAGTTATGGTTAGATGTTTTTACATATCCCTATTGGATTTTCTTCCTACAGCTTGGAATGCTTATGTATAATCTGGCAACAGTGTCAAGGAATCTTGACCAGTCCTCTACGGGCTGTGATTACTTTGAAATCACAAGCTTAGGCTCAGGTGGGCTCCACTGGTTTCTACAGGCTAGTGCCTTTATATATGAAGAGCAGCTCCTCTCTATCATACTCGTGTTGAATACAGACAGTTATGGTTTCACTTCCATTCCACCACATGGCCCATGCATCCTCAGAGCAAACCTCTACTCCACGGACCTGGCACTACCTGCTATATCTACTGAGTTTCACACCTTTCACTCGTTTCTCCTACTTTCTGTGTTCTTGCTCTAAAGCCAACTCCTATCTCATTGTCCTACAACAGCTACTCCTAATGAAGCTATGATTGGCTCTTTCATGTTTACCTCAAGTCATTGCAATTATACCCAGTGGAGTTAGAGCTCCATTGCAGCCATGAACTCATCGTTTCATTTCTCATTGTAGCTCAACTGGGGCGAACACCTATTGACCCACACTTGGACTTTTAAATGTTAATGATGCTCTAAAAGCAGTAACAGCTTGCTGTTCTGTACCCAAGCTTATACATTAACCATTCCCAAAGTGGGCAGTGCCACAGAAGGCCTGCAAAGACTACAAATCTCTTCTGCTGCTTCGGTGCATAATGTGGACAGTTGTTCATATTGCAACAACTGGGCTCTAACTCATCTGAATTGCCATCAGCAGAACAAAACCTCTACCCCACTAAACTACAGATGTAAGGAACATGCTTTAGGTACCCATAGAAATAGCTAAAGACATGCAGTCAGAGGTCTGCCATTACCAGGACATGACAATGGATTTTGAGGATGGTTCTTGAAGTTATAACTGCCTCATACTATTGAGCTTTGTTCTCTGTTATCTGTATGCTAAAGGCAGCTCTGACAACTCCCATGTTCTAACTTAGCTATTCACTACTACTCAGCTGTAGCAGGAGTTACAACATAAATACATCTAACAGAGTTCCCATGTCGGAGCAAGAAGCAGCTGAACAGCTGTAGTGGGGCCATGACACCTAACTACAACTCACAATGCACAGGATAGTTTGCTCCAGTAGCTTAGCACAGAAGCTAATAACTTTCCTTCTAGTTCGCTTATTGTTGCCTTTCCATTCTTGCACTGACTGCAACTATGGTTCATGGGCCTACTGCTGCTCATGGCATGGGGTTTTCTTGGTGATTCCAGGATATCACCTCTAGAATCCTCACAAGTCTCTGTATGGATCATTCTAAAGAGGACATAAACAATTCATTGTTGGATCGCAATCGCAGTTGGTGTCTTGTCACTCTACTGAGAGTATGTCCATTCTAGACAATGCTGAACATGTTGATGGTGTGCGGTGCAGCAGATAATGGCACCACCTGCCAGGGACCTGATGTGGGAGATGGGAGTTCAGTTCCCTAATAAGAGTCCTTGGGCAAGACTCCGAACACTACATTGGCCTGCCTGTGATACAGAAGTTGCTCTGGATAAGAGCGTCAACTAAATGCCGTACATGAACATTGTTTCTTTTGAGGAGGTCAGTGGCTTGCCTGCTTGGTCATTGCCATGCTTTTTCTTTCAAGTACCAAGTCAACATGGCCTCTCCTTATCTCTGTAGTGCCGTCTTAGCAATATGAGTCCCATACCTCATGACTTTCTTGGTTTTCACCATCCATTGTGCAATACCTTAGACAGTGGTAATAAAGAAGAAACACTAACTACAAATGTAACTGCGGTTCTGTGACTCCCTGATCAGATACTGGAGAAACATTGTTGTTTGTAAGTTGCCCTCTGTTTGGAAAGGGTATTTGTATCACTGGCTGCATTATACATCATACCATTGTATGACTTTTTGTTGATGTCATAGCTTGTGCACAGGTATATAAGGAGAATCTACTTTATATGGCCTTTGACTGTTATCTGGAACTTGCTATTGCATTCATACAACCATTATCTGTGTCTAGGTTTGTAGGCTATACTTTAACACAACCAGGAATAGCCAGCTTACATATTAGATGTTGTTCTTGTTGCAAGAAAGTATCTCTTATGTAACTGGGCCTAGAACTAGCATTTATTTCCACTACCCAGCAAATGTGAGCACATGTTTAAAGTAAATTAGGCCTAAAAAGTTCAGCTATTACCGCTACAAGATGATAAACTACTCACCAGTTGTCTGGAATAAGTTTTTTTGGCCTGCTTACAGCAATGCAGAGAAGGCAGCAAACAGCTGAGACACAAGTAAAATATAACGTTTAATAAAATATGGTTTGAGGATAAAGTAACATAAGCTTGCCAAAATTCTCTACTTATCCCAAATGTAGTCAGTCAGCCAAGACTTCTTTGATAAAGTTTGCTTCTCTAGTTTTGCACTGGAGCTCCAATGTAAGCAATGGCCAAAAGAACAGGCACAAAACAACAAAACTAAAAAAAAAAAAAGAAAACTCAACAAAGATCTAGAGCAAAGCAATGCAAAAACACCAGGGCTAGAAATGCAATAAATAGGTAATATGAGGTTAGCACAGGGGAAACAGTAGAACAGGAGGAAAACCATAACAAGAAAAGAAAAAATCAAAACCCAACAAATTCCAAAACAAGTACTAGGTCTATTTAGACAGTAAATATAACAAGATGCAGTTAATAATTGACGTGGGACAGGGAAGGACACCCCTGGTGGGAGCGGGGTTCTTGACATTGCACTGAGTTCTTAAGTAAATTCAAATAGACTTGTTTTCTAACACTGTATTACAGTATGTATTGGTGGTTATAGGGTTACACACTTCTTGGTGACGCTAGTCTAATAGTGCAAGGCTGAAGAAAACAAACGTGTCTTGACTGATTGACTGATAGAATGGAAACTGGTAAGAGGCTACAGCTCACTTTACATGCATGTGTTTTGATGGCATTTCTTGACTCACACCTGTTTTAATTTGGGGCATTCAGTACAGTTTATTTGCCTGTAGAGTACAGTTTAGCCCAGGATGTCAACATCAGTTAAACACTAAGCTAGCATGCCTTGAGTGGCTCTATACATTAGGATCCATTGCAATGCTTTGTCTGTAGAAAAAGCAAGGGCTGCATTAAAACAGTGCCACTTCAGCAGAACTGACTGCTCTGTCAAGGGTGATTGTAATTTCACCGAACAAGTGTTAGGGCAGCAGTCAACATACAAGAGCACAAGTGCTGGGAAATGAAATTTAATATCACCTTTAGATAGATTATCAAACACACAGCAGATTTGGCTGTGGCATAAATAGATATAAAATGTACCTGGATTATAAAATATAATGCTTTGGTAATGACATGCAATTGGAATACATTGGAATTCTGGGAAAGTGCTTTAAAATGTACCTGTGAATTTACACTAATTAACTTGCTGCAGTTCCACTGGTATAGGGTTGTTTGTTCACAGCAATAATAATACATTTGGGAATTTTAGTGCATTGTCGTAATCCAAATATACAGGTTGTTAATGTATTAAGTTAATGTTAACAATTTTAAACATAAGGTATTAATGATACAGCATTGTTGCATTGTACTGTATTTTCTTAATATTACTGTAAAGAGAGTAGTATACTTCTGATACCTTTTGATATGTTTTAAATATTATACATTGTTGTATTTCAGCTAATTCTATGATAAAATATGAACATATTATTATTCGCATCATAAGAGTCACCTAACAATAAAGCATTTACACACTTTCTTATTCATTCTTATATCCAATATCAAATACTACAATCTTGTATCCTTGTACTTTACCTTCTAAACCTTCGTAGTTAAGGGAACTATGGGAACTATATACAGTGCATACAGTATATGAATGATGTGTTGCTTAAGATTATATAGTATAATGGATAGTAATCATACTTCTTTGTGTTTGTGTCTGTTATGAGACTGACGCTTGCTTATCATGTAAGCTAGTCTACCAGACATCATGGCAGCCAGTACTATAAGCTTAGATTATTTGAGAGCACTTTGCTTTGTCCACTTGAATTAGTTAATTTGAGTCAAATACTCTTCTTTGTGTAATGTATGGGTATTAATTAAAACGACTGACCGAAACCAACAAAACTGCTAAGAAGCTTTCTCAAAGTTGAAAAGAAAGACTTTTCGGTCTGTAGGACAGATTACCTGATCTTAACTATGTTTACCCAATTCAATTCAATTCACTTCAATTCAATTCAATTCAATTCAATTCAATTCATATATAGATATAAAATGTACCTGGATTATAAGTATATTGCTTTGGTAATGACATGCAATTGAAATACACTGGAATTCTGGGAAAGTGCTTTAAAATGTACCCCTGATATGTACCCAGAAACCAACAAAACTGCTAAGAAGCTTTCTCAAAGATGAAAAGAAACTTCTCAGCCTGTAGGACAGATTACCTGATCTTAACTATGTTTATCCAATTTAATTCAATTCAATTCAATTCAATTCAGTTCAGTTCAACTCATATATAGATATAAAATTGACCTGGATGTATAAAGTATAATGCTTTGGTAATGACATGCAATTGAATTACACACAATTCAATTCAATTCAATTTGTTATTATACCAATACAGGGTTGTACAGTACAATCACTATAAAACACTATTAGCCTACTTCTCGACTGCAGTAATAAAAAAAATTATAGGTAGCAGTGCAGGCCCAAAAAGACACAATTCATAATACACTATATGCATAAACAGTAAGACACAGGCAAAATGTGCAGGAGCAGTAACAACACTAACAACAGAACAACAGAACTAAGATGCAAACAGCAGTTATCATATCGTCGCTGTCCAATGAAAAACATGTATCTCCACTTTTGTCCATTTTTACTTTTATGCATCATTTGAACACACCAGCTGCTGTTCACATTGCGTGAGAATCTCATGATGAATGGACTGACAGAAATGGCTCATAACTGTTTGGAAAGATGTGTGGTTCCATTGACTTCGGTAAAGGTTAATGAGGTTTTTGGCCTCTCCTGTAAAGTTGCCATTTTGGAGATACTTGTTTTTCTTTGGACAGCGACGATATGCAGGACAGCGAAATGCAGCTTAGCGTTAAGTGTACATATAGGAACGTACAGTATGTTGAGGTAGTCAGGTGTGCAGTTAAGTATGTGGTTGTAAACAGTAGATGTGATTGTGCATGTGATAGTGTATAGTGCAGGTAGTGAGAACAGCAGCTCAGTGTTCAGGTACACAGCTAAAACAACCATTCAGGTTACAGCACAGATGTTACACTATATTAAGGACACCGCCCGGATGTTCAAGTATAGAAGTCTATTTAAAGTGCAAGTGCATACAGTCCTACAAGCAAGTGGAGCCCAGCGTGTAGTTGCTGGGGTGATCAGGGCTAGATCAGGAACAGTCTATAGTGTTGTAGTCATGTTCTAGTAGGTGCTGCTGGTGTGGTCAGTTTGATTAAGCTTATGTAAAAACTGTTCCATTAACCTGGTGCAACAAAACCCCATATCTCCAAAGCAATCTACAGAAGAAAGAAAACATAAGATAGCTATAGCATACCTTTTTAGATCGTTTACTCTTTAAGGTGAATGTTACTAGACTTCTTTTCCAAATAATTTTGGGACACTTTATGTAATAAATATATGGAACTGCAATGTTAATATATATGGTCAAAGTGTTTTTCCTGCTGAAGTGAAACAACAAAAAAGGAGACATAAAATAAAAGAGCACATAAGTTGATATGCTTTCATAAAATATGTTGAGCTTCTGCTGTCCACAGTAGTCATATTCTCTTTTAGTCTCGTCAGTTTATGAATTTAATTTACGCGTGCCTTTGTTGTTCAGCCTTGATTTGCAACTTCAGTGGAATTCCATGCGTTCCTCCAACATGAAACCATTAAGATCAAAGCTTGTAGCAACTACTGGCAGTAATTAGATGCTATTCAGAAAGTGACAAAGCAGAGAGGGAAATCTTCAAATAATGTGGGGTTCTCTTACTACAATTAACATGAAATTAGAAAATTAATGGCAGGAATGCTAATTATCAGTGACCCTTCCTTACCCATTTCCCCTTTCATGCACACCCACTCTCACATAAATGATGGCACATGATTTCTCTCTCTCTCTCTCTCTCTCTCTCTCTCTCACACACACACACACAACGCACACACACATACACACAGGTACATGCACACACACATACACAAACACATCGAGTTAAAGGAGAAGGCATGAGAGTACAGCACATGTCAAATGTAGAAGTTCCTACAACAGTTACTACAACAGTGTGACAGTCAATGTCATCCCAATGAGCTTCTTGGCAATGTTATTCAAAGCCAGTGACATTTCAGCAATAGCTGGAGCTGCTCTCTGCACCGCACGAAATGTGTCTTGCCAGAGCTGCAGAGAGTAGATCCTCACCCTGAGAGCTCTTGAGAGCCACTCAGCGATGCAGATTCATACTGGGCCCTAATGGCTGTACAGCAGCGCCTCGTCAAACACGTTCTTTGATTTAGAAGGAGGTGGAGTGTCTGTGTCAAGAGCTTCAGTCATGCTAACTCACTAGGATGGTCAGCATGACGCTAACTTCTGCAGGTCATAAATGGAGCTCTCTGTATCTCAAATAATGGCTCCTTCTTTTTAAATGTGGAATCATTTTGGGAACAATGTCTCCCATGATTAGAAATGATGTACAAAGAAAGTTATTACTATAAATACTTCACTATACTACGTATACTATACTATGCTATGCTATGCTATGCTATGCTATACTATACTATGCTATGCTATGCTATGCTATGCTATGCTATGCTATGCTATACTATACTATGCTATGCTATACTATGCTTTGCTATACTTTACTATGCTATACTATATATATATATATATATATATATATATATATGTGTATATTTGAAACTGGTGAGCAGGTATGAAGTTGTAAGACATGCGAATGATTAAAGTTTTAAGCTGTCCTGCACATGTGACGTGAGCATGGACTTATCACTGTACCTGACTTACCCATCAAAAACGATTGTGGACATTCAGCGAGCAGTGACAACCTCCATGAGTCATCATATTAGTGCCAGCACCATTAACAGATAGATGCAGGATTACATGCACACATATTGTTCCGATGACTGCCCTTAGCACCACATCAGTGTCACCAAAGTTTGGAAAGGTGTCATGGAGTGACTCAGAATGAAAGCGGGTCATCTTTAGTGAGTCCTGCTTTTGTCTTGATGGAGACAACCAACTAATCTGTGTGTGAAGGCAACATGGTCAGCACCAAGATGGATGGTTTATTGTCACACGTCACATGTCCAGTAGGCCTGGTGTCACTCTACCCCTGATGTCTGCCTCTACCCCTACCGCAAAATCTGCAGGAACTGTATGAGAATATTCAAGCTGCATGGAATGGATTATCACTGAGACCATAAGGAACCTCTACCACTCTATGCTGAGTCTGGCATGTTGTGTAATAAATATTGCCCATATCAGTCTAAATTTATTCATCATTTATTGTTCCTGGTAACCCTTTTGTTTATCTGTTTATGCAGTATTCAACTCTGAGGCTAATGTTAGTTGTGAGAGAAGGCTAAAATACCAGAGGCAAGTTTATAGGATAAAGACAAATCTGAATGAGTGAGATTCATGAGATTAGCAGAGTTAGAGGAGGAACTTTAATTTTTGTTTCTGGTCTGTCTCATCTGTTCAAACATAGAGACATCTTGTAGGGTAGTTGGGATTCTAGAAAAGAAGCAGCATGGTGACATTTACAATTTGCAAAATCATGCATTTTCATAATTTGCGTTTAGTAATGCTCCTTAGTCATTTTGGTATTTACATTTTTGGCCATGACAATAATACATTAAACATTTAACAACTGATTATTTAACATTCTGTGTTTGAATTTATGACTTACGGGGCAGCCTAAATGAATCCATTTTATTGAGCAGCTAACCTTTCTGTCTTGTTGCAGTTTGTCTATAAAGTAAACCAGCTAATGCTTTACAGTCACTGATAAATATCTTATCTCTGTTTATTCAAGCTTATAATTGAATTTCATACAGACTAAAACATCAATGCCTGACACGGTGTCTGTTTGTGATGTTTCACTGAGGTAAAAGACCATAACTCATTTCTATACGCAGAACCAGCTGGATTCCAGTGATCATCACTTTTGGTCTTTTCTGATTCCCTTCAGGCCAGCACCTGTAAAGCAGAATTAGCGATGAGCAGCTCATCTCATGCTTGACGGCTCTCCGATGCTTCAGACTCATTTACAAGACAGCCATCCTCTATTTCACCACACTAATGGTCATCAATCTGCCAGTAAAAACGTCAGCATGATATTGCTAACATGGCTAACAGAGAATGACAAGTAGTGGGGGCTAGTTAGCAAGATTCTCATTTGCATGGTTCTAGCAGGCCGTTACTTTCATCCATGGTTAATGCTAACAACGCTAACACTTTAGGGTGAAGTGTAATGCTACCGCGTGTGAGTGTATTAGCTGGAGCTTTGCTGGAGTGGATTAACACTCCAATCCACTCCAGGTTTCTCATTTAATGGTTACTGTCAGGGTTTTGGTAGCGAACTTGCTCCGCCGCATGTGCTAGCAGAAAGACGTGCTGCTGGTGATCAGCTGTGCCTGGAGGCAGATAGTGAACAGGCTCTTGATTAAAGACTAATTTGGAGACTCGTCAGGCACAGAGCTGATCAAGTCCTCTTTAGCACTGTGAGGTGAGAGATACACTTCACTCCAGCTGGGGAAGCCTTAATCACTGTGAAGGGTCTCATTGTCTCTGTGTGCGCATGCCAGTGTATCAGTTTGCTCAAAGTTGAAGAGATATTTATGAGAAATAAATGCCTCACAGGGTTTAACCTTCATATTCTCATTCTTTTTACATAAACTGAAGTGGTTGATCTGACAGTTATAGGCATAAATAATTGAACATGAGTGAAACAAGTGACCTAACCAATGTTCTGCCTGAATGCTTTCTTTTGGAGCAACATATTTTATTGGACAAGCTTCATAGACTGTTGCCAAAAGCCCTATTCAACCTAATGAGAAACTGTTACACACTGCAATTAAAGGCACTACATAGCCAGAGACTCTACACAGTCAGGTCTCATTATTATATCCACAGGCCACACTGTATGCAGCATGAAGAGCAGCTAGATGGTCTGAGAGTGACTGAATAAGGTCCTGGTAGTTTGTCACAGGTATCCAGAGCCATGCTGACTGCAGTGCATCCCACAGCTGCTGGAGTGTGTGTGGGGGAGTTCCCACAGATGCTTAATTGGGTTCAAGTCTGGGGAATTAGGGGGCCAGGCTAGTCTTGGTAATGCTCTTTCAACCAGTGTTGGACGTTTCTAGTTGTGTTACATGTCGCATTGTCTTCCTGCAAGATCCCATCGGCCCCAGCGAAGACAATCAGCATGTATAGGTGTACATGATCTGGAGGGATGGATCGCATATACAGCCTATGGCATATACCCACCAAGCAAACACATGATGACACATGACTTCCTTTATGTGCTGCCTTCGTCTAGAGTAGGATAATAATAGAAGGTCATAAATATGTGACTGGACTGTGTAGTTTAAAGTGCTGTGCTACCAAGAAGGACTGTGTTCATGTAGGTAAGCAGAACTGGCCAGTTTTGAAAAAGGAATGACTAATTTAAAACCATGCTAACATCAGCCTGCTGATTGATCTATAGGTCTCTCACAAGCACTGCCTAGCATAGCCCGGCAAAGGTGATCAAGGTATTGTTTTAAATGTCTCAGAGCTGCATTGCAGCACACAAGCAATTGGGTTTCACAGAACTACTACAGATTAGAAGGGTCCAGTGTCATGGGGCCAAATGCAATCTTGTAGTAAGAATGCCTGGAGACAACCATGACAAATGTTAGGCTATATGTGGGTAGGAAACTAGACTTATTTGACAAAATGAAACTAAACCTATCAAAAGCTTTGTGAATGCAGAGTGGGGTGATGCTGCACTCACCAATATTGTCTGATGAACAGCATGGATGTAAGATGCGCTCATCATCAGAAGAATAGTTTCACCCAGTACAGAACTAGTGACTCTCAGTTTGGTGTTGGGCCATCACATTTGATAACGCAACATGCCAGGCGTCTCAGCATGCAGCTTGTATGTTCTCACACAGTTCCTGCAGATTTTGTGGTAGGGGTGCAAGTGGCATGACACCAGGCCTTCTGGACATGTGGAGAATCGTTCATCTTGGCGCTAACCACGGTGCTTCCATACACAGAGTTGTTGGTCATCTCCACCAAGATGAGGATGATACTGAAGATGACTAGCTTCTATTTTGAGTCGCTCCATGCACGACACCATTTCAGTCGTCTGCGTTGTTGACATGGCATTAAGGGCAGTCGTTGTGATGGTCTGAGTGCATGTAGTCCTACATTGTGCAACTGTCTGCCAATGATTGACTCATGCAGGGCATTACTGCTAACTGTCTGCAATTGTAGTTGTTGAGTCACTTTGTGCATGTCAGACTTTTTGTTGGTTCTCTTTCTCCACCGATTGTGTACGTTTCCCAGATTCTGTCACTTGTGTCGGCCTTCAACTGCCACCAACATAACACTATGGTATTATCCACATAATTGGTATGGCACTCAATATGGCGATAAGACCATCCTGCTTCCCGGAGCCCTACGATGTGACCCTTCTCAAACTCTTCCAACTGATTCAATTGCCTTTGAACTCCTCTCTTTGACGTACCTCTGTGGCTTGCAAAGGATGCTACCAACACACCAGCATCAGAGTCAGAATGGAAATCACACACAACAGGACGACCTTATATAGCCAGTCAGATTCAGCGATAAGGCCCATCCATGCTTATGTCACATGCATGGTTGAGTGTGAAATTTCAATTATTTGCATGTCTCACCATGTCAAACCGACGTTTCATTCCTGTTGGTTAATTCCTTCTGGGTACAACTATTTTCTGATGATGAGTGTAAGTTAGCAAGATGAACTGAAAGGTCCTCCAAAGAAATCCTTATGTAAAATAAATATCACTTCTTGCAAAGGAAAGAGCTTCCATAGCATTTCACTAGCTGGCTTGTTTTGCAAGTGATTGCAGTTGAACTCCAGACTTTAAAAGGAATTTAGAGGCATGTTTTTAAGGGGACATGTCCTTGTTTGAAAGAAATACATATTCTTGTTGTGAAGTCGCACCTGAACCCTCAAAAAACACACAAATGTATTAACAGCATTGAAATACAAAAAAGAAATATTGGCATTATTGTTTTATCATGCTAAATAATTTATGTACTGTACGGTTCTGACTTTCACAAAACTGAGTGAGCTACACTTTCTTTACATTGAAAGTATACTGTACATAAATCTAATACGGTTCTTAAGATATCTAATCTCGTAACAGCTGTTTAGAAAGAATGTGTCTGTGGGCAGAGCATGGGCTGAACTGAGGTGCTCCTTTATAACCTTGAATATCTTGAACGCAGATCTATGGCAAAGGAGTTCCACAACCAAAATATCTCAAAGCCATCAGTTCATCCTGGACTCCAACTCCTGTATACAGCTGCCAACATCCCCACACAATCTGTGAATCAGACGATCATGCTGGGCACACTAGCATGATTCTGTTTACACAGTAGAGTGTGCGTGTGGTCATGCGTTTGAGGTTAGCTTAGGCTCTCGCCCCAGGGGGCCACATAAAAATAAATGTCAGCGACGCTAAGCTGGTTTGAGAGCTGACTTAATGCAGTTCCGAAGCGGTGCCTTGGCCGTGGGCTGGCGACACCAAGAGTCATCTCGCGTTAAGAGGACGGGGTGTTGAGGCTTGTCACTTGATCATGACAGACAAGAGGTTGTTATCTCTGGCACCTCCCAACAGTGAGCAGCGGCTCAGGTCAAGCACATGGAAATCTTTGAAGGGCAAAATGCTGTCAGTTTGCTGCTTCGCTGCTAGCAGCCATGGCCGTGGTGTTCAGAGAAGGTTTCCGGTGGGAAAATTCTTTGTCCAGCACCTAAAAATCACTTCAGAGAAAACTTTTTTTTTTTTTCCATTGTTCAAAATAAATGTGTTTAAAACAAGTGTCTTTAGGGAATGGCATCCCTCCATAGAAATGTAATTGACTGATTTACTAATTTTGTTCTTTAACTTGAAATTGTTTACATACAATAGTGGAAATTTTCTTTTTATAATGTCAGATTTCTCTGTCACACACGGGACATTGACATGTCACGCCTGACTGAGATATGTTTTTAAAGGGTACTATGAATCTGAATAGTACTCGCTATGAGTATTGTGTAATATCACTTCTTCAGGGTTGAATCAGGAGTAGGTCAGGCACATGCCACTGTATAACTAGGCCACCCTTGGCTGATTTTCTGAAACAGTGTAAACCAATGCTATTCCCATAATCACACATTTACTACTGCAGCACTAGCGTACTTTGTAACATTTTGTCATATGACACTTGTTGGTTGGTGTAGCTCAGCAGGTAACACCACTACCTGCCAGGGAACCACCACCACATGCAGGAGACTGGGGTTCGAATCTGGGTGACTATGCTGTGGTCTGGGTGACTATGCTGTGCTACACCAATAAGAGTCCTTGGGCAAGACTCCTAACACTACATTGGCCCACCTGTAATATGATTAACCCTGTAAGTCCCTCTGGATAAGAGCGTCAGCTACATGCTGTAAATGTACAATGGGCTAGATCGGTGTGTAAACTATCCCCTGGTATTCAGGGGAGTCCTATGTTGGCTGGCTGTTAACTAATGCCGTAGCATTGCTGATGCAGGATTCAATGACAACAAATGTTTGATTTAACTTTTTTTTTTTTTTATTTGAAAAAATGCTCTTTGCTGGTTTGGTGATGTGCTTCTCCACACATTACTTGGGATCCTCTTGGATCTTCTCTTCTGTCTTCCGTTAGAGAAATGAATTTCAATGCACGCTTGCCACCAAACTCCTGGGAACATTTGAAAGGTTTCAGATTCACGAATATGTTAAAGCATGCTGCAGAGTTTTCAGAGGTACCCCAGGCATAGTTCACCTCTAGTGCATCTCTAGTTAGTACGACCAAAAGACAAAAGTTTGCCAATCATGAGTGAAGCAGCTCACCAGTGACCTTAATCTGAACTTGTATTTGAACATCTGTTTTTCCCTTATAGACAGCATAACATCACGACAAGTTTATTTCCAGGGACACCCTAGAATCTGTTTTTGAGATCTTCGGGAGATCCAGGAGGTTAATTAGAATGTCCCTGATAAAACCTATATTTCACACCTTGAGCAAGATGTATATCTCAGAAACTCAGACATAGCTTCTTCACAGGGCAGACAAACGATAGTTCAAATCAGACAGGGATCGGCCAGAGGAGGATGGGCTCCCCCCTTGGGCCTGGTTTCCTCCTGAGGTTTCTGCCGCTGTTGCCTCTGGCTTGCCGAAGGGGGGCTTGGACCCCAGTTACCTTCCTGAAGTGTATACACAGGCTTCTTTTTTTTGCTTTCCCTTACATCATCTGCTTTTCTGTAAAGCTGCTTCGAGACGTTAGTTGTAAAAAGCGTTATTGGTTGATTAATTAAAAACTTCCATCAAGTTCAAACAATCATCATAGGAAAAAGCATATTGGCACAGCGGGCATGAAACATCCATTCCCATGCCCTACCTGACTTGATGCACATTTATGTTAGTTAGTTTTAATGTTTTCACAAAGCTCATTTCAGGCTTAGTTGTAAAATGGCACTGTAGGTACCAAAATGGCAGAAACATGACTGAGTGCACAAGCCTTGTTCCAGTTACTTACCCACGATAGGTCAACTTGTGCTTAGAGCGGGGTTTTAGTGAGAAGAGGTGGGGTAAGAGGGAGTCTGAGCAGTGATTGACACGTTCCTTAGCCAATCACAGAGTTCTTGGGAAATATTGTATTCTACAACCAAGTTCCTCATAGGTGATGCGATAATTTGGTACATTCTGCTGCCCCATGCTTAAGTGCCGCTTTAGTCGATTGCCTAGCTTGCCTTTATGAACATGCTCACCCCAATTAGGAGTACTGTTTTACTGTCAGAAGAACAGCTACTCTGCAGGCACATTTGTCATTCATCAGTTTACAAGCAATGTGAGGGTGCATTCAAAAGTTTCACAACAGATATAAGGTGTAATTGTACACCTTAAATAAACTACAGTACATATGTGCACATATTTCAACCTTTTCACAACAATTTTAGGATGATAATGATGTGTTCCCTAACTGAAGATCACTAGCTAACCCTAACCCTAACCCTTATGGGTACCATCCCAGTGACGAAAGTGTACCACCCTAATGCCAGTTTAGTACCTTTTGTTCTCATGAATCAGTGCACTACAATACAGTCCTGTCATTATGATTGAGATTTATGATTTACTTATGGTAATCAACAAATGAGGGATAAATCTGGTGAAGATGTATCACTGAATCACCATCTTCAGTGCAAAATCAAATCTCTTTATTCAATACTGGAAAAGTATGTCAGTTCACTTCATTAAATGCAGAAATAATGAGTGGTAGGTTTTATGGATCACGTGATTCTATAGCTGTGCAGAACATTTCATTTATAATATGTGTGAAAACACTCTCCATGATGGTACGAGCCTGAGGAATGAGATTTCACTAAGCTGGGGAAAAGAAAAAAGCTGTCTGGCCTAAATCAGTATTACAGGTGTGCTTTGGATAAGAGGATGGATGACAATACGAATATATCACTATTAGAAAAATACAGCTGGAGATTTAGCATAATGTTTACTGAAATGGCTCATAGTCTTTTGAAGCCTTTAAAATATTAATATTTAGACTATGTTTAAGACAATTAACTTCTTCCATTGCCCAAGGGAATTAGTCTGGGTGATCACAAGTATAAGTAAAACGTTAAAGGGAAAATACAAATGGAAAGACAAAATAAAAAATAATGACTCTGATTATGACCACTCCTGCATCCAGCCAGCAGTAGCAGTGTAATGTTTCCTCCAGCGCTGCATCAGAGTCCATCCAGAGTGGAAACCACAACACCAGCAAAGCGCCTTGATATGGAAGCTTGGTGGAGCACTAAAAGTGCATTCAGTCTCAACAATCCTTTTAATCTCTCATCAATCATGTGGAAGTGGTGCAGGGCCCCTGATCCTATTACCGTCCCAGAGAAAATTGCTATTCCTGAGAGGAGACAAGCCTACAATTGGCAGTGAAAGGTGGCCACGGTGCAGTAGTAGCGAATGACAAGCTTGAGCGAGCAATCAAAGGAACAAATCACTCGGCATCTGAAACACAAGCTCCCTAAGTAAACAAAGGAGGAAATTATGCTCTCTGACTAATGACTGCATGTGGATAGGGGGATGTCTAATGAATGGGTGTGTACGACTTTAGATTTATGAACGCTTTTGCCATCTTAAAGCATCCATGACTCACGCATCCATATTGTTGGAAAAGTTGTGAAAAGCCGAGTGTAGCATTTGGCCTCGCCGGCTGTAAGAGCTTCCTCCTCCTTCGGTCTCCTGAAAGCTATTTCATTACCATTAAATGTACTTAATGCATTTGATTTCAGTGATAGGTCTTAGCCATCAGTGTCTGCTGTAGTATGAACGTGATAACTGTGGTGCGGTTGGGGGATGATGATTTTTTTTCCTTACTGAGCATGCTAATAAGAAAAACAGAGTGTTTAACCACCCAAAGCCCAATTGATAATAACACGCTTTGAGAAACGCAACCAAAGGTGGTATTTTGTTCCTTCACTCACGGCTCTCCCTCTCAGCAGCGAACACGGCACAGGCGGAAAACAAAGTATGAACATTACACTTGATTTAGATCAAAAAACAAACACCACGCCTGATTTAGATCAAAAGGCAAACATTATGCCTCATACAAACCAAAAGGAGATTACCTCTCAGATTGTTGTTGGATCTGGATTCACTATGACAGGGCTTCTTAACCTGTGGGCCATTGACTACCAGTGGGCCATGAAGCACCCTCTAGTGGTCCCTGGGCCTGTACTCAGGTTGAAGAAGTAGTCTGTATTGGGCCGGAAATGTCATATGTAGCTATATTAGTGTTAAGTATATTAGTATTAATATTATGTATATTAATGTACACATGTACAAATAAAAGAGCTTCAGTGGCAAGCTAAATATACAGGGGTTGGACAATGAAACTGAAACACCTGGTTTTAGACCACAATCATTTATTAGTATGGTGTAGGGCCTCCTTTTGCGGCCAATACAGCGTCAGTTCGTCTTGGGAATGACATATACAAGTCCTGCACAGTGGTCAGAGGGAGTTTAAGCCATTCTTCTTGCAGGATAGTGGCCAGGTCACTACGTGATGCTGGTGGAGGTTCGTCCTTCTTGGTGGTATGCTGACAATACTCTGGATACCGTGGCTCTTGATACATCACAAAGACTTGCTGTCTTGGTCACAGATGCGCCAGCAAGACGTGCACCAACAATGTGTCCTCTTTTGAACTCTGGTATGTCACCCATAATGTTGTGTGCATTGCAGTATTTTGAGCAGAACTGTGCTCTTACCTGCTAACTGAACCTTCACACTCTGCTCTTACTGGTGCAATAAACAAAGATTGGCCACCAGGCTGGTCCAATTTAGCCATGAGACCTCCCACACTAAAATGACAGGTGTTTCAGTTTCATTGTCCAACCCCTGTACATCTTCAGTATGACACAACATAGCCTGGCTAGTCACTAATGGAGAGGTTGCTTGGGGCACAATCACAGCTCACATATTTGAATTTCTTGCAGAAATTCTATTTATGAAATTTGATTTTAGTTGTCTGGTGGGCCGCTACACTTTGTAGTTAGAATCAGGTGGGCCTTGGAGCAGAAAAGCTTGAGAACCTTTGCTTTATGCTATTAAGTAGTGCACTAACTGGGCACTACAGTGACCACTTTTAAACATACACCACTAAAATATATGTTGGAACAACGTTAGAGTAAGATACTTGCGTTAAATCATGTTCATTGTGAAAGCAGATAAAATTTTGCCATATTAAGCAAATTATGACAGATCAACAAAATGACATTATTAAAGGAAGGTCCTTTAACTGTGTGGAAATACTTTCCATAGTTCAATCAAGTTTAGGTAAGGATTGATGGACCAATAGAAACACCCCCAAAACACCTAGACTAAAACCTCTTTACATCACCTTTACAAGAACGTTTTTACTACTACTTGGATGATATGGCAGTTCTGCAATTTAGCCTCCTCTCTGTACTCGTGAGGTTTGCAAAACTATAATAAGATATGAGAAAATGAATCTTTGGATCTTTAAAAACTTTTCCGGTCAAATCTATTTTGTGCTGTTGGAAAATGCCCCCCACTTATCCCATGAGTTTTACGATGATTAGGTTTGATTATCTCATTAATGGAGAGAGTGAGAAAGAGAGAGAGAGAAAGAGAGAGCAAGAATACAGCCAAGCCAACACTAATTAAGGGTTTTATGGTGCATGTAATGTAGGTCTCTTAACGCACGCACCTTGTCTAAAAATACGACACATCAAGCGCTTATTTGGCAAATAGTCAATGGCCATGGTTTTAAGCGCCTCAAAAATGACTGGAAATGTGAACTTGGTGCTTTCTCTTTCAGAACCGAAATCAGAATATGGTTGGTTTATATGTACATGCTATGTGTACATGTGTACGAATACTAGAATAATTAAAATACATACACATTAACACATTAAGGGAAACATAAGCTGTATATACAAATGTTTTACACATCTGCTCATCCATTTATTTCTTTTTATATTAAGCAAATAAATATAGATCTGGTTCCCTTGTGCTGCATTAACAGCTTCTACTCTTCTGGGTAGTCTATACTCTAAATGTTGGAAAATTGTGGTGAGGATTTGATTACATTCAGCCACAAGAGCATAAGTGGGGTCAGGTACTGATGTTGGATGATTAATTGAATGGCACTCCAACTCTTTACTCCAGAGGATACTCCAGTTCCTCTGCTCCACAACCTAATGCTGAGGACAGTTTATACCCCTCCAGCCAATGCTTGGCATTGAGCACGGTGACGTAAGGCACATACGCAGTTGCTCAAGAGAGTTCCATTGTAATTGCAATGCTTTTATGGAGACTGTACAAGTAGTGTATGCATCACTGGACGGCAACCTTGAAATACCAATTTACTACCTTAAAGCAGTGACAATTCACTTAGCAGAAGGGATACCTTTACAACACATTACTCAGAATATAATAATAATATACTTTTTATAATAATAATATTTTATATTTATAATAATAAGCTCTGAAACACAGGCCTAATAGTGTGCAATACCTCCACGAGCTAAATAACACAATATACAGGGGTTGGACAATGAAACTGAAACACCTGGTTTTAGACCACAATCATTTATTAGTATGGTGTA
Organism: Prochilodus magdalenae; assembly: GCA_024036415.1. Lineage (NCBI taxonomy): Eukaryota > Metazoa > Chordata > Actinopteri > Characiformes > Prochilodontidae > Prochilodus > Prochilodus magdalenae. The sequence continues at coordinate 124,613 of JAMWET010000754.1, forward strand.
GGGCCTCCTTTTGCGGCCAATACAGCGTCAGTTGGTCTTGGGAATGACATATACTGCGTCCTGCACAGTGGTCAGAGGGATTTTAAGCCATTCTTCTTGCAGGATAGTGGCCAGGTCACTACGTGATGCTGGTGGAGGTTCGTCCTTCTTGCTGGTATGCTGACATTACCCTGGATACCGTGGCTCTTGATACATCACAAAGATTTGCTGTCTTGGTCACAGATGCGCCAGCAAGACGTGCACCAACAGTTTGTCCTCTTTTGAACTCTGGTATGTCACCCATAATGTTGTGTGCATTGCAGTATTTTGAGCAGAACTGTGCTCTTACCTGCTAACTGAACCTTCACACTCTGCTCTTACTGGTGCAATGTGCAATTAATGAAGATTGGCCACCAGGCTGGTCCAATTTAGCCATGAGACCTCCCACACTAAAATGACAGGTGTTTCAGTTTCATTGTCCAACCCCTGTATATTTAACAGAAATAACTATAACATAACACAATAATATATAATATATATATATTATATATAATATAATAAATAACAGCTGTGATTTGAGGGCAGGACAAGTTTATAGCGGAATGTTCAGCCGCTCCTGCTTTAAAGAACTGTGCAGTTCGGCCACATTTGATGGATGCCTTCCCTGCCGTTTTACTGTTCCAGGTTGTCACTGATTTTTAGGTGGATTCAAATCTGGGGGTAGTGCCGGCCAGTCCAGATGTGTGAATGCTCCTGAATGTTCATCATGCCAATCAGTCACATTTGCAGCCCTGTGAGCATGAGAACTGTCATCTTGGAATACAGCTATTGGAATGTGATGTTCCTCATAAGATGATGAGCAAAGGGAAAAACCTGGTTGTCCAGCAGCTATAGGCACTGTGGTTCAGATTTACTGCCACCTCAACCATAGAATCCACTTCCACATAATTGAAACACACCAGTACACAACAAAGGCAGCTCATCTTTTGTCAGGGGAGCTTAGTATTATTATTACCTCGATTATATTAATATTATTGTGAAACATATACGACTATTCCATCCAAAACTGGTCTTACACAAGTTTTATCAAGTTACACATGTTCTATACATGTTTGTCCATCTCTTCTGAATAGAAGTGTTCACTTTTGATGTTTAAAATGCTGGGAAGGTCTTTAAATAATACACAAACCACAATAAATGAATAAATAAACTATAAATATTTAAAATGTCATGTACTGTAACTGCACACTAGCGTGGTAAGAGTGTTCTTGTGCTTTGGAAAGAGGATACATAAGAAAGCAGTGCACATTCCTGCTGTAAAAAAAAAAAGTCCCCAAGTTTGTTAATTTAGAGAAACATCCCTGTAAGTCAGATCAGTCTAATAAGCATTCATTATCTCAGTGCCCTCTGAGAAGCAGTGACTCAACATAAAGCCCGGTTTCTGGATGTTCTCTCACGGTTTTGGGTAAAAACACTTCCTTGTGACTCATTTGAGCTGCACTTTCTTAATCTAGTTGTATAACTGAACAATTGGTTTCCATGGGGACACTATCTTCATGCGCTTAAGTTGATAGATACAGTGAAAGTGTTTTCCCCTCACTTTATCACAACTCTTCTCACTCATGCACAATCACACACATGCAGGCAGTAGCAGTAGAGTAGCACAGCATGCTGCCCTCAGTAGGGTGTCCAGCGCCTGCAGGCCGGGGCTTTGCACTGACCTGGCAACACCGCTGCCTTTGTGTCCTCCAGGACTTCATGCTTGGAGGGAGGCCAAAGCTCTGATACCACCGCTGCTGCTGCTGTGCTCAGACTTGGACTGATCCAAGTGAGGGTAAGGCTTACTGACAGGTTCATGTGGAGTCCAGTGCAGTACTCCTGTTATGCACTGTCTTTATTTTTGCACTTAGGCCTGTTTTGTTGTGCAAGGACCTGCCCGACATTCGCCTGAGGTTAATCTTCTTCTGCAGGCCCCCTTATGGCCATCCCACCGGCAGAATTCGAATTATCTTGCATGTTTCTAATTAATATAATCAAGTAAAATATGTTTCCCTATAACTCTGTTATCAGATTAACTAGGACGCTGTTGCCTCTGGGGCGGCTCGGTGGTGCTGTGGGTAGCGCTTTCGCCTCATTGCAAGAAGGGCCTGGTGAGTAGGTGGGGCATGTGGGGTCCTTTCTGTATGTAGTTTGAATGGTCTCCCAGTGTCTGTGTGGGTTTCATGCAGGTGAACTGGAGATGCTAAATTGTCACTAGGTGTGTGTGTGTGTGTGTGTGAGAATTATGTCTGGGTGTCTGCCCTGTGATGGACTGCTGGCTTGTCCAGGGTGATGGGATGGACTACCCCCCTATCACCCAGAAGGATAAAGTGGTTCAGAAGATTAGTGAGTGACTGTTGGCTCTTTATGTGTGAACACATTATGTTGTGTTGAGCTGCTAGTGAGCAACAAGGGGTGTGAAGGTGAGAACCCCCTGCTGTGACAGCAATTCACACCTTTCCACAAAGACAGCCAGCACAGCTGCAGGTTGTAAAAGTGAATGGGAGATAAATGAGCTCGCTTTTATAGTAGTTAGTATATTCTAAGCCTGGACTTCAGGGGGTAAACAACATACTATGGAAGATTTTGACAATATCTTAAATTCCAAAAATTCTGTTACTTCTATAAAACTCCAGTGGCTACGAAAAAGACATTTATGTAAAACATTTGTTGGCACAGGTAAAAAAGCCAGGTAACAGAACATTTCCAAAAACATCTCCAGCACTACATATAGTATTTATCTGTGACTGATTCACACCACTACCAATTTATCTCCTACATCTCAGAAACTGCACATCTCTGATGTATAGTCAGTTCTATAAATTGATGTGTCCAAATGTGCAATTCAAGCACAAACTTCTAAGACTGAACTAAAGATTTTTTTTTGTTGAGAAAACAAAATGCAATTCTCTCTAAACAAATTAAGTGGACACGTTCAATGCTGAAACATTGTTAAGGTTCCTGTGTACTCTTCTGTTACACATGTATCTGTGCTTTTTATCTGACAATGAAAAATAACTTGTACTTAAACCGCTGAAATGAATATGTAGGTTGAACACTAGGACAGTTTCTGTAATTTACCAAGCTTCAATGATTCCTTAGTATATATATATAGAAATATAAACACATACATAATTTAATTTTATATACAAAAGTGTCCAAAGAAGCATTTAATACATCTCATGTACACTGATCTAAATAATTACTGAAATTATTAATACTGATAGTAAAAATAAAATGTATAAAAAGCTGACAAGTAACTTACAGCCACAAATCTTGAAAATAGATGCACTGAAGTAAAGAAACACTTTGTACATTTTATTTTCTGTTCAGTTACTTTTGGTCTGTTAGAGGACCAAAAGTAAAAAGCTGTCTTTTAAAAAAAATCTGCTTTTTTCCCCAATTTAATATTAAAAAAAAGAATAGAAAACCCACAACCTGCATTTTACCAGCCTGCTGTTTCCTATTGCATATATATGGGAAGAGCCTGGAATATGCCTTGTTCCACAAAGCTAATATAAAACTGTGTTTTCATTACAGGCACTGGCAGCGTGTATCGTACATTACGACGGCTGGGCTTAAGTAAATTTGGAGTGTATTTCTCTCCCATTTACTTTCACACCACCTGCTTTTATTAATCACAGATAGTCAAGCCTCCCAAGCTCGGCTGTGCACTAGGGTGTGTAGACTCACATATGGAAGCGGTGATAATGAGCCTGGGCTCGTCTTCCTGTTGCCTATGTCAACTGAGGGGTCTCCAAATCCCACGGTGACACGATCACAATCCCGGCTTGGCCTTCAGTTTTCCATTTGAAAGAATATTTAACTTTTCACTCATCTATTCACAGCCAGTGAGCAGCAGAAAGTCTAAGCCTGGCCCAGATTAGCGGCTGAGGATAATGCAGTGAATTGAACCACACACATACCACCTCCTGGCCTCTGCCTTGTTCTCAGGGTAACCAAACATACTTGGTGGGATAGGGACCCTTGACCATTCTTTCTTTCCTCTGGGGAGAAGTGAGGAAGAGGAGAATGGGCCTGGATTTTTAAAGGCAGGACTCACTTAAATGGCATGCCCCCAACAAAAGAAATGTCAGGTGTGACATCGCAGAAGTTCTGTCTTTGGCTAACCTACAAAACTCTGGTGTCAGAGGTTTAAGCTGGGGTTGCGGAGAAAAGGCACCCAGAGTATTCCTCTCTAAAAGCGCTTGTGTGTCATTCTGCTTTTCGGAGCTAACCTGTTTTAACCTGTTGGTTCTTGATCTGTAGTTTACAGCTATTACCCAATCAAATGTAGACAATGACCTTTCTCATGCATCACCACTGATCCAGTGAAAGGTTGTCTGCTAATCCCACTATTAGTTTACTTATTCCTAATTTAAGGGTTCCATTTCCAATATGTCAGCACTGAGTATGAACATGACCTCATGACGCAAAGCAAACCCAATTCTGACTGCATAAACAATAAATCAGTATGTCATCTACCACTAGGCTAACCGAATCTCCAAAAGGTTGTATTTAAAGAGGAGAGACATGGCCAATTTGTTTACAGTGATGTGTTTAGTCAAGCCATTCATTTGAAATAGTGCCCCCCACACTAACCCCACCATGTTAAAGTACCGGCACTCCTACTATACATGAGCAAAATTGGTCATGACTCAGTGTTTTTGTTAATTATGAGTTAGTTATCTTCCACTATAAAAGCATGCTCTCTGTAGAAGATGGTGCCAAAGGAAGTGACAGAACTACTTTTGGTTTTCTTAAAGAACCTTTCAATCGATGTATTTTGAAACCAGCATTATGTGCGCAGTTTTTGCTCTTGTTCCTTGTGGGGTGTAATTCACTCCAACACCACTGTCGTAAATACAGGTTGAGCTTTGAGCTGCCATCATGAACAGCTGTACACAAGCGTTTGTTGATGTGCTGAAAGATACAGCATCTAAAACCCTTCATGTGGACACTATGGATCACACTTGCAATTCGTTTGTTTCTGTGTAATCTGGAGTATCCATATACCTGCGTGAGGTGCAGGCATGCAAATGGAAGTCGGATTCTGCCAGTGAGTTGGAATTTGGCGAAGAGAAAGAACCATTACAACTAATAAGGTTGATAACTTTCTATTTGGCATTTCTGGCAAGAAATAACATCATTTCTTGCACTCTAACCAGAAACAGGACTGAGAAACTGTATGAGACAGGGATGACACAGATAAGGTTACAAGCCCACGTCACCATCTTTCATAAATAACGTTAGCAGGGATGAACACACTGCTGTCAGATTTTGCTTTAGTTCCTGTTAGCTGTAAGACTGTCTTGCATCTGTCTCTGTCTTTTAGCTCTCGCCGACGAGTGAAAGCCGGTCTGAGATTTGCTTTGGTCACCTGCTTGGTCACTATCTCTTGGTTTCTTCCTCACTGCCTCTGAATAGGTCTTCTTCAGTCTTTTCACAGCCTCTGCCTTGCTGTCCAGGCTGGGAATGGCAAATTAGCTTCTTCTTTTAGCTGGCTGAAGACCTATAGTGATTGGCATGTGACGTTGTTCCATGAAGCAGCAGTTGCATGCTCCTCACATTGTTACATGCTATTATAAGTCAGGGTACCATTAAAATGATTTTTAAAATTAAAATTAAGGTAAAATCTTTGTTGCAAATGAGTTAAAGAAGTGTTCTGAGAGCTCAGTGATGTTTGTTTACTGGTATGGGTATATACTCTCTCTCTCCAAGTTCATTTATCTAATTATTTGATTATTTATTCATGACTAATTTTTATATTATTATTATTATATGTCTTAGTTTTGCAGTAACATGTTAGATGTGAGTGTACCACTTACCATTATCATTGTCATTACAAATCTCCCAATATTGGTATCTAATAGTAACTGCTAACTAACTCTATGCTATACTTATCATGAATTATCATAATCATATCTTGGGCTCTGTGAACATAGTTCTTCGGTTCTATGTGTTTACTTGTCAATACAATATTGATGATCAAAACATCTGTGTGCACAAATAGTGACTACAGTATACCAGTTCTGCTGTCTTTGTGATTAAATGTGCAGAAAATAAAAGACTTTTGTTTTTAAGCATAAAGAACTTCCACATACAGTAAAGCAAAGGTTCAATACCAAGTGTTTTTGTAGACTGGTCCAGCCAAGATCGATTTAGAAGCCTTTTGCCTTTAAGGGAGAGTGAAAAACCCTAGTGAAATTATTATAACAAATAAACAAATAAATAAATAAATAAATAATACTCACCTTTATTATTAAAAAATGTGCCACTGTTACTGCAATATTTTTATAAAGCAATACAAGCTATAAGATCTTACAGATTCTAAGGTTATGTGTTTCCTTCCAGGAGTAATATAAGGTCATATGTAGTGACTGCAGTGTATTTGTGTAATACGGTGCCAGGATTATCCTCCTGTCGTTTTAAAGCCTCCACCTGCACTAACCTGGTCCGGCTCAGCGTCCCTGCGTTTTGTCTTTTGTGTGTTGTGTTTATAGCTGTACGTATCCCCTACATTCAGTCTCGGTGTTCAGCACTAGCGTGCCCCCCCTCCTCTCTCGCCCACATGGTACGCGCCGGTGCTGGGCTGTGGGGGCCCGCTTGTCATTCTCCAGCATTCACACTAAACCTCCTCCCTGCTCTTTCTCCCCCCATTCACGGCGCTCAGTCATGTGTGGACGGATAGTGCCGTGAGTGCTGGAGCTTCTGAGGCTTTTCCTCTGCGGTCTGAGCGAACAAAAAAGCTGACGACTCGCCTTTCGGTGCTTCTCCTCCCTGCTTTTTCTCTCTGAGATGTGGCTAACGCGTCTTGGACATTTTCACGTTCTCACGTTCTGCTGATGTGCTGTGTTTTTCCTCTAACGGGAGATGATCAGATAGACGGCGTGAGAACAGCACACGGCACGTTGCTTACCTTTACTGCTCCGCTGCATCTTCCAACAGCAAGTCGTTTTTGTTTCCCTGCTTTAGCGCAGCCGGCCGGACGGACAGGCTCGGATGTTTCTTCAGAATGGTAAGCTCCTGCTCCTTTTCCATCTTTCAGCGGGTTATGCTTTCTGGCTTGGCTGCTGGAATAGCCCTATAGGCCAGGCTGAGGGTGCAGTTATTTCCAAGGCTGCTGTTTCTGATAGGACTAGGGAGCATCCCGTAAACTTGCTGGGGGAATGGGTCTCGTGGAGAAGGCTAAGGCGCTCCTCTCACGCTGCATCACGCCTCCGGGTAGTGGTTACGCTTTTGTGTTGATATGGTATTAGAGGCTGCGGTTCACAGCGCGTCAGACCTGGTGCGTAAAAGTTGATGTTTTCAGCCTTTTTTGCGCCCCTCCCGATGGGGGCTGCGATGGGCCACGGCTTACTCTGCTTCATGACTGCATGTTTCACTCCTCTGCCTTCCGCCTACACCACGGTTTAAGCAGGTTCAGCTTAAAACCGACCCCACTCTGCGTTAAGCTCGTCTACTTTAACCAGCACACGCTTTGCAAGCGGCTCTGGTTTCAGCGCAGAGCGGTTCTCTTATCGCCTGCCTTACTTACAGTTCAAACGCAGGGGTATTTTAGCTCACTTTATAATTTTATTGCCGCTTCTTTTGGTTTCTCTGCGGGGATTGAGCTGTCCTCTAACCGGGAGAATGAATAGTTCAGCGCAAGAGGGATTCACCATCCTCCCTACCCAGATTCACTGCTAATTCAGTCTACAGAAAAGGATACTATACTACTGTACTAGTACTATATACTATACTACTACTATACTGCTACTATACTGCTACTATTGTGCTGCTGTCGAAACAAAACCTTGTATCTCTAAATTAATACTTTACAGGAGAAGAAAAAAAGCTATGTTTTCAGTGTACGTCTATGAAACCATATTTTGAGCCTCATTCATAATGAATTTTGAAAGGCATTGGAACCAGGTTGGGACTCACACACAATGTAAAAAATGCAACAGGCGTTTTCATGTTGTTCGAAAAACTAAAATCAACAACACTGAAAATGCAAGGTATTGTTCCAACAGCAGCGATATACCACAGTACACCAAATATAATGTAGTCTATATACACTACTGAATATTGATGTGTAGTACAGGATACTGTACTACTACTGTATTCACTAGTACTACTACTATAATGCAATGTTCATACTACTATATACCAATCTATATACCATAACATACTAAACTGTGCTATTACTAGTACTATATAATACTACTTATATATATATATGCATCTGTATATTATACTAATCAATATATATATATATATCTATATACTACAGGATATACTGTATAGTCACTACTATATACCACCACACTACTGCTATAATGCAGTCTATATACTACTTTACATAAATTCTAAACATAAATATTTTACAAGATTCTATGTTATACCTCTCTTATGTACTACTGGCCAACTTCTATAATGTAGTCTATGACAGTGTATACAAATATACTGTGTATGTATACTAAAGGATACTATACTACTACTCTTTACTGCTATAATGTAGATTATTTACTGCTATATACTACATTTAAACTACAGGACACTATACTACTACTGCTGCTACCACTACTAAATATTACCATACCACATCTGTATTGTAATATATCATGTTGTGCAAACTTTACTGTACCATATTATGTCTATACTGTATAATTGACACTATAACTGACATGCTAAAGTGCACATGCAATCCTACCATACGCTTTAAACACAGTAATGCTATAGGCTACAATATTTGCTATTGAACATGCTGTACTGTACTGTCCATACTATATACCGGCCTGGTTTGTTGTTAGCAAAATGCTTGTTATTTTTTGATTTTACTAATTATCAGTACCACCCTGTAATTGATTCTTATTGGCATGATCCTGGCTAGAGAAAGCACAGGAGCATAGGCCGTGCAATGGCTGATTATGTTAAAGCTGCGGGCTTGTGTTTTTGTCTGCAGCTCACGTATTGCCCTTGTTTCCCATTCTTAGATATGGTTAGCTGAGGCTGAATGCATTTGGCCACTTAAACCCTTAGTCAAGTAGCTGGACACAATAAGAAAACTTTTTTGCCCACTGTTCCCCCAGATGGACTCTCGTATAGAATGCTAAACACCCTCCAGTGTCCTGACTATTGAGCATGGCGTGCTAAGGCTGTGCTCTTCTGCTCTGCCCTACACACTAACAAGAAGCTCCCACCAGCTGTATTGGGGCCTGTAACCCTGGATTTAAATCACACGCTCTCTGGCGTGGTGTGAAGCGCTTGGTTAGCGGCAATAAATGAGTCTGAAGTTGGTGGGTGCCCATAGAGATTGACCTTTCGAGCACAGCTTTGCATTCTCCTGCTTGTCATGGTCCAAGTTGATGAGCACCCAGGGACAAGCAGGACACAAGCACGCTTTGCATGAAAAGCGAAGAAGGACAGCACACAACTCGCTCTTTGTTATCTTTCAGGACAAAAAGAAATCTTCCCTATAGAGTTTTCCTAAAGCTTTCAAGGCCTGTTTGTCTTATTTCTCTTTTTATCCAAGCAGTTTAGCTATGATAATGAAGGCAGCAGAGGTGTAGGCCTATTTGTAGAGCAGCAATGGACGCACGTTTGTGACTTAGAAGCAGCAGCTCTACAGACAGAAAGCAGAGCCATGTCAAATCCCTGTAACCAAACTGACCAAATTGCCTTTTTTTCAGACCATCTGAATATTGTTCTGATGTTTGACTTTGACATTTCATAAACCAGAGCCTTGTTTGAAGCCGTCTGAGACTCCGCAATAAGAAGGAACAATGATGGAAGCGAACCAATGAATTGCCCGCGCTCTCTTGTGTGTCTTCCAGCGGAGATGCGCAGTCTCTCATGTAATAACTGCGGAGGAGACTTCACAGCTACTTAGAGAAGGAGGAGACTTCACTGCAAAGTAGACAGACAGGCAGTGGGGAAGTGTGGCTCATTGTCCTTTTGTTTCTTCTGCCTCTTATTAAAGAGGTTGAGAATTGCACCCCTGCTAGGTCTTTTATCCCTGCAGTGCCACAACCATTTGATCGCTGTGTTTAGGAGGTAGTGGGTTTGGGGAGGGGGGCGTTTGCTGGATGACCAGTTCTCTAAAACATGGTCTGATATACCCGTGAGACAGTTTTTCTTTTTCCCCGCCTTCTTTCTGGTTGAACTGAACTCGATGGGCACATCCGTTGCAGCTGGGTCTTTTCACACAGTTTGAAACCAGGAACCAGTGTATTTCCCCTACATTTGAGCTAGTCTTCAACATGGCTGTAAAACAAGGTTCTGTATTTACTGCCCACTGATGGAACACCGTTGGGTATTATGTAAAACCGGAAGAGCAACTATAGCTTCATGGAGACCAATGTTGCTTTGGAGCACCATATGGCATGGAATGATTCTACAGGAAAAAGCACTGAGATCTTTCAGCAGTTCTCAAAGAAGGACACATTTTTCCTGAGGGGATCGGGACTGGGTCTTTCTGGAGTTGACGTGTATCACCTGTATTGGGTCATTGTGTAGAGCAATCATTAAAGAGAGAGTTGTAATTGAGGCACTTCTTGGTTTAGCACAGTATTTGCAGTTGAATGAGTTTTCAGGGAAAATGACACCAATATTAAAAAAATGCTTTCTGTTAAACTTGGTAGAACTTCAATGTTGACTTTTAAAACTTTACTAAGTTTTGAAACTCTTATTTAATGTCTATCACCCATGATTTGAGCTCATCTTCAAATCTGTTGCACATGGTTGCTAAAAATAGGTTCTAGACTTAGTGCCCACCGATGGTACACTGTAGAGTATTAAGAAAAACTAGGAGAATGGCTGTTCCAGAGCTTACTGGAGACAAATGTTGCTTCAAGCACCATATGGCATGGAATGAGCTTACAGAAAAATAACTTCTTTCTGCTTTTTAATGGGATTTTGGGGGGACTGGTGTGGACTAAATCATCCTGCATTTTTAAACCTGGAGCCAATGTATGTCACCTTGATTTTTAAACTTGAGCTTACCATTTTTAACTGAATTGTTTTAAAACACTGTTTGTTAAATCGAAGAAGAAGCTTTTCATCGAGGGTGGTAAGGTATTCATGGAAACAATTTTGTTCAAAAGTGTCAACGAAATTTTAAACTGAATTTCAGAATATATTCATCACTGCTGAGGGAACATCTTTAGTCATTGTGTATCTTTAGTCATCATGTAACCGGGGGAACTAGACTTTACAACACAAACACACAATTACCTTAGAGGACCAAATGGCAAATGGCAAAAAATTTTGATTTTTTTGCTGAATTCCTGCTTTTGTTTGATTTTATGCCTTTTGGAACTGTGACTATGATAGGATACACAGAAATGAAATCAGGAGCCAATATATAGAGCTGTGCAAAACCTTTCCATACCTTGTTTAATACTGTTTACTTTTGCTGTGTGTTCACCTCTAATATCTCCTCTAATGTCTCTATAATAAATGCAAACAAGCATCAATGCAGTAAAAACTGTAATTACATAATTTCAGAAAATAGTAGGTCATAGTAGTAGATGACCTCTCCACTCGTATTGAGCATAGTTTCTGGGCAATGAAATGCTTACTGCCCAACAGCTTTTTCCTTTGGGATCAGTGAAGTGTTATCTTACCTTATCTGTCTTTAATTATAAATTTCTGATAGTCCAATAGAACTTTTGAATGGTACTAAATCACCCAAATTATGAACTTACCTAAGAAAAAAATGCAGCATAGTTGGCTGTAAAATGCTCACAGACGAGACAGCATCGGGTATTGTTAGAAATCTGAGGAGCACTATTCAAGGAAGCATCCTAATGGAGACACATGTTGCTTTAGGGAACCATATGGCATGGAATGAGTTTTCAGGAAAAGAACACTGAGATCTTTCAGCAGTTCATAAAGAGTGTAATCAGAACTCTCATCAGCGTCCTCATTTTGGTGAGCACAAATCCCTTTGACCTTCAGCACTGCTCGGTCTAGCCTGTGGTTCTGCAGGGGGAAAGTTGCTGGATGGTGGAGCAGCAGCAAGTGATTTTATCGGTTTGTGGGGAGGTGGCCTGTGGTTATAAAAGAGTGTATACATGCAAAGCCAAATCAATGAAGTGCATTACAGCCATGACCTACTGTGTGCTTACCACTCTATGTCAGATCAATGGGAAATTTGTGTGACCCGTATTTTCTGCTAAAGTAATTAAGCTTTTATTGTATCTTTGTTTATAGTGCCATAAATACCACCCCAACACACGTGATTACTAAGACGTGAAATATTGCACCCCTGCTCTATAAAATAACAGTTGTTCATATCAGAGAGTGCCACCAGCAATGTGCAAAACGGACCACCATTTATGTATATTTTTCTATTTTGTAAACATTTCATGATGAAAGGACCAATAGAAATGCTTCCATTGAAGTGACTTCTTTACATGAACCTACATTTAAAGATAGGATTTTTGCCTCCCGATGTGGAGAAATTATTTTGGAGAGGCATGTTTTTGCAAAACCAAGAGAAATGATCTCATTCATGTTCTTACTATGGGCAGCGGGTAAAGTGTCCTTGTCATGCTGGTGCAATAATTAGATATGACTTAACAGTAGCAGGTGTGTAACATTAGAAGCAGTGCTGGTCAGTGATGCTCTGTGGGACGGGAAATTGGTCCCACAGAGTCACTGAAACTATGCAGGTTAGGCAACTTCTTCTCCGCCCCTCCTCCCCCCACAAGACCTCAACAAGTTTAGAGACCATTATTTTTTAATATAATTCCCTGTGAGGTTTTTTTTAGGATACAACACCCAACAGCTTGCATGAGATTTCACAATTAGCAGCTCAAGAGGTCTTGCTAATTGCAGTTCTATGATACTTCAGTCACAACAACATGTCACTGTTGGCTCTCACTGTCCAGCTAGTATCATGAGAAAATATTGATCCTTGATTAGTTCAAATTTATATTTGAATATATTACTGAGCTCATAGTTGTTGTGATGTTACAAATGGCAGGATTTACATATTCAGCCTATTCAGCTTACAGCTCTTTAGCCTGAAATGTATTGAGCTGAAATATAGTAGGCTCACAATGTTTTTTCGAATGAGGGCAGCCCATCAGGACAAAGGTCATTTATAGTTGAATGCAAATAAGTTTGTTTGGATGCTCTGGTCAAATTCCATGTTGATTTATATACATATATATATATATATATATATGCACATATATGTAGCAAATATAAGTGAATATGCACATTCTCAACATACTTCTACACATTTTAGTACATAATTACTGTTTATTTAGTGGCTGTCTAAAGAAAAACAAGTGTCGTCATTTTATGCGATGTTAGTTTCTGCATAATTTGACCTGAGCAGCTGTTCTTTATATTATGTGGAAATTTCATGATAATTAGACCAATAAAATGCTCCAAAATTGCTGATGATAAAATCTCTTTTCATTAGCCGTTTTGTAATATACATATGTATGTGCCATTATTATGTGCCAACTTCTTGTAGATCACTTTATTTATTTATTTATTTTGCAAAGTAAACAAAACAAATCCTAAAATGTACAAAAGCTATGGCACATTTTGTATTAAATGTATTTATTACAATCTGCTAAACTCAGCAAATAAAAAGAAGTTATGGACTACAGTTTGCAGAAGATGCTGTACTCAGGTTTGTTCCCTGTGGAGTATGTGCAAAATTATTTTCAACAAAAAAAGGTACATTGTACCAGGACCTATGCATATAACTATACACACATCAGCCTTAAAGGTACATTAACAAAACAATAACAGCTTCTTTAATTCCAAGGAATAAAGAACATATGATCATATGAAAATAAAGAATGACTGTTATAAGTGCATCCTCTGGGGAGAAAACGAAAATCCAGAAAAATGAGCTCGTTAAAGACAGATGGAACTGGTGTGCACATAACTTACCCTGTAAATAATGCTTCAGTGGTCCCTCGTTTTAGGGTTATTAGCTCATTCCCACTAACTCCCAGCAACAAGATGGTGTCTCAGGCGTGATATTCATTATCGTCCCCGTTTGCCGTTAATGCATTAAGCAAGCTTTAAAAAGCCGTCCTACCCTTTAACCTTCTCTGCATGTAGTGTGGCGGGCGAGGGGAGAGGGGCTTGCGTTTGCTCGCCTGGAGCATTATGTTTAGTCGAAGTTGCAGTCTGTCACACCGTGATTTATCGCACACAGAACTAATGGCGTCCTGTCGAGATAACATTTTATTGTACTCGAGAGCTGGGAGGGGAGAAAAAAAAAAGTAGCTGTCTTCATTTCCAGAATCACTGAACAGTGACTGGTCAACGGAGCACTGAAGTGTTGTGATTTGCTGAATGAAGGATATTTTCTCCCCCCTCTCTCGAGCGAAACTTGGTTAATCTCAGGAAAATTCTTCATTCAGGGAGACACATTCTTGGTGGAGCCACGCAGCTGTCAGAGCTTTGCAGTGTTTTCTTCTAAATGTGAAGTGTAACCTGGTTGCGGGATGAAATGCGATTCAGGCATTTCGTGAGGGCGCCCGCGCTTTTTTTTTTCCCTCCTAGTTGGTGGAAAGAAAAGCTTGTCCTTCACTTCAGTGGACTTAGACATTGTGTATTCTGAAAGTGGGGATCAGGAACAACAGCTGCCACATTTACATTCAAATGACTTTCAAGAGGTTCTGCTTCATACTGGGCCCACCTACTCCCATGCAATTCCAACCAGGTACACCCATGCCTCGTCTAGCATACGGTGCTGGTCACTGGTGCATACTGACCAGACAAAGACATTTACAGGAATCCCGTTACTGAAAAAGCATCATTTGGCCCTCGGGTGTTTTAATAGTGTAATGGTGAACAGTGAAGAGTCACTCAGCTTGTTTCTCTGTTAATATAGATTTCCCTTTCTGTTGTTGAACCGGAGGTTTTGATGAATGCAGATGGCGGAGGGTGTGAAATTGAAGTTGAAGTGGTTTGTTTAGTTTAGTTTAATCAATCAAGGATAGCGGGTGATGTGTAGAACGCAGAAAGGCTGGAGAAGAGTTATTGCTCACGTTGCTTGACAGCTGAAAGCAATAGAGCCTTTGAACGGAATAATTTATCAATTAATTGCTATTTGCTGTTAGCAGTGATAACGCTCCGTGTCAAAGAGAGGTCAGTGCCGGTTCTCACTTTATCCTTGCCATGTATTGTCTGCTTTGTTTAAGCATGCTAATGCACCACATGGCCTGCAAACGACCTTATCCCTTATTATCCCGCCATGCTGTGGGCAAAAAGATTTAAATGGCGTTTGATTCAGACAGTTTTCTGCTCCACACAATAGAAAGATGATGAATGCTCGCCATGTTGTTGCACTTTAATAAGAGGTAGCACTTGGCTTTCGGGCTCTTTTGTGTCAGACCCCACACGAGCCCAAGGCATCTGCCCCTTGGTCTGAGCCGTGGGATTCCCGCCCTCCGCGCGCTCTCACCTTCGGAATTATTGTGGAATTATGACGCGTTTCGTTTTGGATGCTCAGCCTTGAGTTTGATGAGCATCTTTGTATCATATTGATCTTCCTTTTCTATTTTTTGTCCCCTCTGCTGACATGGGCTATGAATGGGGCCTTTTTACTTGATCCCGCTCATTGGCAATATGAGGCAGAGTCGGTCACTGAAGTCGTTTCAGGAAGAGGAGGAGGGTGGGGGGGGGGGTCGACAATGCATACTTGAGCCACTTTCAAGGCAGCGCGAGAGCTCAGGTTACCTCTCCTGAGCGGTCAGCAACAGAATGTCCATTGTGTCCTCCATTTCACGCTACACATGTAGCAATTTCAGCGATGATTCACATAAACCACTAGAAGCTAATCATGATCTCCGAGCCGGACGGCTCCAATTTCGGCTTTTGTCGCCGCGGCTTAATTTACTGTCAAAAAAACTTTTAACACGCCTCATATACATCCACTCCAGTTTATGAGTGTGGAATAACACTTTGCACCTATGCAGACAGCCTGTCTGCCTCGCTTATGTCTGTCATAGATCTACTAGGGTAATGTTTATTGCGGCGCATTACTGCATGGGCATGACAATTATTAATCTGTGCAGCCTGGCCTAATGGAGGAAATGCACCGGCAGTTATAAAACGGCCGCGGGTGAACTGGCCTAAGGCTTGCTGCTACATAGCACAACCAAGCCCCTAAGAGCCATAGGAGAACATTTATAGCATCACATTTAATGTTTAATGTGAGCCACAGAAACTGTAAAGGGCAACCTGACGTCTCTGTAAGCACATAATAATCGCAGAGCAATGGGTGGAATACACTGTTAAAAAGGAAACATAATGAAGTAAGAAGAGATAAAAAGATGGGAAAAATATTGTGTTGCATTAGCTGTTTCTCGATAATTCTATAAGATAAGATTTTCTTTGTTGATCCCAAAGGGAAATTACAGTGCTACAGCAGCGGTGAGACACATAGTACACATAAAAGCCACAAAAATAATATTGCTGTGAAAAAAATAGATAAAGAATAAATAAAATAAAATATAATAAACAAAACAAATAATAAAATATAAAAATATAATCTAATTCAATAAAATGGATATGTGGCTTTTCTTAAAGTGCAAAAGTACAATGTATAACAAGTGCAGTGTGTAGATATATGGATGTAGAAGATATTTATAATCCTGTAGCGCATTTGCATGGTTGTGTGCAAACCTTTTGGCACCCACAGACAAATGGCATGTTAGCAAATCCACTACAGAGAACACACTTCTGCACATTGTAATGCAACATGACTGTTTGTTTGCTGATTTTAAAGGGGCCATAATGCACCATCATGGGAACAACATTTCTGAACTATTCAGAGACGTAAACTGTGGCATACAGAGTGGTTGGATGTGAAGTAGTTTATTGTAGTGGAACATACTGAACAGACTCAAGTTTCTTTACAGTGGTGACCGGAACATAAATATAGCTTTTATTTACTATTCAAAACTAGCTTTAATATGTCATGCTGATGATGGTAAAATATCAGTTCACTTCAGTAGTGCAGTATTACGTTTTGGGATACTGTATCCAGTTTGTGTGCTAGAGGGTAGTGAACCACATTTGTGATTGACGGGTCATCAGTTCGATTCCCTAAACCAACAGGACAGGGCACCTAACACCCAACTGCTCCCCAGGTGCATGGATAGACTTCCCAGGCTACAAGTGTGTGGGTGGGTGTGTGTGGGTGTTTCACTTCACGGATGGGTTAAATGCGAAAGATGAACTCCTCTGGGTGCAGTCACATATGGCCTAAAGGTTCTAAACTCTACATTCATTTTGTGTTGTGCTTAAACCCCTTGGTGCTATATGCCAGTTTCCTATTCTATCTGCAGCCATTAGACTCTTCCACTGCAATGCCAAAAAGAGTGTGGGGGCAACCTGCTAACGTTAGCATTAGCAACCTAGCTGACTAGTAAACAGTTTTATACTATTACAGTCTTCCTAAAATTAGATTTTCAAAAATCGCAATATTACATTACATATACGCTGAGTATAAGTGGAGTCTGGATACAGTATCGCAATATATAGCAATATATAGAATCACAGCCCCCAGTATCATGGCATGTAGCTTTCTGCCAATACACAGTTTTTAGCTAAAATTGCCATACACCTGAACAAATAAGTTTCTTTGCGGTGGCTGTTTGAGGACTCTGGGGACTACTAAGGCCTATTTGACTATTTTCCAGAAAGCTGGTTCCAAACGCAATATCCCGTTACTACAGATGTGTCCTGACGTTCTGAAGTAGAAAGCTGTTTTTGCGAGCGCCCTCAGGACTGAAGAGTCCAAGTTGCATCATGGAATGAAGAGGTGAATATTCTACTGCGGTTGTTATTTGGAGAGAATCATCTTATTGGCTGGCACTGAGCTCCAGTGGCCATGCTGCAACCCCAGCTCAGAGAACAGGGGACAGAGAGAGAGAGAGAGAGAGAGAAAGGGGGAGAGAGAAGGAGAGTAAGCTTGAGCCGCTGATGAAACTCTTTCTGTCCTGTGACAGAGAGAGGACTCTGGGGACAAAAGGAGAGAGAGTGACATGGAGAGGGAAGGAGGAGGAAGGAAAAGAAGGAGACACATGGGAGAGAGGAGAGAAGAGAAGGAGAGAAAAAGAGGAGGAGAGGAAGAGAGGTAGAGAGACAAATGAAGAGGGGGAAGCAGAGGGAACAACTGAAGAAATTAGAGCCCTTCATAGGCAGTTTTTGGAGAACAGGGGACAGAGTGACACGTAAATAATCAGATGTCCTTATGGTGTTTGAAGGTTACATTAGCGGGACGCTCTTTCTGACAGCCGTCAACCCCGTTCCCGCCATCAGACTAACAAAGTGGCGCCCACATTTTCTGCATGTATGGCTTGCTCCCCTCTGATAGGCTTCCCCAGTGACATTTCATCATGTGGCACGTAATCTTATGCAAGATGGTGAAATGGCAGATAATTTGCAGGTAATTAGACCCTAGTGATTTGCGGTTGAAAGGACACTGTAAGTGAGGTCTGTGTTTGAATGTCACCGGGGCAGTCACACCGGTGAAGGAGGAAATGTTTTTGCGTGGGTAATTGCGTAATCGCATGGGTGGTATATGACCACAGATTTCGTAATGCGGTGGCAGAGTGAATGGATAGCAGGGGTGGTGATTTACAGTATTGTGGTTCATGTCTTCTGTCTCAGAGAAGATTGAAGGTTTCACTTCTGATTTATTGAATGTGTGCTGTACATTTGAAAGGGTCCATATCTTGGGAAATCACATGCTCTTCACTTTTCGTTCATTTTAAAAAGAACTTAATGCAGCAGGTGGTAGAGATGTGCAACATGACATGATGTTGCTTTTCTGAGCGTATCATGGATATTGCCCGTACTTAAAGAACAAAGGTCATTATGAGAGAGAAGAATTAGACTAGTTTGATATATCTCAACCAGGACTAGTTTTGTGAATAAGGAACTACAGCCAATCAGAACAACTGGCCGTTTCTATACATCACAGTTCATTACATACAACAGATATGCTATCCATACACTATCCATAAATGGAAATGAGAAGCATTAATTTCCCCAAGAGTTTATATTTTATCCTTGTTTATAATGCCTCTAAAAACACCCTGTATTTCTTAGAGAGGTTGGAAATTGATCATTAATTATGTTAATTAATTTTAATTATGATGGAAGTCTTATGGGCTTCAGGGGAAAAATTTAAATACAAGAATAAAAGGCAGGATATGGTCCCTTTAAACAAAGCTGCAGAGAAATCCCGTTTGATTTGGATTCTGTCTGATACACATTCATATTGCATTGTGAAGCCTTCCACAGTTGGATTATTTATCTTAAGTCGCAAAACGACCATGTTTCATCAGGATGCAAGCGCGCCGCCAGAATGATGAAACAGCCGTTCTGTCAGTGTTGGGTTCAGATTTTTGTTTTTAGAAATGCTAGGAAGCAGCGTCCTGGTTTAAAATGTGTTCCTCTTTGTTTTATTTCTGTACATATGGGTTGTCCAATCGATTGCTTTGTTTGCAGCACTGTCCTCACATCTTGTTCACCACATGACCTGAGGGGAAAGAGAGCCAAAGCTTTTAAAAGACGAGTGAAGAGAGAGAGAGAGAGAGAGAGAGGAGAGAGAGAGAGAGAGAGAGAGAGAGAGAGAGAGAGAGAGAGAGAGGAGAGCGAGAGAGAGAGAGAGAGAGAGAGAGAGAGAGAGAGAGAGAGAGAGAGAGAGAGAGAGAGAGAGCAGAGAGAGAGAAAGAAAGAGCTTTTGAATTGTGACGTCACCCAGCCTCTTTCCATTCTATGCCTACCTCCACAAACTAGTCTGGCCGAACATGTGTATCAAAGGTAAGGAGCTTTGAGAGGGAAACTGAGACACACTAAGCCCTTTAATACAACAGCAATTAAAGGTGCACAATTAAAGTGCTTACTCTGGAATTTAGCCTCAATGCTAGGGCACCGTCAAATAAGGAGTGTGCAGTCAGGCAGAAAGGCTGTGCAGACATGGCAATAATTATAGGTGGACATTTCAGAAAATTGAATTAGCTTTAAGATTTGTGGAATAAAAATAAAACCCTGGGATGTAAAACCAAAATCTTCGGATTACGTAAACAGACAATGTGCAGGTAGAATAGAGGCACCTGGGAGAACCCACAAAGTACACCATGAAAGGAGCTAAGCATTAGGAAGTAAATCTGGCTCCTAACAGGCACAAATCTACACATAAGATGAGTGTTCCATATAATATCCGTAGTAGAGATGGCTTAATGTTCTAAATTGTGGCGCTTTAAATAAAGTGGTGTGTCTGATTCTTTGCGTGTAGCAGCAAGTACTTGTGATCATGCTTGGTATTATGAAGACCACTAATCACACCATCACAGTTTTAGTCAGGATGGAATTTAAGACAGTAGATATTATAGAATAACACTTCCACATTTTTCATCTAAAAAAGTATAACTTTAGCACTGTTGTAAAACTTATGCTAGCATTGTAGTAAAACTTTCAGAAAATGCTCTACCGCCATTTCGGTGAACAGAATAACGTTCGTTCGCCTGCCAACATGAACATACAGTAACTTGCATACAGTTTATTGCATCATTGTTGCTGCAGCTACAACCTTGCAGAGGGATGAAGGTTAAGCAAAACCACTACAATGACTGAAAAGATGAAAAGGTATGTGGACACTTTAGAAAGCAGTACGAGGAGAAGATGAGCTCGAATGGTGGAACGAATGCATATAACCTGCATACTTCTCAGGTTCCAAAAATTCCAATGTGTGATTTTGCAGGGACTAATAAAAATGCAGCCCAAAGTACCAGCAATCCTCAATGACAATCTTCTCATAAGATATGTGGCTGTTTAATATCAGAAACCCTAATACAGGAAAAAGCAGAGAAGTTGACATTGACCTTGGGATGTGGAAATGAAAACTTGGAAGTCGTGATGACCCCAGTAAAAACACAGGAAGGTATAGCCACAGTATTCCTAGTTTTTTTGATTTATTTGAGCAAATAGTCTAGTTTGGTTTTGTTTTTCCTTTTATTTCAGTGGTAACTTTCTGACTAAAACTCAGATATGTGTGTGGTGAGTTGCTTGGTAGCGTACCTTACAATTGATTATTGACCTTGATACAAGGTGCTGTACTAAAAGATGGAAGTAAGAATTAAGGTGGTATTTGCTTTTGTGATATGAATTGAAATATGAATATATTATTTTTAAATTTGCTCATTGAATAATATTCATTTTAATTTGGAAGTAATTTACTGAGCTAATTTTAGACCTTCTTGATAACTAATTATTAAATTATAAATTCACAATTGCAATATTTACGTTACATACCAGTATTAAATATGTAGGCGTAATGTGTGATATTTTGGAGTATATTCAGTTTTTTCATCATGCTATTTGTTTGTATTCATGAAGTTAATTTGGGTAGATAAAAAGGTAGGCTGGAGCTCCTGATCTACTTTGTGCCAACATTGTGTTTTAAGTCCTATTACAAACTTTCCATTGTTAGATGGGCATTCTTTTTAAATATGGAATTCTTTTAAAATTTTTAAAGACCACAAATGAAAAGTTAATTAAAATGGTACAACAGTTGTACAATGGTCCATCATTCTAGCACATATTTCTTTTGTTCAGTTCTGAGTTAATGCGTGACCCAAAGGAAAGAATTGCACATTTAGGAAGTAAGTATTAATATTTTAATCAAGGCTGTTGATATGTGTTCAGATATTCATTGTGTCTTTGTGTGGTTGGTTTGGGACCTTCAGAAGCACAGGTATGAATATTAAGGAAAAGGAAAAAGAAAATCTGACTTGTAAATCACAAGAGCATAACGCTTTAAATCTTAGAAAATTGAGTTTTTATATCTTGGACGGCAATACATTCAATCGACAGTGTAACATTTGTGTTAAAACTGCCATAGGACTGCTTTTCCTTTCTGAAATGTGGCTGGTGGGACAGATTACCATTTTATCTACTTGATATGCAACAGAGTTATTTGTATTCATCTGAGTTTTGCTCAGCAGAATCCATTTTTCCCACATTATGTGAAGTTATTTGAAACAGTCTTGTCTTATGAATTACAGTGCCAATAAAAAGAGTATTATAATAATGGCTAATAACAGTTTATGACAGCAGCTGTGCAAATTGTCCACAAACTCTCCAGACTGACTGCCTATTTTACCTTTCATTTAGCCCTGCATCTTGCCATCTCTGTTGTTGTACACTGCTAATGAACCAAGTAAAGCCAGAAGGACTGTGATGTCTTTATGTATGCATTTGTAGCATGGTCATGCTAATGCTCATTAGCACCAGTGAAGGAGCACTTTGGTCTAGGATGAACGGTGACAGACTGAATACTTGTCCAATTTGTTAGGCAAAAAAAAAAGTATGTCTGTCACAATTATGACATTGCAACTGAATATATGAATATGAATATCTGCAAATAATGACTATATTGCATTTATGGTTCATTGTAATTCAGCTATTAAAGTACAAGCCTAATGTGCCCAAACTGGCTAGCTATCCTGTTTCTTGTTGTTCGATTCCTTTTTAACATGCCCCTTGCCTACTTACATCTCGCTTCTCAGACGTATGTCACACTTCTGGTACACAAGTGGCCACTTGGGAGAAGTGGTAATGAAGATATGGAGGAGAGGGGCTAGGTTAGCATTGGCAAGCTAATATTCTAGCTAACCAACTAGCCATGCACACTTTGCATTATCAGATCCTAATGTACTTTGCATTTATGAGCTTTGCTGCTGTAAACATGGTGTTGAAAGGTGGTGCTGTACCTGTGATGTTGTTTTTGTTAGCTGTGTATGCCAACTAGCCACAAGAAAAGTGATGAAAGCTGAATCAGCGTTGTGTATAAGAGATGGAGTTCTTTACAAACTAAAGCCCAGCAACTTTTAAATGATATAGTAGTTTTAAAATGTTAAGCATGTTAAAGTACTTTTCTGATGTGTCTTAAAACGACATTGTCCCCCATTATATTCATGTTTGAACAGGGAAATTATTTCCGGGCTTCAGTTCTGCTGCTCAAGTTGACATTTGAGTTCACTCGATCCCTCACCTCTCCAAGGGCTCATCAAACATCTTTCACTTCAGTTAATAAACTAATGGAAAGGCTCTTAAGATGGCATTGGGGATTCCCCTGATGGGAAATGGTGAGACCAAGTGGGGGAGGGCATGTTAAAACAGGCGGCCTGTAGCTCTCAACTGGAACTTGAGCTCAAATAAACAAACGCTTTAAATGTGCTATAGCATTATTCAGAAGTTATTTTCGTAAGACTCATGGAATGTTCCAGTCTCTGCTTTTTCTTTTTTTCATTTATTTGCTTTAACTTGACTGGTGAAAGCACATCCAGTTTACAGTTTGTATGTTGCAGTGTAAATATAATAAAGTGTCTATGTAACTGTGGTGAACTTATGTAACTGTGACTGTGTGATGGTAATAATTGTTGCAGGCTTTTGACATGACTCACTTGTAGTTTATTGAGAAAAGCAGATAAATTATGTAGTTCATATTTTATTTTTAGCTTTGCATCTATATTACATATAAGTAATAAGTATAAAAGGCCGTATTTTATTATTATTTAAATTTGATCAGTGGTTATTTTTCTGAAAGTCTCAATTTTTATCATTGCTTGACATTAAAACAAACAGAAAAAGTTAAAAATGCAATTCAGATTGTAGATGTAACTTAGTTATATAGTTATAACTATGTAATTAGTGTGTAATACAATTGAATAGTGTAGCAATGTAGCAGTACTAACTCTGAACTCACAATGGTTTAATCTGCTTCTCCTCCTCAGCACACACACACACACACACACACACACACACACACACACACACACACACACACACACACACACACACACACACATTCTCCTTGTTTTAAGTCTGCTAGCTGGCTTGTCAATGCCAAGCTCTATTTACTCTCTACCAAAATGTTCTCTTCATAGTTTCTTCACAGTCACACTGTGGACAGGGCTTTAAGTAATGATATTCTACACCTCTGTCTTTAACTGAAACGTCAGAGTCCTCCAGTCTTTCCTGCTAAGGAACTAACAGTCCCGCATTTTAAGTGGACTTACACTTGTTTGTTTGTTCAGCTAGTATTTATTGTCTGTCCCTCATTAAAGGGCCCACAAAGAGGCCTTTATGCATGTCTGTTCTGTTCAGTGCTGGCCATTGCGGATTTGTGCTCTGGAAGAGTATATGTGCAATGAAGTAAGCATTTTAATTAGACGCCATTGATTTACTTTATAGGAAATAGCCTGCAGGAAAGGAAACATAATGTTAAAAATTCTTAATATAAGTAATACAAGTTAGAATAACTTTATCCTATTTTAATAGCTGTCACCCACCTTTAACATGTACATGGTGGTAGTCAATATTAGGCTATGAAAAGGCTATGAAATACTGTGAATACAATGACTTTCTAAAAGCCCTTGCAGCAGTAAACACTTAAAAGGGACATATGATAATAAATACAAAAAAGGTAAATAAGATAATGTGTTTAATTTGATGCATTTGATCATTTGCATTTTTTTATTTTGTTTATTTAGTTAACAAATCAGCTGGACTTTATGTTAGGTGAAAATGTCATGATGAATTGACCAATAGAAATGCTCCAAAATGACTTAAAAGAACTCTTTTTTACTCTGACTTCCATAAACAGTTAGGAAAGTTACCTTTTTGGAAAATGCTGTATAGTTCCGACAGAGACGATACATTTAAGATTAAATGGACATTGATCTGAAATCAATTTTGGGTTTTTCAGTTTTCAAGCCGATTTCAAGCTGAGAGGGAAGCATAACAGTAACCCTTTTCACTCCTGCGTAAGCATACCGAGACTGCAGTTGTGACATTTACAAATCCACTATTGATTGTTTACTCAAGTTCAAAAAGTGAGAACAAATGTCATTCCGATTTTTCTGTGCCTGGATGTTGAACCTAGCCGGTAGTGAGTTGAAAAGTAGGACTGCTGTGTGTGTCCTAGGGAAATAAAGGGAAAGTTTTATTCATTCAAACAAACCTGGTTTTGGCGTGTTCAAAGCAGAAGCCTCATTAGACGGTAAAGTAGAGGGAATTGGTAAATTGGCCAGGCTGCAGCGTAGACACACAGCTCTTTGTTTTCTACAGCGAAACTGGCACCTATTCAAACTGGGCCCAGCGCTTGCTAGGCTTCAAAGGCTTACGGGGGTTGCAGGGGCGAGTGCTGCGAGAGACTTGTCAATATATTTTGCGAGCATTAGGCAGCAAAGTGGAGTGATAGCTCTCAAGGGGACTGCCCTTAAGCTGTTCTTCTATAAATATTAATAAGGCCCACCAGCCTGCCTGGAAGGTAACTCGGTGCGTTTGGCCTGTGTCGCTGACTGTAGTTCAGCGTGTCAAGCGATGAGGGTGGGGGAGAGAGAATGAGATGACATTTAGTGACACTTTTCATTTCCGGTTTGATTTCATCACTCCTGTCTGAAATGGCACCCCAAGCTACTAGCCTACAAAAATACAGGAAAGAAGTGCAGGGATGTGTAGCTCTTTCCCCACTGCCCAGAAATGTCCTAGCAATGGCCCGAGTGTGGAACACAGTTGTTTGGGACTTTTACTGTTCAGTTTGATTGTTATGGAAGCAAATTACCAATTGTTTGGATGATTAATTGTGAGATTTATAAAAAAGGCCAAATTACAAAGACTTCAAATGATCAGTGTCCAATTAAAATCTCTGAATTTGCTATACTTTATGACAATTCCATTACAAATGGGTTAACAAAAGTGGTCTAAAATTGCTTCTTGCATTTAGTAGCATTAAAGTCCCAGGGATCCTTAAGCTGTGTTTCTCTCTAATAAGATTAAACTTGTTCTTATTTCATTAATATTATTCCAATATTCCAATTTTATATCCCATATATTTCACCATATTTCTCCCCTCTCAATATAAACAGGGTGGTCCTAATCTTGAGTAATGCTTCTATAAGCATTTCCTAACCAATCACAAGTCTGACATCTCTTGCTCCACCCACACAAACAGCTTCAGAGTCGAAGAAACTTGTTGAGCTGAAGATATCCCAGCAAAACCGGAGCTAGCTTAATTCATTTGTCCATACACCAACAATGTTCATCTGTTCATCTATGTGCCCATCAGTTCTCAATCATCTCAATCATCTGTGACGTTTTTGTCCAGTTAGGATCATATAAAAGCTGGATAATGAATTTAGTTCTGAATGAGTGGTAGAGCAGGCAGACATGGAGCTGTTAATCAAATATTCATTACTTGCTCCCATACAGTTCTCAGACAGGTCAGATCAGCCTTTTTAAACTGGGTTTCATTGTATTTATATTTTTATTCAAGCTGTTGTGTAAGCTTAATATCAATCTCAAGTTCTATATTATCATACACACGTTTAAATACGTTACTCTGTGTTTCCTGTGTCTTAAAAATGTTTTTTGGAAAATGTAATATTTTGTAGATATACGATTTAGTTGGGTAATGGGTGAGTCTTGGAGGAAAGAAAGAATGGGTAACCTTTGAAAATACATCATTCTAAAGGTTTAAGAACAGTATCTGAAATGCTTATGAATGCTTATTGTTTCCTCTTATATTTATATAAAATATGAGTGTATATTGGATGTAACAGTGATTTGATTGGCATTACAGAAAAATGTAACACGTATCGTAGAAATGCAGCAAAATGAAAGTAATGCAGATTGTTTTGCTTATTCAACATCGTTAAACTGCATAATCCACATTAATCCAGTAATCCTGAGAACCCTACTGTACATCCTTTTAGTTCTTTTAGGTGAGGTATAGCACTTCCTCTTAATTCTTAACACATTCCTTTTAGCAGGAGATTTGTTTATCATTTTCAATATTATTATTATTATCTTTATTATAGATTCCTACTGAGCAGTGATATAAAAAAAGTAATACCATTTAGTTGAAAGTATGCCTTTTTTCATGGCCAAGTGAAACACTTACAGTGGATAATCTAACAAAGACAGTCATCTGAGAAGTTTATCCACAGAGTTATTAAACAAGCATTCAAGCATTGCATTCAGATCTCTTTGCTTATTAGAAGCGGTGTTGATTAGCCCGAAACGATTTAGCTAATGAGCAGCAATGGGAAGTTCGGCTAAGCATCTTAAGTCCCTCTCTGTTAGAAGTGGTATTCATAAGTCCCATGCACAGATGTATTGAACAATATAATTATGTTTCTCTGGCGCAGACCGAACTATTAAAAGCTCGGCCATACATAATGCATCTGTGCTGTCGGAAGAGTTTATCTTCTCACTTTTTCCCAGCGCAGAGAGGCTGATCCCGGGGTGGAGGAATGACCTTTAAAGGAATAGTGCTCTAGTGTTTGGGTGTTCCCTTTATATTTGCAAAATAATTTTGGGTTCTCCAAGCAGCTGAACTGGCCACAGTGCGTGTATTGGGCTCTTGGAGAAGGTACTCAGCCGCTTAATGGCACGCAGCTAGCCTGCATGCTTGACTGTTTTAATTTATGCCCTGTTTGTTCCATTTCTCTGGTTTATTCTGCAAAAAAAAGGAAGTATTGGTCATGCTTGACTGCATTCATGTGTCATTCACTACAGTTAAAAGTTTAAGACGTGTGCAGACTGGATTAGGCTACAAAGTGTACAGGATTAAACATGTGGATTAAATAAACCACACAGCTGCTAAAATATCTCCACTGACTGATCGACAGCTTGCAGTCTTAGAAATAAACACGTCTTGGCTTAAATTCATGGTTCCTAATTGGTAGAAAACTTTCCATGGACGTTTCTAAAACTTCAAAAATGGTTCTTCACACTCATACAGAGTTCTGCACGATATTAGGAAAAAAAAACCTTACATGACTGTTAAACAGGGAGGGCCTCATGTTGGACGGTGGTTGTGGCACACCTGCACATTGGCCTTATCATTGGGAGATTGTAAGTCTGAGTGCTGATGATGCTCCAACCACAAAAAAGGACAACATGCAGTCATCAGCAGTATTTTCACTGATACTAAAACGGTGTGTAGTTTATATGGGGTAGCTACTTATCGAAGTCCTGTATTCATTCTACATGTAGATTAAAAGCAGACCCAAAAGGACAAGCACAGTTTGTATATTACATATGGCAAACATTCATATCATGGCTTTTGCGCTGGGCTATTCGAATAACCCTCTTCCAATAAATTAAAGGAAATGACAGTAAACTTTCTACCAGGAAGTATTAACATCTGAATCCTGATGATGCTCCAACTGCAAAAAAGACAACACAGAGTTATCAGCAGTATTTTCACTGATACTAAAACCGTGGGCAGTTCATATGGGCTGATGCCAAGCGATATATATTAGATGGGCCCTGGGGTATTGGACATTTTTAGCCTTTTATTTCATGTAGCTATTTTTCTTTAACTCCTACATACATTCTACATGTAGATTAAAGGCAGATCCAAAAGGAAATTCACAGTTTGTATATTGCATATGGCAAACATTCATATCATGGCTTTTGCATTGGGTTATCCTGCCGTCTTCCAGTACACTTAATGAAATGACCGTGAAACTCCGTACCAGTATGTACTGAAAAGCGTACCTGTAAGCTCTGATATTATGGAGGGGAGAAAAGATTACTAGTATTATTATTATAGGGTTAGATCAGAATCAAAGTGGATATGATTTGCCCGTATTGGCTACTCCGTCCTTATGGCTGCTCTTTGTTCTGGCTTCTTTTGAGTTAATGACTCTTTGCAGGCAGCAGAAGCAGGATGACTCCTGTGCGGCAAAGGTGTAAAATCGCACCTCTTTGATGTTAAGCAGTTTGCTCAAGATTCCAGATAAGGGTGTTAATTAGTTGACAAATGTTCTTGCTTGAATGTTTTTTTGTGTTTCGTAAGTCTCAGGTTTTAAACATTTGAGCTCAAAGAAGTGCTACCTTAATCATAAAGTAATTGAATTTGTGCTTTCTTACCTCCAGTTAGCTAATTCCTTGTTAGTCCGCAGTTAATCCACTCCTTTTCACGGAATGCCCACATTCTTCTATTATTGGGTTGTCTACAAACGAGTGATACAGTCAGAGTAGTCATGTGATGCAAATATATGTTGGTTATATTGAGAGTTCAGTGAGCATTATGACAAATTCTGAATGAACCATCTATCGTCACTTTCTAGCTTCAGTTAATACTCATAGTCAAGCTGTTTATTATAGTCCTGTTGCCCAAACCTGTATACTTGAACATCCAGCTGTGTTTTTATTTTGTTCTTATTTATCTATATTTATTTATCTATACTGAACATCTGTACAAAGCAATTTGGCTGTTACTGAACATTAAGCTGCTATTTTCCCACCTGCACTGTACACTTTATATATCCATACTGTTTATGGATACACATACTTACTGATACTGCGCTACTCTTTGCACATGTCCTGTACACATACTGTACTGTACTGTTGTTTTTGTCTATTTGTCTTTGCACTATATATATATGTATATGTATGTATGTGTATATATATATATATATATATATATATATATATATATATATATATATATATATATATACATACTAAAATTATGTAAATATACATACATACACATTCTTCAACTGCACTGGAGAAGGAGCCTGACCGTGTTTCGTTATACTGTACAACCCTGTATTGGTATAATGACAATAAAGTTGAATTGAATTGAATAAGCATTTATTGACTTAAATGAATGGTCATCTCAAAAGCTTTGCATCTAGGTGTGCACTGGCTCTCATATTTAGTGAAAATATAAGTTGGGTGAAAAGAGCAAACTGCCCTTGTGGTCACACAGAAACCCGAGGATAACGTGTGAGGTTGCACGAGAGTGTTTTTCAATTTTCCTTTGTTCAGCATAAACCCGAGAATGTTGACAAGCGTGTCATCGTGTAGCAACTAACTGTTATTGCATTCATTGTCTCTTACCTTGGAAGATGTATGAAGGACAGATGTAACATAAATCTACTTTGGCTTTAGCTGCTGTTTTAGCAAGAACCACAGGCGAGTGTGAGCATTAGTCAGCCAAAAGCAATGGGACTCAATCATGTCCATCTAACTCAACTAACTCAAAATGACTTAGAAGAACCTAACAGAGCCTCCTAAAAAGAAGGTTCCTAAATTGCTCTTTGGTTCTTTAGGTAACCAGAAATGGGTGTTGGGTGCCTCCAGCTTTATCTTTAACAGTGAGGAGGGGCCAATCAGTATTATAATGCAGGGCAGTCTTCTAGTCTCTTCTTATTTGCTAGGATGTAAAACAAAAAGGGCTTTCTATGCCTCTCTGCTCTTTGAGAAGGTTAAGCAAGGTTAATTCTCATGATTACTTATGCATAAGTTTAATTTCTGTCAATAGTATTGAATTGTGTTTAAACAGAACAAATAGAAAAGCAGTGTTTATGGTGATTAATTCTAAACCTGACCTGAATGAAATGACATGCATAACTTTAGACGAACTGAAATCAATTAATTAGGTCTGTTTATAGTAAGGAGCAGTTGATTTAAAGATATTTCTAATTAACCTTACAAGACTACACGTGAAAAGCACCATTCACACGTCTGCACGTTCTTTGTTTAGCTCGTTCTGTGTGCAGCCTAGAAGTGGGAGAGGTTTTCTATAAGGTTTCCATAGAATACAGAGGGATTAATTACACTTGCATCTTGGTGCATGTAAAATTGAATGGCTTCTTTCATAAACTTGTGATATACCACTCTTGTATGCTTTAGCAGCGGGGAAATAAGAGCAGATGATTCTGATCATAATGAGCTGAAACATAACAGGTTAAATTGAGCATCAAAGGGAAATAATACATCCTTTTAGCTACTTTACACCGCATAATATGATGACGAAGGTGCTGAAAAGAGTAGGGAATGTATTACGTCCCCCTGAACCATTTCTCACTTCTCAGCTCTTTTTTTTCCCGTCATGCAAAACCTGAGCAAAGTAAAGAATGGAAAGAAATGACCAAATGGACCAGTGTCAGTAGATTTGTGTCAAAATCTATTTCCATGAAACTTTCTAAAATTGACTAATAAAAATGCCAGGCACAGAATGAGGTTAGTAATGGGGTTATTAATATTCATTCAGATTCATTCCTTTATTTCAAGGTGCTAAAAATATATGCCAGGATGAGAACATTCATACACTTCGCCAAGGAAAATGTACAGAGATATGCAAATTGTGCACGATCGCATAGTAAACCCTTTATTAGAATTATTGCACTGTACGGTACATTGTGTAGGCTGCACGAGCAGCGGACAGGGAATTTGATGGGGTGGTGTGGATGGCTATACAACCTGTGATTATGTACCAGACGAAGTTTCCCAGTGCCTCCCTTCGGCAAAGTGACTTTTCTTGACTGCGTATACGGCAGGGAATATTGTGCTATACTTTAAAAGCCTAACAAGCTGAAGCTGGCCAGCACTAGCTGAACAAACTATCCTTGAGGTTCACTTGTCTGATAAATAACATGCACCTGCAATATTCCGTGAAAGCAAAAGCAGGCCAAAGAGTCGCCGGTTCACTTACGTTCTCATTTTCTGCTCCTCTATTTGTTATATAACCTGTAATTTGTCCTGATTGAGCATATTGAAGACACTGATAGTTGTTGGCTTTGTGCTGTAGTGGCACTGAGTGACCAGACTGAGCCTGAGAGCGATACAAAATCCAGGTTTTGCCGAAAAGCAGTGCCTAGATATTGGAGAGGCGCATTATCTGCAGCCCTGAAGCACACTCCCGCACACTAATTCATGTTGTAAATTAAATATTAAGCATCTTTAAATGTGGTCATCGGGGCAGTGAGATATATCACAGTAGTATAGCTGACTGGAGGACATTAACGTTGCACTGGTGTGCTTGCATTGGCCACAGAGTTGGCTTTTCAACGAGTGAAAGTCTGAATGGACACCAATCCAATAGCATTATTGTAATGATTGAGCAGGTGAGGGGGGTGGATGTAAATGCAGAGTCTGAGTAGGGTATAAGCAGGTACGATGAGCACAGGAGGGCAATGATAAATAACAAAACCAAAGACACAGGCACAGACAACCGGATGCTTATATTCATATTCATGTTCAGTGCCAGACTGGGAGCAACAAAGAAGTATATTTACACAAGGACAGGCGGGGCACACTTAGATAGGGGAGGAGCTACAAACTAGAGACAGGTAATGGGCATGTCAAGAGGGTGGAGACAAAAGCACATGGCAAGGACATATGGGAAAAGCAACTACAGAGAGCATTGCAGGGTGGTAGAAGGTGGTGCTAGAGAAGAACCATGTTAGGTTTCCTAAAGAAGGAACTAGAAAAGCTTATCTGAGTCACTTCTTGCCCACCACACTAACTATATACATAGTATTTGTGGTTTGTTTTAAATCAAGACTGTTTTCGTCAATTTATTTAACTTGATGGATCTTTATAGAACTAGTTCTACCAGTTCATGGCAAGTTTAGACTCTAACCTTCATGTACTAGCTGGAAAATATTATCGAACAGAACACTAACTGCCTTAAATGTAAATGTAAATATTATTTATAGATCTGTATAGAGCTGAAGAAGCTTTATAGAACCATTGTTTGTAAGTGTGAGTCTGGGTTTTGTACCCATAGATGCAAAAGGTTCCTTAAAGGATCAAGTGTTTTGCAGTTGTTGTGTAATACATGGAAGAACACGGCCCTTGTTGAATAAGTAATAGAAGCACTCACTACGGTGCAGGAGAGAGACTGAGTAGGGGGAATTCTCATTTTACTGAAGCCATCTACCGGTATTAACCCATTACTGCCACTGCTGAACCTTGCAGCTGTTGTAAGACTCCATGTTTAATTTGGCACTTTTAAAATAAAGGTGCAAATAGGTCCAGTAGAAGCCCTTTGGCTTCCTTAAAGACCTTTCAATGAAAAATTCTTCTTAATTCTGTGAAAGAGTGTGAATTTGAGGAATATTATTACATTGTAGAGAAGCTCTGCCTATTGCAAAGGTTCTGTACAAAATGACGGTGTTGAGAAAGTTACTAAAATTGTAATTTGTTACAAATAACAGGATTTTACTGATTACTTTGGGTAAAGAGTAATGGAAACACTCCTAACTTCATTTACTTGCAAATGTTACTCCCTAAACCCCCCAAAAATCCATACCTAGTGCTGTAAAAATGCTGTAGTACTAAAGCAAAACCAGCTGATTTAAATCATGAAGTGTATCCTATTGAGGTGATTTTGAGGCACTGTGTATATCATTCACGGCATTTAGCTGACGCTCTTATCCAGAGCAACTTACAAAGTTAATGATTACAGGTGGGCCTGTGTAGTGTTAGGACTCTTATTGGTGTAGCTCAGCATAGTCACCTAGACTGGGATTCAAACCCCAGTCTCCCACACGTAGGGGTGTCACCCTGAGTAGTGGTGTTACCCACTGAGCTAAACCAACCATGGGGATATTTAGTTTTGAGTTTTGTGTTGGCATAATTAGATGCATCGTCAGAGCACTCATACTACATTGATCATATTTACATTCAGAGTGACCCTTTACCTAGTGGTCAGCAATATGGCAAAACTACCATATCATGATACTTTAGGTCATATTCACAATACAAAATATGCCTCACCATATTACAGAACTTGACACATCTAAAATACAATTCTAGTAACAACTAAAATTACTTTGTTTGACCATGTACAAACTATATATAAGTCCATTTAAACAGGCCTTATTATACTCACTTTATAATGAAATGTTTTTGTCAGTGTTCTGACTATAGTGCTGACTATATTGTGACATTATTTATCATGATGAATGGAATAGTATACTCATATTGCTGACCTTTGGCTTAACCTGTTGACTTAATCCATTCTTTTCAGTAGATGCATTTTTAAAGAAAGCTGCAGAGATGTTTTTGCCACACATTTATAGTTCATTTATGTAGCGGCCTCATTTATGTAGACTATTTATCTACTTAGTAACAGCTACACATCCTTTCAGACCCAGAGTGTTAAAGTTACACATAATTGCCTGTGGAGGTTTTTCAGATCTGAAGTGTGAGTGAAGCTAGAGTTTCTCATTTTCCTCCACTGCACTGTTTATCTGATGGCAAGAGTCTTATATTCTCTATATAGCTTAATCAAACTCCAGCTTTGGAAACCCTTGTGTTGTTTACCTAGTGTTCCTTCCTTTCCTCCTGCAAATGAATTAGTGTCTTAACCATTATCTATTAGGATCTATCAGGATCTTTGTATCAAATCGACTAAGAATCGCAAAAAAAATAACTTAATGGCTGGCTTGAAATGAAATACGTGAAGTATCAGTAGCTCTGACTTTTACATAGTACTGTACAATCCAATAGTGAAGGTGCGGAAATAGACAGTGTGAAGTATGCGTGCATGTGTAAATGTCAGGAACGGGGATGGTGTCCTTTCCGACTACACACACCTCACTGAGGCTGGTGTATACGCTGACATGCGTGCAACAACCTGTTGTCCCCACGACTTCAGACTGTCAGTTTTTATCAAAGCCGCCATCATTTCTCAAACTCGTTATGTGCACATTAATTACGCTAATGACTTTAATTGCCGATTTGGATAGGTATGTTTATGACAGATAAGAAAAGGTCAGTCTTCTTTTTAAATTCATAAATCAGATCAGAAAAGGTCAGGTGGAGGTGATAAAAAAAATCAGACAAAACAAGAGCAACACAATCTACTGTTAATCCTTTCCCCACCACTTACAGGCCTCCTGTCCATTAACGCATTACACTGCCTTACTAAAACATCCACATATTAAGTTTGGATGTGATATGGATGACTGGATGACTGGATGACTGTAGGGTAAATAGAATAGCGTGCAAGGCAGCATAGAGAACCCTACTGCAGCAGATGCATACCCCCGCAAGGCGAGACTGGAATGAGTCCCCAGAGCTCTCCTCCTCTCCTGGAGCTCAGGCTGAAAAATCTCCATGCTGAAATGGATCATCTTCCTGCAGTCCTGATGAAAGAGAGCACGTCGTTTCTAATCCATGTCTCTGTCTCTGGCCTCTCCACCCACCTACTGTGCCATGATTCAGACTCACGCACTAAGGCAGTAATTCAGAACAATGTATGAGACAAAGTTCACTGAGCGATTAGGATTTGACATTGTGGATTATCACAAATGGGTGAAAATAACCCAAATCTGGTCATTAGAGTAAATTGGCATTGGACAACATCTATTTTCTGTTATTTTCTCTGTTTTCATTTCAACCTCAGAGCATTACTGGGCCCGAATTATGGAAACACAAATTTTCCTTGTTTTTCCCACATTATTTCCACATATACAGTCTATTTGGAAATTAAGCTTTAAAAAAGGCCTGCTTTTATTTTAACTGTTTTTGTGATGACACAAAAAGACACAGTGCGTTATATATATCTGTTCATTTAGCCTACTGCAGTTCTGCCCCACCCATTCACAATTAAGTTATAAAGAATATTTCACATTAGCCTTTTTAAATGATGTACAATACAAAGCAGCCTTAAAAAGCCATACAGGCATAAACACAAATATTAAATGCATAGAAACAGCCTGTTTAATTCTGAGGGATAAAGAGAGGTTGGAAAAGGTACATGAAAATACATAAACATCTAAAGTGGACCGTAGGGAAAAATAAAAGATGGCACAAACGTATGATATGGTGGCTTTAAAGCAGAGTAATGTGATGAATAATGGATATTGGCAAAATAGAGACATAAAAGCTGAGATCTTTCTCAGTTTATTATATCCACAGTTGGCATAGAAGATTCTTCCACTGCATGGGATCCTTGCCCAGAATAGGCAAGGATGGGCAAGGATGTGATTGTGTTTTTATTATATTCATAATTAATATTTCAGCTGAAATTAGTAACTAAGTAACATTCGTGGTAGTTCAAAAATAAGGGCAGCTATTACTTTTGTTTGGACAATGTTTACATATTGCCTAGCAGCCTTGCCAATAGATTGAACAGAAGTGTCACCCAATAAAGTATTTTACCCATATTTCATATTTCAGCAAGAATAAAATTATACATAAAAAAAATTTGCCTCAAAAAGTATACGAGAGTACTTCATGTGTAGATTCCAGTAAAAGGCTGGGCTAGATGTAGCTTAATGCCAACAGGCTAAACACAGTGCTCTGACGTATCGGTTACCGATCCTGTTTTTTCCATTCCCTAGGGCAGAGTTGTGATTGGAGTAAACACACTCAAATCTGATCTTTAACTCTGGTCCTAAAACAAGTAAATGCATTCGATGTCTTTTGTTACACTGATCACCTTAGGAAGGGTTTGGAATAGGTCAAGCTTGGAGCTGAAAAGTTTCAGAATTTTGTCCAGATCTTGGCAGTTTGACCTGTTCATCAGCCCTAGCACCACAAAACACTTAGGGGATACAATAAAGGCTTTATGGCAGCTGTATTTTGCAGGGTTCCAAGGCCTTGACTAATCTTACCTTTAGCCACAGTCTTTACAGAATGACCCGTATCCGTCCGAGAATGGTGCAGAATAGAAGAGGGTTTTTTTTAGACAGTTATTTAGGAGCTTGGTAAAACTGGCGAAACAGAAAATGGAATGGGATCAGGATGTACATACGATTAGTAACGAAGGCGATTGGCATATACTAAGGCCACACTGTATTAAAATTGAATATATTATTATATTGCAGTGTATTCATTTACAAAACATCCAGTTAACTCAGACACAGCTGATCAGCCAACACATAGTATCCATATTTATATATTGCTATAAACTAATATAGCAATCAAACACAAGACATTAATAGATTCCCAAATGTAGAAGGTAAATACATACATCAAAACTTGTTTCATCTTGTTGCATTAATTACCTCATTATGGTTTAACTGACTTGTTGATGCGGTTTAGGATCAACGATGTACTGTGAACCAAACTTCCCAGAGTAGCTAAGTGTTGAAGTCAACCGTTTTGGATGGCTCCCACTTCCCGATACTTTTTCAATTTTTTATGTTTCTGGTTAGAACTCAGCTTAACTGCTGTTCCTCATGGGTCACAGGGGGTGCTGGAGTCTATATGCCAGTAGTCATTGGGGGAAGCAGAAACAACCCCGGACAGGTTCAGGAAAAAAAAAAAAGAAATGATGAATACAATCTTAAGCATCTGTGGCCTAACACCTGTTGGCAAAAATGGCTGCCTGCTGTGTTAATGTATATGGTATGCTATGTATATGGTGAAGTCTTTCAAACCGACCTGGATGGAGAATGTGTTCACAGAGAAGTTTTGGTTGGCTATTGCCTTCCAGTGGTTGCTAGCATTGTTAGCCTTGTAGGTAACTACATCTGGGGTAAATGGAAAATCACTAAACCATTACTTTCACAAAGTATGTATTGCACAGCCCTAGCATGTACGCTAATCTATCTTAGTGTCTTATAGCAGATGACCATCTATATTGGAAGCTCTTTACTGCCTAAAGCCTCTATATGGTTCCACAGAAGCAGAATATCGCCCACCTGTTTTAGAGGAAAAATCCTTGCCCATCTTTCAGTCTGTGGGGAGATCCAGATTATAAAAGTCAGTGGTGCATATTACATGCTGCACATGTTGTAGACTGCAGATTGAGGCCATGGTCGCATTCTCAGTAAAACACATTGAAGCCGTATGTTGATCTGTCTGTAGAAGATGGGATAAAAGCACTTTCTGTCTTTTAACCCTAAAGGGCAATGCTCGAAATCACACAGAACTCAGCTCGGAGAGCCATTGTCTTTTCTCAGGAGCACAGAAAAGGCCTTATTGTTAACTGAGAGTATCATCTATTCTGACCCGTTAAAAGGCATGAGTAAAATGCATGAGATAATAGAAACAAATGCTCGGTGTAGACAGAGAGTACCATTTTCTGCATGGCTTGAGTCGGTGAATCAAAATCTGAAGCAACATGATGTATTCACAGCGGTATTCCAGTATATTTCAGCAAGACAAGCAGTCCCCCAAGGGCTCCAGTCTACCTAGACGTAACCTACATTATAGGTATTTTCATGGGACACAATGGAAAGAAGATACTGGATGGTATATTGATGAAATGAACTTAACAAATCTTTACAGGGAACACACCTACATATTTCAGTGCACATTCACTGTTTATTTGCTCAGTTGCATCTTGGGATAAATCAGCAAAACATACATTTTGGCCAAATTTGACAGCATAGCAAAAAGTAAACCATATTCCTAAATATAAGTATATAACCATCTCATACATTAATGACATCTATTAAATTCATGTATGCATTTAGGTGGTTACAGCTGCATTTACCCCAACACCTTTTTGTACCTTCAATAAGATAAAAGACATGAGTTGAAGAGATATTTGCTAGCTAGGGTGGAGGTCAGCATACTGCAAAGGGGAACTGCTTTCAGATCACTGTGAGAAAGGCCGACACTGCACGCAACTCAGTGGATGTGCGCTCTTTGATTTGTGTCTCAGCAAGGCTCCATCTTCTGTTCACTCAAGATTGTAATCAGAAGCCCAGGGAGCCAGGATGGATGTGCCAAGTCATGTATACAGTAATTATTGGAGAGAGTAGTATGTTGATGTCTTAACAGCCTGTAAACATCTTTTTTGAACCTGTCAGAACTTAAGTAGATAGCGAAAAAATATCTTAGTGTTATGACTTAATCTATTGATGCCTGATTTTGTCCTAATGGTTACTCACTCGGCCATTTACAGAGCCCATATCATGGCCTTTTTAAATACAAATGTAATATTTAAATGCTTAAAAATGTTTATAAATTGCTTTTGCAAATAAATTCCTTCATATAAATTTATATAAAATTGGCCCAGGATAGTTTAGCCCCACCCATTCACACTGACATTAAATTTTCTATGTCATGTTTTAAGCACAGTATCAAAAACTAGAGCTGGCTCGAATACCATTTTTGGGCTCTGGAGCTTTGGCTGTTAATCCACACTGAAGCTTCACCCTGATAAAGTTATTCTGAAAATCTGCGTCCCTCAGTTTTGTAGGACAGTGGATTGTTTCTGTCTCCAGCTCCAGCTGGGGCTGCTAGTTGCTTTCCTTGCTCCATGTGGTAGACCTGCTAGCCTTTTTTAGCGTCAGGCTCGTGGAAAAGGCAGTGGGCTAACTACTTATACATCCCAGTGTGGGCTGACAAAATGTATTGTGGCACTGTCACACTGCGTTACATGTAGTTCAGTGTTTTACAGAGAAGAATTATTTTTGTTGGGCTATTTTAGGTTCACTCATACAAAGACTTTTATGTCAAAGAGCCTGGATACGGGTGGAGTGGTGGGTTTTCCAGAGTAAAGCAGTAGAGCACTGACTTTCTTCAGGGCATGTTTCACACAGTTTCCAGCAAATTAGAAATAAATCTTTGGTACAGACCATAACCTTGAGTTGTAGGGAACTCTAAACATTATAATATTTTATTGAGTCCCCAGAATTAAAAAAAGAAAACCTACCCAACGAATGAACAACAAAATACTTGAATATTTGGGTCTAGCCCTACAACTGCAAACTGTTTTATTTGAAAAATTTTCAATTAGTCATTTATAATTTTATGTTTATGCTCATATATATATATATATATATATATATATATATATATATATAATATATATATATATATATAATAGTTATATATATATATATATATATATATATAATATATATATATATATAATATATATATATATATATTATACATTGTACATTAGTACACTATACATACACCATAATATATATATTATATATATATATATATAGAATATAATATAATATATATATATATTTATATAATATATATATATATATATATATATATTATGATTTAGGATTCAATATTAACAGTATTGCAGCAGCTTGTTTAAAGGGAAAGGTAGCAGTGTACACTGAGAAAAGAAAATTTTTTACACCCACTTGCACCTACAGCTGCCACAAGTGACTTACAGCTTTTTAAAGAGTGATGCAATTGTAAGAAATGTGCAGAATTGTAAAAGGTAATATGTATATATATTGTCGCTGTCCGAAGAAAAACATGTATCTTCATTTTTGTTGATTTTTACTTTTATGCCTCATTTGATCACATGAGCTGCTTTTTACACTGTGTGTGAATTTCATGAAGAATGGACCGACAGAAATGGCCCAAAACTGCCTGGAAAGCCGTCTGATTCCTTTGACTTCCATTCAAATTTACTTAGCTTTTTGGCCTCTCCTGTAAAGTTGCCATTTTGGAGATACCTGTTTTCCTTTGGACAGCGAAGATATATATTTTTTACCTTCTTACAACTGCTAACTGCTACCTTTCCCTTTAAACAGGCAGCTGCAATACTGTTACAATTAAATCCTAAATCATAACTCAGCCTCACTGTAAAACGATGTCAGTACAAATGCAGCAAGCCGGCGGATATGAATTCATTTTATGTAGCTAAGCAGTTTGCCTTATTTGCTTTCTTTTTCTGTGTGGTGGAATCATGCGACGTCCCCATCAATATTCATATACTTCCACTCATTAAAATGAAAATTTGTTATTGGACATGTACGGCCTCTGGCCCGCGCAGCTTCCTCCATAAAAAAGGTACATACTCAGAGATGAAAGTAGGATGGCAGAGCCCGTGCTTATTCAGCAGTCTGTTGTGGTTAAAGGAAAATGCTGACTTTTGGCATTCTTTGCAAAATTAACAATGCATTATCATTTAGATACCTGGGGAGTGATAAAATACTGACTGCAGTTTATGCCTAGCTGTATGTCCCATAACCACTGTTTTGAGTTATTTTTATTGTGAAATGTTTCTGAAGAGCATAGATTTGCTGGTGCTAATGTTATTCCAGAGAAAGAGGGTGGGGGGCACGTTTAAGTGACTGAAGAGTAATGGAGCTCGGTGTGCTGAGGGGTTGAAATGCTATTTTCATTTATGTGGTAGGAGCTCTTTGAATGTACTGCAGAAGCAGTTCTCCTCTGAGAACAAGCATGTAAACAAATACATCTTTTGGCTTGCACCATGCCAGTAACTGCTGTCTGGCTTTCAGGATCCAGTCGTTGATTTCCATGCATGATGTCTTTGATGTAGTTGCCAGCCAGATAAAAGCAATAATTTGACTGAAACGTCCAATATCTGGTTGGTTCTTTACATTTGCAATGCTGCTATGCGGCTAATGTAGCTAATTCGACACAACCCTATACTCCTCCCATTGTCACTGTGCGAAATGCATGCCTGAGTCACCATGTTGTATGGATAGGTGATCTTAAATAGACTTGCTTATCTGGTTTCTGGCCCTGCATGATATAATTATCTTTAAAATGATCTACAAAATGGTCAAACATCACCAACATTATGGCTAAAACACAGCCTTGCTTATGGTTTCAGCTGTGTGATGTACTTTTAACCATTTTTATAGACAGCAGTACATCATACAGTGTCAAAAATCAAATAACCAAGTCTATTTGAGATCGCTGAACCACACGACATGGTTTGAGGCAAGCGTGCAATGAGTTAGGAATGCAGTTTGAAGCTTCCATTGCTTGTTAGCCACATCAGCTTTGTAGCTTCAGTAACAAAACTAAAGAAGCAAACTTCAGACACCAAAATATGTTTATGTCTAGAGATGATACACTTTGTGGGTCTGTTTTAAATCTTCTTACTTATATTATTCTTGGATTGATCTGTAGGCCCAGCCTGTAGAACGTCAGTCCGGTGTTGTTTATCCCGGCTCCCATTTTGAAAGTGTGAATGAGAGTAATGACGTCAATCACATTGACGTATGATACAGTAAAACTCCAGAATGGTTGTAACTGACAGTCTGTCTGGTGTCTTACCCTGGTTTACAGACCTAGATTGAGCGCTTGGATTTGCTCCATTTGGAGAGTATCGCTTTCCTCTGAGTCTTCAGATGAGATGGGAAATATTGGAAACAATTACACTGAGATTTTCTTCAATAACGCTGAAGGATTGTGTGTATTCTGGCATGAGCGGAATGTTTTATCTCCTGAAATAGCAGAAAAAAGCCACCACGCTAGCACAGACTAATAACACTATAAAATTCCATATATGAATTCCATAAGCGCTGGGTTGTGCTGCTAGGGTTTGATATTATGATGTTTTCTGAATAAATAATAGCTTCAGATGATATTTAAGTTTGCATTTATATAGTTAGGCGATTCAAGCCGTGCTCCCTGAGTACTGCTACCCTCTGTAGGGAGCGTCTTATAAGCCTGAGATTGTTTTAGCTTGTATTAATTGAACTGTTCTGTGCTGCTACTTATTAAATTGCACCAACAGGAATCTTATATAGTATAGTAAATATGAACCAGAGCGCAAATGAGTTTCAGATCTTACAGTGAATTTATTGTTTATGTATTTCAAACTTTTCTTTGAAAATAGAAAGTCTCCAGTGGATTTCAGACCCTGCAGTTAATTACGTTTTTGTTGTGCATCATGTGACTGAAGCTCTCTTGGCTGCATCTCTGTCTGTTTTATGTAAAATGAAATCTCTTTGTTAGTCTGACGTCTGTGACTTTTGGTGGCAGCTCAGCTTTATCTGCAAAAGCTATGCAGCTCTTCAAGACGTTATTCTCCCATGTGATTATTGAATAACACATCAAGGATGAAGTAATGTCCTATCAGTTCCATGTGATGGTATTATTTTCGCTTTTATCTATCTGCCTGAGAGTTATGTTTTACCAGCGTTCTGGTCTGGTCTGTAGCTGTCATGATAACAAATTTTGACGATGTGAAACCTGAAGGACTATCATTATGGAAGTTCACAATAGCTCTTTGCATGGCTTTGTCAAAGAGTCTGGTTGTTCTGTGTAAGAATCCAGATGGAAGAATAAGCACTTTCCTCAGTACAGCGTCTCGCTTTTTCCTAAACTGAAATAGCAGCCAGTTCGCCGTGCCCTTGGACATTGTAGTTATTTGGCATTTTGTGTCTGGAAAGGTAACTGCTCAAAATTCACAGTAATCTGGGAAAACTGTTTTGAAGATCTTCAAACTGAAGGTCATAAAGAGACAAGGGGAAATAGGACAGGTGTGGGTTTGTTCTGGTGGTTTGGGGTAAGAATCATTTTTTGTTTCATGAAGGGAAAGAGGTGGCTCTGAAGGTTTTGGAATTTCATGTACTATTTTTTAATGCTTCCTTTCAGTCTTGTTCTTTTAGGACATGTAAGAATGGAGATATTTTAATGCGCAGCCGGACTGTGAAGGACAGTGAGGAAGCACAAATTTAGATATTGGTCAGTTTTTAGAAGGTGACTTTGCTTCACTGAACTACATAATTGGGGAACATTGTGCTCCTGTGTGAGTCTATGGTACATTAAGCATCATCATTAGTAAAATTTCAGTGATGCTGTCTTGTTGAGTAGTTCCGCTCAGGTCTTAATAATAACTAATGAGGACTAGATTTGGATTATGAAGTAGTCAGATCATTTAGTTGGAGAAAGGGCTAAAAGATTAATGACCTTATATTAAAATTGCCATTTAAAAGATTAAAACCGCGTCTTGTATAGCAATCATTAATATAATATCAGAGCTTGTAAACTGCCTGTGGATGAATTAGACCTATCAGAGGCAGCCAAACAACTATATGCTGTGACATCACAACTACAGCAAACTGAGAAAGAGGATGTTCCTTTCTTACCGACCAAATAACAGGCCCGGACCTCAGTTCCCAGAAAATAATAATGAATCAATACTGAATCTTAGGGCTAGTCCATTTCTTCTCCATCCAGTCTTTTTTGATTGCTCATGCTATTCTCACTGCACCTACCTTTTCTCATCTCTGTGTAAATGTATTCCTGTGAAGGTTTGGAATGAAGCATGAAACACACATGAAACAGCTGTGCTTTATTGAAAGTCTGCAGCACCAGTTCGGATCACTGGGGTATTAAGTATAAATGCTTGGCGCACTGAATAATGCATTGCTTCACATTCATTCAGAGTGCAGATTAGCATAGGAAGTATGTAACTGCTTATTGTAGCTTTATTTATCTATGGCTTTGGTGAGTCCTGAATTATTTATGTCTATGTCTTCTCTTGTTCTCACAGACGGGGTAGACATTAGAACTGATGTAAGTGTGGCTTAAAAGGTTCACACAGGCAGCCAAAGTTTCTCGTTTCTTAATTTTTCCTCAGGATGGTGCATTACAACTCAGACAAATTAGATCTTAACCACACGTCTAGAGTGTCCGGAACTTATTGCCATGTGGTCTAGTCATTAGCCGGCGCGGTTGATGGGCATGTTGACTTTTGTTTCAGGAATGGGAAGTGGCGATAGAATGAATGTGTTTTGGAATGTCTTTATACTCCTGTATTTCAAATATGATTTTCCTTTTTTTAAATATTTATTTGCACACATCATTTATATATCGGTTTGGGCAGATTATTGCTAAAATTACGGACATTTTGAAGCAAAAATCATCAGCATCAGACAGATGTTTAATTCTTAATCCAATATTAAATGAATACCATATTATATTTGGAAAAATAATGTTGGATTTCTCCCTGATGCTAATACAGGTAAATGTAGGTTTTATAAATATATACATATCAGCAGATATGTACATAAAAGAAATTAGG
The DNA here is from genome assembly GCA_024036415.1 of Prochilodus magdalenae. Lineage (NCBI taxonomy): Eukaryota > Metazoa > Chordata > Actinopteri > Characiformes > Prochilodontidae > Prochilodus > Prochilodus magdalenae. The sequence goes on from JAMWET010000754.1 coordinate 169,152, forward strand.
ATTAGTTAGCAATTCCCATATTGGTGGGTCCTTATTCCCAACAAATTCTAAAGTTTAGGTAGGCCTGTGCCAATGTTGTTTATAAAACTAATTAGCCATTCTTTCTCTTATATTATTGATGGTAATTCCAGCTAATCAATCTGGGTCAAACTATAAAAATGGACGGATTCCAAAACAACTCTAAACTAAAAGGACTTCATTGAGATGTGACAGTGTAAAGCTATGTTAACCAATGCTCTTTTAAAACAAGCAGATTAGTTGAATTAGATAGATAGATGGATAGATAGATGGATAGATAGATAGATAGATAGATCTAGGCCTGTGTTCCAGCGTAGAGTTAATGCGCATTCCATTAACCATGAGGAAGATAAAAAAAAGTGCTATGGCCATGATATTAATGTATCGTAAAAATGATTTTCCTACTGCAGTTGAACCCTGAACTTTTAGCATTTTCAGGCTAGGACAGCAAACAGTATTAACATTCGCTTAAGTCTTTGTCCCGGTGCTGCTGGTGGATCAAGCGATTGCTTGTTTCAATCTTAAGTGATTCAGCGCTGAGCTGGTTGAGCTGCTCTAGGCAGGCTTGGTGTTGCATAACGTTCACGTCACAACAGTGTTGCTGTCTGTGTCAAAGCAGCCACGCACGACTTTCCTTTTTTCTTAACCATATTTTCTTCCTGAGATAAAACAAGTGATCTGGGTATTTGAATACCGGTGCCCGGAACGCTTAACTGAGTATTCAGTTACCCGTGCATGTCTGATGCTTGGCCCCCTTTGTTTCCATTGCTCCAGTAAAAACCAGAGTCTGTCAACCAGCAGTGTGCCTGTTAGCATTCACTGCTGCTAGCGAACACCACACTGGCGTTGAGCTTGACACGCTGTCTTGCCGAGTACTGTGGAAAGGAGCGAGTGAGTGGGGCGGTAGTGCGACAGCAGTGGTGGCCCTGAGTCCAGAACTGTGGTGGAGAAGCAGTGGGGAGCCTCCGGGGAGCGCTCAGGTTACCACCGCCGCATCCTGCTGCATTAGCAGGGCACGGTGAAATAACAGCCTGCCATCTGGAACGGCCCACTAGCCCCCGTGCAGCCTTCCAATCACACTTTCCTCAATTAAGAGTTGTTTGTTCAGGCTAGACGTTTTCCTGCCCGCCTTTTTTCCCCTACGTTTCCTACACCTTAGGTCTTCCTCCTGACTTTGAAGTCTCCGATGCGTCCCTCGGCTTGGGTTTAGTCTCTCAGATAGCGGCGGTGTTTCGTCTTGAATGTTCAGGGTCTGCTATTTGATATTTTAAAAGCATGTGTGAAGCAGGTGTGTGAAAGGTGCGTGTGAAGTCTGTGGAGGATGAATCCTGGCTTTGTCCTGCTGAGATGTCCGCTTGCTACGCTGGGTGAAAGCACTTTGAGGGTGCAGGCCTGGCCTTCGTGCTCAACATGGCCCTCTCGTGACCCCACTTGGGCTGAGACAATGAACACCCTTGAAAAGCTTTTTTGTTCTTCACCACCACTCTCTCTTCTCTTTGTCCCTCAGTAAGAGGGTTTTTACCTTAGCGAGTCCCTCTTTGTGCCTCTAGGCGCGTACTCTTGTGGTTCGCTGGCACTACGATCTGAGCCGCATTTGCCTAAAACGTTATCTCTTGTTGTCTGGCTGTGTTTAGAATCATGTTACTCACGAGCGCTGCTTAAAAGACGTTAACACTCTAATCCCCTCAGGTCCGTGTCTCTCTCAGTCCTTAACACAAATTGCAACCTGCGAGTTTAGCGTCAGCTTCTGTGTAATTGGTTGTTGCGGCAAAAAATTATGCCATTTTTACGAGGCCTAGAATCTTAACGGACTCATGCGCCATATGAAGCAGTTTTTTTATACTGTAAATGTGTCTAAAGAGCTTGCCGGGGCCGGAGAGCCTTCAAGGGTTATAGCCAACGAGCTAATTAATGCAAAGTACAGCTGCGGGATTCAAGCTCATAACCGGCTTCTCCTGCACCAGCAGTAATCAGTAGGCTTTCACAGATGTACATAGAGAACAGACCCGCAGGAGCAGGAGTGTGGGCCCCCTCGCTTAATAATCCGGCACATGCCGAGAAAAATATACTGTATATAAATGAACCTCTAAACCTGCACCTAGCGAGCTCATCTGTGGATTGAGTTGGAGCTCCACTGCTTGAATTAATTAATTCTGCTCAGCTAATTTAATTTCAGCAACCATGTGCTTCTCCAGATTTTCGAATGTGTGGGGGAATAAAAAAAAGAACGTAGGTTTGGCATTAGCTTCGGAGGTAACATGATAGGCAACATGGTTTCCACGAGTTTCTTCTTCCTTCTTTGACATGCTGTTCCGCTGACTGATAGACAGGTGCTTTGTTTGGGGTATTTTTAGCCGTGACTCATCCCCTGGAGTGCCTTTTAGTGTGAGAGTGATTTGCACAGTCTCTCAGGTGTCATCAGGGTGGGTTTGATCCTCGCCTTGAAAGCCAAAGTGAGGGAAAGAAGCGTAAAGAATAAACTGGCATTGATAGTGCACCTTGGGTGCATGACCGTGTACCAGCAGTCGTGCTCCTTTGTGTTAGGGAGGGAAAGGAAGTCTTTACGTCCAAATGCCTGCTTATGTTTTTATTTAAACCCTTTTTACAACAATGCCAGCGCCATGCTTCTTTAAAGTAGTGATAGAAAACACAGAAGCACAAAGGAAGCTTGATATATGGATCCATTATAGCATTCCCTGTATGCGCATGCACACGTTGTTCAACTGCTCTAGGGGTTTAGCAAAGGGGACTTCAGCGGGACTGAGCGAGAAGAGAATGCTTGTGGTTATTGTTATAAATTACATCACAACTTTTGAGCATATCGTGGGTTTCGGGTGGGATAGGTACTGATGACAGGTATAAGTCTTTGTATGTCTGTGAATCATACATGCATTGTGGACAGTCCTTGCCCAAATACTGGAGGCTCCAGTCTGGAAGCCTGACTATCTGAGGTTTTTTACAGGCACAGCAGGACAATGAAGCCCATAAGCTGTTCATGGCACTTTGAGCCATGCTGTCAGCTTATCAGAGCATGCAGGGTGGGTGCCCAAGATGCCAGGGAGATACAGGTAGCAGTGGGAGTGCCATTTGAACCTGCCTCTTAGCATCTTTCCTGCTATCAGTGACAACCATCGTAAGTGAGAAGGGCTTTTGAGCACCGCTGAGGCGCGCTTCCTAAAGCGACGCGACTAGCGCCGAATTCCCACTAGTCACGGATTCACTGACCACTGTCATGTGGAGTTGATGGGCTTTAAAAGAGACGTCTCCTGGAGGAGTGCAAAGAGATTTCACTGGGGAATGTGTGTTTTGCGAGTCGATCTGGCAGCAGTCACCTGGACACCGTATCTTGTCCCGAACGTGGGCTGCTTAATTAGAATTGGACTTTAATTATACGCCATTGCAGACAGATGAGTGTGTTTTGCCATTAAACACGCTCCCCATCGCAGCCCCCCCACTCCTCTGTCGTCCCTTTAGGAGTTCTCCAATCATTTCATTTTCAATCACTTTGCCGCTCCATTAAGTTTCAGCCACACACACACACAAACACACAGAGGCGCAAAAGAAAGACGGCATAACAACGAAAAGGCTGACTCAGCGCATCACCAGCCATGGTGAGCCTTCCCATCCAGCTTTCTCCGACGAGCTCCAACTCCGAATCCCGCTTGTGTAACCATTTACCCCTGTCTCCATTTGGTTAATAGATCCATTAGGCAGGATGTGAAGGAGAGGGAAATTAGAGAGAGTAGAGAGCGAGTGTGTGTATGTGTGGCGCAATCTGAGTGTGTGACACGTTAATTCAGCGTAATTTATGACAGGGAGCGCTGCGGGGAGACGTTTTCCTGTGCGAGTTGTGTCTCATAGGGTCCTTCTCTTACATTTCTTTCTCCATCACTGCCATTACAGCACCATCTCGCTAACATCCGCCTGATGCAAGTACAGAGCAAGTCGCCCTGCTGGAGGCAGGCAATAGCCGAGGAAAGTCTTAGCATTCCGTGCTAGCATGCTGCATAGGTGGGGGGCTAAAAGCACACCTGCGGAGAGAGTGGAGGCTAATCGGATTTCCCTCGCACCGTTATGGCCACTCGCTGCTTCTCTTATGGTTTATATTTATGGACGGCTGTTGCCCTAGCCAGGTCCCCTTCCTCCAGCAACCCCCCCCCCCACCTTTCTGATTAGATCCTGGATGACGGCTATGGCCCTGAGCTGTGGTGATCAATCCTAATTTACTGTGGGAATCCGATGAACATATAAAAGATTCAGTGCGCTGACCTGACCAGTTGAAAGGACGTATAGTTGTCATGCATCCATATCACTTAGAGCCGGCCACATGAAAGTAGCCATCTCTCTGTTGTTTTTGAGAGAGCTGCTGAGCATGGCTACCTCACGGACTGAATAACAATAAGAGACGTGTCCCTGTTTTCCAGGAATCAGCTTGTGTGGTACTTACTAGACCCAGAATATGCTGACCTGCCACTCACCCCAACAGGCCATCTGTTTGTTTTGGATCATGCTGATGTGTGGGATATTTGCATGGCTTCTGCTGGCAGCTTCTCGCTTTCTCACATTGTAATTGTTAGATTTCCAGAAATATGAAACTTCACAATTCACTTGTAGTATCTGCCTGTACTAATGCTTGTGCCAAATGTTAGAGTGCCTACTGGTGTTGCTGCTCAGCCAAGGTGACTGGTCAGTGGAGGACCATCCTCATCAAAATAACAAAGGAAATATGATAGCAAGCTGCATTATACCCTTCATATTTTCTTCGTATCAGCCATTGCCTAAGCCCTGATTCTTGCAGAAACACTTACACACTTACTCTTACACCTCAATATTAGGTCATAATTAAAAATATAATCTCAAGTATAGTAATCTTAGGGCAACTTTCTGTCTTACGTTGTATTGACACCTAGTTTTTTTGCTGAGTTTGTGTTCTGTATCTTCTTCATTTGTTTCAGTTGCTTTCACCCAGTAACGTACTAAATGTGCATGTAAATATCACATGAGTTCTTTGTGTTCTTTGATTGATCAGATTGGCAGGGATTCACGTGCCTTGTTACATTCATATTTACCACCATGGAACCAATCTGAACTTTCTCCAACCTATTATAAGCTCCCCAGAAAAAAAAATAGTCATATATGCCAGGGAAGGCATCCACCAAATCTGGCAACAGCTGCACAACTCCTTGATGTCCTCTTTGTCCTGTGTGCTTAGTATAAAATCAAGACTTATCCCTCAAAAATATTCTGCATAAAACGTGTGTCGCATGAGAACAATAATGCTTAATATCTACATGTATCACAGCCAGAGTAATAAAACTAACCTTTCTTGAGGTCTACTTTACAATGACCGACTGGTTTAAGTACTGGTCAGTTTGCAGTCAGGTTGCCGGTGTCTGGCATCAGCCTGTCAAAACGTTTCACAGTCCATGTGAACAACACTTTGCAACTGCAGGCCATTATTATCAGCGGTTTCTATGCCTCTGTAAAGGGTGTTCTGAGGAAAACATGCTCTAGTGTTAAATTCACTCGTTTGGTGCAGACCATTCACTCGTTTGGTGTGAAATGAAGAACACTTTGCTTGAAAACGAAGCAGGACTCTTGATTTTTTGCAGACCACGGTTCATTGGTTTGAGCAGCCCAGTATGAGTACAGTATTGACACCTGTCAAAATGGACCAAACCAAAGGCAAAGAATCAGCCGGTCCCAAACAAACGAGGCAGGTGGCCTTAAAATGATACGTTGTTCAAAGATGGCAGCTGTACAGGAGAGGACGAAAACTGTTTAGTTTTCTAGTATGTCAGTTACACCAGAATGTTCTAGCTTTTTTGAGCTATTTCTGGTGGTCCAATCTTGGTTGAATCTTCACATTATGTAAAAGGCATCTGTTGTGTTCAAACGGTGCATAAAAGTCAAAATCGACACAAATGTGATACATGTTTTTACTTGACAGTAATGATTTAATTACAGCCAGGTAACCTATGTGGAACTCAGAGTGATGGTAAACAGTCTGCTGCAGGATAAGTGGTTCGTTGGTTCTATTTACATTCTTACTTTATGTTATACAATGTTGAAAGTGCTAGAATGTAGGTTTGAATGAATGTTTTGCTGAAATATTAAAATTACACAGATATAGCTATGGTATTCCAGATCCCTGGATAAATATTTTATTGCTTTGAATTGACTAGCTGTCTGATAGACTGCACTATTTACCAATGTTTTGAGTCACCAACCACCCCTGCTGCTCAGCGGCGTTTATAAAATCACGGATGGGCCGTTTCCCTTCATCCAGCTATATTGCGTCATTTAATTTAGGCTTCTGCTGCTAAGCATGTTTACAGCAGCAGCATACGGCCCGCTCTATGGAGCGGGAACTTTGGACTGATGCACCCCATCCAGAGCGATGAGAAAGACGTGTGTTTGGCAGAGATGGGATGACTCACCCCAAGTTTGTGAAGAATCACGTTTTTCTGCCTAAGCTTCCCAGCGTCTGCGTGCTCCTCTTTTCCAGTATTTTATGCAGAGCTTCTGCAAAGGAAGCTCTAAATGCGACACTCAGGCTGTTGTCGGATTTCTATCTAGCGGGCTAAGCAAATATTCATGAATTGGGACTTTAATGCCAGAGATTTAGTGTCCCCATCAAAGGAGCATTTTACATTGTGCAGTAAATTCACACGCCATGGATTGTGCTGTTGACAGCAAACTGTATTAAAGCGCGCTGTCACTGAAGCTGAAAACAGGCGATAACCCAACTGTTGCTGATCTGCTTGTTGTGAGGTTGTAGTTAAAAGTCATCTGTAACTCTGCGGTTTAACTGAGGCCTCACCCTACGACGTGTCGCACTTAAAAGCAAGCAGAGCCAAACTGACTGCTTATCTCCATCAATTCAGGTAATTAGTCAGCTCAACACGGCTTGATTCATTGGTGGACAACTGCATTAGTGACATGATGTTTGATCACTCCATTACTTATCTATTAGTTACACTAATGAATCGTCCAGTCATTGCCTGCAGGGCTTTACTCCTGCATGTTGTAGGTGAAAAATCATATATGCAAAAGCCATCCGCACACAAGATGTGTAGGTGTGAAGTATGCAGCTTAAACCATAACCTTATTATGCTTTGTACATTTTAGACCTGCCACAAATATTGTACAATCCTCCTCCCCTCCCAACATATCCCAACTGGCTGAACTTGTATAGTAAAGCTATTAAACGTATAAGCTGATAATCATTATTTTTATTAGGTGTGGGTTTCACATTCATATATTTATAATTTGAATCTGATATTTTGATTTTGATTTTGATTTATTTGATCTTCATCCTTTGGGTTGAGAGAAAACATTCATAAAAGAAGCTGCAAGACATTATATTAACGTTTGCAATTTTAATTATCATTGAATATTGTTGCTATTAATATTAAAAAGAATATTATATAATAATAGTATAACAATAATGAAATATATATAGTCATAATGAAATAGAATATTGAATATAAATTATTTAAGACCATCAATAACAAAAATTAGCAGCAGCTTCATGTTCTATGGACTTGTTTTGTGCCAGGGGAAACATGGCAGAAGCCAGAAACGGCACACAGGAGATTATTCAGCCATCTAAAAGAGAAGTAAGTCTGTAGTGTGGTGGTATTTTGGTTTTTATAAGAGTGCAGAGGGAGACTTGATTGAAGACGCTCACCCTGTCTGCAGAACACGCTGAAAGAACAGCGTTGCAAAAGGGGGCAACATTTCCTGCTGGTGAATAAGAAGCCGACTTCAATCTTGTATTGAAAGTGCACATCAGATAGTTTGATGGTCTAAATGACCTTATCAGAAAATGTTCCCCGCTTTTAAATTCTATTTAGGATGCTTTGAAAGCCTAGATCACTGAGGGATGGGGGATATTAAGCTGTGTTGGTTCTGAATTACAAACTCATGTTTGAACCTCTCATGGCCACAGAGTGGCACCTTTAATGTTCAGACGCATGATATGATTTTTTACATGTTTACAAAAGAACCTCTGCCTCTGCTATTATTACAGTGTTATTATTATAATGGTGGCTTTCAACATAAAACCTGGACAGCACAGTGGGTAGCCTTGGAGCGAGAAGGCCTGGGTTTGATTCCCCAACCAGGCCATCCATGTACATGTGGGTTATCTTTGGGTGCTCCAGTTTCCTCTTACAGTCCAGTAGCATGCAGTCAGCTAAGTTGCCCCTATATTGCCCCTAGGTATGTCTGTGTGTCTGCCCCATCATAGACTGGTGACCAGTTTAGGATGTCTTGGAACAGGTTCTAGCTACCTGCATCCCAAGGGGATAAGTGACTTAGAGATTTCTGAGGAATGAATAAATATGAAACGCTGGTTTGTGTATCAGTACGTTTCAAACATTTTCAGCGCAGTTTAACAATACTGGGATAATAATGAGAACCATTCATTAATAATTTTGGTCACTATAATCATGATGTCAAATTATATCATGGTCTAAAGCCAAATAATGTGTCTAAAGGAAACTTTTACTGGAGCAGTAACCTTTAGCGAGCAGCGGTGAGTAATGTTTGTTTATCGGAGCTCAGACTGTGTCTGTTGGGAGCTATTTTGTATTGATGAGTATTCAGTTACTTTTACCACATTAGCTTCTTAGGTAATAACCATCTGCATACATGTTATTTTAGGAGTAGCACATAGCCAGATTAGACTTCCACATATTGGGTCTATTTCAGTCTAGTTCGTTTTAATTTCAGCTTTATAACGTTGATTAGGGGTGTTATACTGACATGTGCTTTCCTCCAGTGACCTCTACCTCTAGTTCTCTTTCCTCTTTGAGTTTTCTTATATTCAATATTAAGCCTGCAGGGGTATTTTGTTACTGGAATGGCAAAGTGATGTTCTGGTGTTTACAAACAGCCTGTTTGTAAGGCAGTACTTGGCGTTTTTTACTAAGTTGTTATTCGGCGAGTGAGAGTAGCACTTCAGGGAGGAGATATAGCCGAACAGGTGTATTTTCAACCTGCCTTTTCTTTCTCTCTGTAGAAACACGATGCTGGGTAGTTTATCAGACTGTCGAGGAAAGGTATCTTTTTGCCTGTCTGCTTTTAGAGTAGATGTAGCTAAAGAGAAATCTGGAGCAGAGCTTTTGGTCTCCCATTTTATGGGCTTGATAAAAGAGAGAGCAGGGTGGAATTGACGGTGCACTGTTGTCCGGGACTGCTCCGAACTCGCATCATTGGAGGCAATAAGCACCCCCGCTGTCACCTGAAAGCTGTTGGAACATGAACGTCCCCGCCCAGTTCGACACACTTTCTGCACATCCAACTTGCTCTGGAGTTTTCTTAGCCTGCTATCTTGCTGGAGCTGTAATTGGTTCCCTGTTAGCTCTACAGGGGCTAGTACTTTCTCCAAGAAAGGTCTGGTTATTCCCAACAGGAAGCATCAATCAGAAACAGTGATCTGACTTGCAGGTTAGCCACTTTGTCCTGCAAGTGCGTTCTTAAAAATGGTTCCTCTGAGCAATAAAGAACCCTTTTATAGAACCTTTAGAAAGTTTGCACAATGTAAAGGAGGTTCTATACCACTGACAACCGTGCATCCAAGTCAAGAACCATTTTAAGAGTATGTGTATGTGGGAGTACTTTGTTGCTGGCCATGCCCCAAAGGGTCCAGTGGCCATGGGATAGAGATTTGATGTTTGATCCCCACCTCAAATCGGATAGAAGCTGACCAAGGCTCACGTGATGCAGATTTGAGCTGCGTTCTATCATTCAGGCGGCCAGGCTGGGATTTAGCCTTATACTTTTATATTGTTGAGCGGACTGTAATGTGCTCAGCTGTAGACTTTTCACTGAGCGATCAAAGCGCATGCACACAAACAACTGCCGGCTTTAAAAGTGCTTAAAACCTCGCCTTGCTTGTGCCATCTGCATGTGACTGAAGGTTGACAGCTCCGAGATCCAGCAGCAGAGACTACAAAGAATTACTCAGCAAAGATTATCCAGGAAAAAACAGAGCAAAACAAACTAGTGGTCCCATTTTAGTTGCAGGGGCTCGTTCCGATAAGCCTTTATTTATTTATTGTTACATAAACAGACAGTCGGGATGATCAAGCTGATTAAAGTGATTGAATTCAACTATTTGTTAGGTTCTATTTTTGGGCAGGTCAGGCTGTCATGATGGAAAAGGGCATCAAGCTCATTCTGGCACTGCTGTTAAGTTTGAGTTTAGCAACTGAATAGACACGTCTCTGAAAGACTTCTGTCTCAGGTTAATCTCATTGAAGCTGCCTGAAACACACGTTATTTATTTATTTATTTATTTAGTTAGTTATTATAGCAGGTTACTTTCTATTCTTTGGCCCACATTTCTCTTTTTCTTTTCTCCTCTGATTTCCTCTGGACGTGTGGAAAATGCGGAAAGATGATTGTGGAATATGCTTTAGTCTCAATCATTTAAATTGCATTTGAATCTCTGTAGATTACAGCAGTTCAGAGAAGCAGTGAAGGATTAGGCTGCGATGGATGTCATAAGGCCGCGTTATCGACATTTGCCTGTTAAGAACTTGATTTACTTGGAGGATTATGTTGATGGTGTTGACATAGCATAAGCATCTTACAAATGATAAACATACAGTGCATACACAAGTGCTTTAGATGCCAGGCTTCGTTCTGGATGCCTCATGCTAATTAGGGAACGGGTTACAGAGTGAGTTTAGAAAAACAGGTTCAGAATTTGAACTGCTATATGCCAGCTCAGTGTAGCTCAACAATGTAAACTGCTGCTTCAAGTAATTTCTGGTTTCTGTAAAGGAGTGAAACAACGGAACATATATCGCCCCCTATGCTTCCTCTTATGTACTGCAGTATATCACAATGACTAGGTGTATCACATCATCATCATGAAAACCATGTGGATCTTTGATTTTGAGGTAACACATCAGCAGGTTAATGTTTTTGTTTCACAATCAACATTTCCAATGCCTAATCGACTTTGCTGTCTAAGCGCTGCGGCCACACATGTAATACGTAAGCCCTACATGAGCTTAAATCTGCTCTTGGCATTCGCTTTCTAGCACCGACTGGTGTCCCCTCTCCTTTTGCTTTTGCTTCCATCTCACGCTCGTGGAGGACGCGCGGCAGCTGCATGAAAAACACATGATGCCATACTGCGGAAAAATAGTGCGCAACATGGGAATAGGCCGTGCCTCAGCGTTCTCGGCCTCGATGCATGCGCGCGCACACACATACACGCGCACAGAGCCCGGAGACAAGAAGCTTTTTCAATGGCACCATCACTGCTAGCTCCATCCCTGCCTCGTGGAACAGAAGGTGTATTTTTAAACCAGCGCTTGTGTGGAAAGCTGAAAATGCTGTCCGTGCTCTGCTTCCCCTTCAGTGCAAAACGTTCCTCCTCGCTGTCGCCTGAGATGTATGTGAAACTCGGGGCGCTGAGCGCTTTTCGTGTGTTGTGAAGAAGGGAGCGAGACAGAACAGGACTGTGCCTTAGAGGAAGGGGAAAAAGGAGATAGAGGAGGGTTGAGCACGGCTCCAGCTGTATGCTTCAGTAATCTCATTGAGAGTGGTGTAGCTGGGGGAAGGGGCAGTGCCCTCTCGGTGCTGGCCCTGGCAAGTCAACATGTTTTTGATTGTTGTTGTTTGTCTGCTTTTGGTGCTGGAGGGATTTCAGGCAGTTTGATTATTGCTTAGCTGCTTTTAGGACTCTGGACCTCAACCCGGGTTGTAAATCAGTGGCCAGCAGAAGAGACATAATGAGCTGTAATTGTTCACCAATGACCCAGTGAGGCCTCAAATGCTCACCTGTCCTCTAGCCACCAAGCAGCCACTGCCTTTATAAGACGCATTCCATGAGTGAGAGCTTCCATATGCACTCTCTTTCTTTCATTTTCTCTCTCTTTCTGTTCTCTTTTTACCCCTCTCTATACATATATATCTCCTTTTTATCTCTTGCGCTTTCTCTTACCTCTCTCTCGCCACTCCCCCTTCTGTCCTTTCTCCAGTCTGTCCCCCTCTCTGTCTCTCTTTTCTTCTCTTTTCCTTATTTCTCTCTGTACTGCTCTTTTCTCTCTTGCTGTTTTGCCACTTTCTCCATTCTCTCTAACTCTCTCACCTTTTCTCTTCTTTCTGTATTTCCACCCTCTCGCTCTCTCTGTCCCTGACCTTTCTCCTTTTTTCTTTTTTCTCTTCTTTTTTCTGCCTCTCTCAGGCTGAACCTCTCTCACTCAACCCCATCTCTGTCTCCTCTACTCCTTTCTTTTGCTCTCTTTTGTCTTTTTCTTTTTTCCTGCTCTTTCTCCCTTTCTGTCTTTTTATTGCTCTCCTTCTCACTTTCACAGACTCAGTCCCCCTCTCTCTCCCTGTTCTGCCCTCTCTTATCTCTTTTCACTCTCTCTCTCTCTCTTTCTCTCTCTCTCTCTCTCACTCTCTCTCTCACTCTCTCTCTCTCTCTCTCTCTTCCTGATCCACTCTCTTTTTTCTGTCTCTTCTTTCTGTTTCCCTGAGTCTGTCCCTCTTTCACTCATCCCTATCTCTTTTTCCTCTTTCTCCCTCTCACAGACTTAATCCCTCTCTCTTTCCCTCCCTGCTCTCTGCTCTTTCTCTCTCTCTCTCTCTCTCTCTCTCTCTCTCTCTCTCTCTCTCTCTCTCTCTCTCTCTCTCCCTCTCTCGTTTATTTATTTCTCCCCTCATTCACTCCTCGGCTCATTTGCTCTCCAAGGATTAAGAGGGGCAGCTGCAGTCAAGATTATTTATTTCCTCCCGTTCCAGCCACGATCCGTGATATTTGAGCATCCCGCGTGCTAACGCCCAGACCCCCAGCCCCCCACACACATTACACAGACACACACATACACTCACACTCCCCCCCTAGCTCCCTGCTGACATCTCCTCCTACCTGTGGTAGCGTAGCAGAGCGTAGCCCTCTCGTGAAGACGATTTATGCCTCCTTTTTGCTGCCGTGTTGTTAATGGATAAGCACGCGTCTTGGCCGATCACGTTAGCGTTTCATGCAGTTCGGCCAAGGTCAGGGTGTACATCAGCGTGGAAAGTGAATAAATGTACCCCCCCACACACACACCCCCAAGCACACACTCCCCTCGTTATTTACTGGGACGAATTGAAAGCTTTACTCTGGCTCTCCTCTCTCCCTCTCTCAGCCTTGGATCAGAGGGAAGTGATTAGTAGTAGGTAGAGTGCAGGAGCAGGAGCAGGAGCAGGAGCAGGAGCAGGAGCAGGAGCACGAGCAGCACTGGTCCCAGGCTACTTTTTGTTTATGTTAGGGCTTTTACCCATTCTGTTTTTATGCACTGGCAGGGCTCCCTGTTTGATCCTGGAAGCACTCTGAATAACACATCTCCTCTCCCACACACGCACACATTAACACAACCCCCCTACACACACACGCACTTCAGTGCCCCCCTACTCCCTTTCTCATACCCCCTTTCCTCATTCTTTTCTATTGAAAACACACCTTTCTGCTGTTTCTCCGAGCCTAGCAGGCATGTGAAAGGCTCTCTGCGAAAGAAAGTAAGTGGTGCTTTTGGGCCTCTCTAAAACACAATCCTGGTTTAGGCTCCACAGCTATTGTCTGCATGTGAGTGGGGGTGCGTAGGCGTGGCCTAGACAATGCAGAGTTATTAAACATGTTTGAGGAGTGTCGTGTTAGCTGAAGTTAGGGCTAAAGGATGAATGTTTTTGGATTAATATTCCTGTTTAAAAGAGGTCAATTTTCAAAATGCAAGAGCTGCTAATGTTATATCTTTTGTTAGTCAGTGTAGAATGTCATTTGTAAGTGGGGAAGTTTCCTGATAATGCAGAGCCTGTGATTTGGACATGTTGCCCACTCTGAACACTGGACCCTTATGATTATATAATCATTACAAACAAATGCTGTTTGGCTCTAACTGGACTGTTTGAGTTGCCCTTTACACTGTGTCAGTATTTCAAGTGAATCGAAAGAAATGGCCCAGCATTACATGGATTAAAGTTAACACACACTGTTCATTTCATTTAAAGGAGCGATATGTGAAATGATGCAGTCTGGTAAATTCATACCCACACATTCCCTTCTTCCCCACCATTTGCTTACTTGTGATTTTCAAGTTCAGCATCAAACTTCATCTCTCGCCAGGAGAGTGTCCAGCAGTGGAAAACAGTGCCGGTGGTAACTTGCCTCAATTTTTGTCACGTTTTCTTTGATTTAAAAATGCTTTCTGGCAGAGAGCAGACGTGCTATTCCTTTTCTGCTCATGTGGGGACTAAAGGCAGACTCAAACTATACTGACTTCAGGTACATAAAGGTTTTACAAGACAGCAAAGCCCAGACTTTTTTGTTAGCATGCTAGTTTTAGTAGATATATCTGCAACATGATACATACCCGTCTTTGACATACAGGCAAAACTGATAATTCTTCACATTCTCTTGATAATTTGACTTAAGTTTTAAACTAGAAATCTTACAAATTACTGACATCATCATATTGTTTCTATTTTACAGGTATGAGATTTTATTACAAAAGCAGCTGTTTTTACACCTGAGAAAAAGTTTTCTTCACCTTTCTTAGCCTCACAGTGCCCAGATGTGATCTTGTATGTTTTGAGTCAGCCACGAGGCATTTTGGGCTAAATGCGGGTAGACTTATTAAGGCAGGAACAAAACTGGGTGTGAAATTTTGAAACTAGTCTAAAACCCTGTGAAGATGAATCTTAAAATAAACAGACATGGTGTTGATTGTCGGTGCAGATTATTGCTTGACGGATTACAAGCTTGATGTTAGCCCATGGACGTAAAAGTAGGTTCCCCCAAAAAACTACTATCACAATGTTCTAGCAATGCAGAGCCAATGATAGTGCTATCCTAGCTAGCTTCTTTTTAATTAATTATTTATTTATTTTACTTGTGCTATTTATTGTACTCTGGACGTTTAAAGAGCATGGACTGGATAAACTTGGGGCATGTTTTGGATGGGGCCTACCCTTGTTTGCGGTGCCAGTACCAAAATTTTAACAAGTTGACAGCAGATGTATATTCTCTTTACGAGACCATGTCTGAGCTGGTGAGACTACTTCTCTCCTAGCTGAAAATACCATCCACTTTTTTGTATAGAGCCAGAAAATAATGCTTTCTTTTATTTGTGTATTAAAAATGTACTTTGTGATGGTCAACATCTTCTGCATATGACCTGCATGAGTCAGGACTGGAACATACGGAAGACGAATTCGTATAAACCCGAGAAATAAAAGTGGCGCTGTGTTCTGTGTAGCAGGAAATAAGGGCTCTATTAAATTTCTTTTGTTGCCCTGTCCTTTTCAGCTCAGGAAACGCTGACTGGTTCACAATGCAGTGAAAATGTAAGATGAGATTGTTTAAGCGTGAGAATTAATTCCAACATTTAGCATGTGACCAACACCATATGTTTACTGACCTTCTGAAGGCAGCCGATTTCATATAAGCTTCTTAGGTTTTCAGCCAAACATGCTGCATTCATTTTCATTACTCTTGCCTGAGGTGAAATCTCTAACACTGTACCGATGGGTCATGCGTGGCAGTGAATGGGGCCTGGTAGTTTCCTGAGCACAGTTCTAGAAGCTATGTCTCCTTTACCCATAGCTCACAAACATCTACGGTCAGAGCACTTGAACTAGCTCTGTTCATCACTGTAATCCTCTCCAGACGTTCCTCATGAACTGAGCCATCAACTGCATCCACCCCAAATGCTTGCCTTCATGGGTTAAGGAAATGGAATGGTATTAATTCTCTACACCAAACCACAAACAACCCTAATGCTGGATAATCATGCTGGAGCTGTGGGTCAGCTTTGGGAGGCCAAATAACTCCAATTACCACAGACAGCTTGCTGAATGAATAGATTTCATCCATTTGCCTTTTATCTCTGCACGGCCAAAGTCTTCTAATTACGTTTTTGACAGTTCTGAGATTTGTCTTTTTTAAGATGACCATTTTATGATTCTGTGAGCTCCAATGTTTTGTAGCTTTGGCCAAGTAAAAAACATCTTATGGGTCTTTCAACTCTAGGAACAAAAGGCCTAACCATCTAAATATGCTAGATATTCTCAGCATGCTGGTCTAGATGGCATCCAAATAAGAAGCTTGTGACAGTTGGAGCAAAATAAAAGTTCTTACCACAGGGACCTAATCTTCCATTTGACTTTTAGAGCATTTAGTGCTGTAGCAGGATCCCATTGCTGTAAAAAAAAACTACTACTAATTTTAAGGGGTTATTATCAATATTATTATTATAAAGGCAATACTTCAACACTTTATGATACGTGCTATGTTATCATGTGTTCCAGACAACTGATCAGTTGGAACCGAGAAAAAAAGGACCAGTAATGGTAGATTATTTTAAAGCATGCTCTTAAGAACTGTGATTACATTAGTGTGGGATTATATGCCCACTATAATATGACCACTTTTGCTCCTAACACATGCATATGGTCCAGGTTCTACATGTACTAGCAATATACACAGTATATTCACCAAAGTAGTGTTGTGGTCATGCTTAAGGTTAGGTCTGGACACTTTTTATGTTTTTGTGGAAGAATTAAAGTGAAGGCTGAAATATCCTTCTAAGCCCGCATATGTGCAAGCATGCAGGTTATGTTGGCGGACACCTGGGACTGATCACAGTATCCGTATGCTCCAGCGCTATGCACAGCCTGACGAGAGACTAATGGCAGAGCTGCAGGTCCTGCAGGCCTCCCAAGGTGTTTTGCAGTGGAAAGCCTGCCCTCCCCCGTGCTTTAATAAATCGTTGCAGAGGTTAATGGCATTCATATTGTTTAGTTTTGAGGTGCAGAAAGTGATACAGTGCTCTGTTCGGAGCCATTTCTCCAAGGCCCTCTTCCCGCCTCCAGCAGCTGCTGAAGCACGAGCTGTTTTCCTGCTTATGAAATACAGCACCTGGGTGGGGAGAAGTGGCATGTCAAGCCAGGCCAGCCCATTTGCCTTGTCACCTTATTCAAAAAGGGAGGCTGTGTTTGTTTATGACTCCACAGCAGCAGGTAAAGCTTGTGTAAGTGTTTATCCGATAAGAGCTTCGCCAGTTAATGGCTCTGACTTTGTGAGGAAACTGAAACCTGAGCGTGGTAGATATAGATGTAGATATACAGTTTGCCACTTCCTCCGAGTGCATTGCATGTGTTCTGTACCAGCTTCAACTACCGATTCTAGGGAAGTTTTAAAGTTCCAGGTTTATTTGTCTTTTGCACAAAGTGTCAGGACAATTATGCATTGAAATGCTTGTGGTGGGGCTCAGGTTAATACTCTTCAGCAGGGCAGCTTTATATTTGATATATAAAGATATATATATATAATATATGAATATATTAGACACAGATAAGATCTGTGTTCTTGTAAATTGACTCAGTGACGTTGTCCACAGCAGTGATATGTTGCATTAATATATTAATAGTAATAAAGTGTCAGAGTGCAGTGGTATTGGTGAAGCTAATTAGCTGGAGCAGGTGTGGCACAGGTGTGTGCTTGGAACTAAACTCTGTTTAATGGTCGATCTTCAGGACCAGGGATGGTGACCTCTCCTCATCAGGCAAAAGGATAAACAGTAAAAGGACACAGTACTTTTTTTTGTTTAACTTAGTTAGCCAGTCACCTAACGGCTTGCATCCGTCCTCAGGGTGGAAGCGGAGTGCTGCGTAGAGGAGCTGGGATCTCAGATCGCAGATTTCGGAGACGGCTCATAATGATGCTTTTTTTCCCCTTCAGTTCATTTGAAAGTTAACGAAGATGACAAATTGGATAAAGCGTGTTCCTCGTGTGTGCTAGTAATATTATCCTCTTTCCTTCTCCATTAAACATCTTTGAACACATCGAGCCGGGCGCTGCTTTGATTAGCTTTCAGAACGGAATCTTATCAACTTAAATGAGCTAAATTTAATTGGTGTACAAGCTGAAATTCTTGTTGTTACTCTGTGATGGTTATTCAAATTTGGGGTATAAGGTAAAAGTGCATATTTAAAGTAGAAGTACATGTACCCATAACGTACTATGTATATTAATATGTGGTGAGCAGTATTGCGCGATTTTAAACACGCCATTGCAGTTTAGTTAACATGCGTTTGTCGTCTGCAGCTGTACTCATGTCATTCTTTAGTCAGCTTGCACAACAGGGCACAAATTCAGAGTTCTCAGCATCTTGCTGGCATCTTGTTTTTTAGCCACAGCTGAGCTCTAGGGATAAGGTAAAAACAGACTAGACAGATTATTCATGCTTCCAAATGCGCTATCAAAGAAAAACACAGGGCGTGTATGTTTTCTCAGTGTTTTCAGTTTACTCCAGCTTCAGACCATTCCAGCCAGTCGCAGCTCACTTTTGTTTTTCTTTCTAATATATGCGTGTGGCCTAGGTGCCTTAGCGTATGTGACGCCTGTTGCTTTATTGAATAAACGGATCACTTTCCCATGGCCTGAAAGGTACAAGCTTACGCATACCAGCCGTTCAATAACAAGGAGGAAGGCATATGTGTAAGGGTGGTGCGGCTGTTCTTCCAAACCCCGCTCTCTGGGAAATTAAGACAATTCACGTAAACAAAACCCCCTTAAACTTCAAGATAAAGCCCCAAAACGATTAGCATAGCCTCGAGTACTCTGGGTAAAAGCTAAAAAAATTAGTAACCCAGAAGCAAAAGGCTCAGAAATGCAGGGCCGGCAGCTGAAGGGCTCTTGCGGGGCTTTAAGAGAAAGGCTGTTTTTGTCGATGACGGAGGTCCCCGCGCCGAGGTCTCGAAGTCATTAATCACAGCCATCTTTTCAGCTGTCAGTCCATACAAAAGGTGACCCCGGTGCCAAAATGGGCTTGGTAATAAAGAGGCCATTGAATGGGGGGTTTGATCTAGTTTACTGTGGACCACTGCCCTAACTCAACACATTTATAGTACACTAGCCTTAAAGAGCAGCTTTGAAAGCAGGTTGTGAGGAACTGGGTTGTTTCTGTGTTGTTGTTTTTTTCTTCATTTAATTAAGTGTTTTAGTTGCTGTTTCTCTTTTTGAAGATTTACGATTCTTAATTTTGTAGAGCACTCATAAAACTTAGCGCCGCCTTGAGTTATTAGATTGTTCCAGCACTTCTGCTTGGAACACCAGTTACAAAGCTGTAAACTCTTCAGACAGTGGATCGGCCTAGCCGACATATGAGGCAGCCTCTTCCAGCGCACAGGGTGAGCTAGGCTCTACGCTGAATCCATTTTAGATAATTCGGCCCATGCTGCATGACACACTTGATTTGAAGCCCAGCGATTGTGGAGAGCTTGACTGAAGCAAATGAAATGAATCAAGCGGGGAAATATCTCTACCTTAAGTGAGCCTCAGAGAAAACAATGACCCAGCCTCTAATCAACTTTATAAATCCGCATCGACGTGCCCTAAGCCTGTTCGTGGGCACACGGTAGAATGTGATAGCCTCCTAAGAGAGAATGGGGAGCCATGTAAATTGCTGTTCAGATCCATACGCCTACTGAGACGCGGTTTCATTGCTAGAGCAGTTTATCACTGAATCTCAGTTTTGTTTTCACTTATAGCTGCTACATGTTACTCACTCTTTAGGTACATTAGCATGCAGACTGTTGCATGGCAAACTTCCATCATAGAGGCCTGACGTCTGCAGAGCGCTGCTGTTTGCATAATTGGTTTTATCGATCTTCGGATTTATTAGAATTTTTTTTTCACTTGCTTCATGTTCTGTTCTGCTTTTTGTCCATTTCCACAGGGAATTCATTCTAACCAGTGTCTTACTTTAAGGGTGTCTATACAGTGTAGCAAGTAGAAGTACAGACAATTTCATTTTCACATTAGAGAATTAAGTAAGTCACTGCATGGAATCAATTCACTTACTCGTTGTATGATTCACTGATTCACTATAGAGAAATAATTCATTCAGCTGGTCTTTGAATTGATTCACAATAGAAAAACAATTAGTTCAATCAGTCTATGAGTTGATTTGCAACAGTGAATGAATTAATTCAATATATGAATTTATTCACAATGGAGCATCAATTTAAAGACTAATTGAATTAATTGGTTTACAATAGAGAACTGGTTCATTCAAGCAGTCTGTCAGTTGATTCACAATAGACATATCAGTGTATCTGTAAATGAATTCACAATAGAGAATTTAGTGGAGCTGATCCATTACAAGGAATCAACTCATTTACTCAGTATATGAACTCATTCACTTTAGAGAAATAGTTCATTCAGATGGTCTGTGAATTGACCTACAATGCTTCGTTCAACTGACTCACAAAACTGTTTTGACAATTGTTCTATGAATTGATTTGCAACAGAGAGTGAATTATAAATTATTATATGAATTTATTCACAGTAGAGCATCAATTTACAGACTAATTGGATTAGTTGGTTTACAGTAAAGACATCTGTGTATTCAACAGAGAATTTAGTTCAACTGATTTATTATAGGGAATCAATTAATTTACCATCAAAATAGAAAATGAGTTCATTCAATCAGAATTGGCCTTTTATTCATTCAACACTGACTCAACTTAATTGGACAGTCTAATCACACTACAGAATCAGTCAAGTTGCTCAGTTTATAAATAGATTCACCTTAAAGAATGGCTTCATGGATTTTATGGTTGGGCCTCATGTTAAGCACATTTTCTGGTTGGATATTTCTGACAGATATCGAGGGGCTATATCGCTGCTCCAAGCAATGTTTCATATCTTACAGACAACACAGCAAACTGAAGGACACCTGCCAGTTAAAACACTGTTGGGAGAACAGCGTTTCTTTCCAAGCCTTGTTAAAAAAAGAAAGGAAATATCTGTGGAAGGACTCAGACCATAAAGTATACAGCCAGAAGAATTGTTGCACCGTATTTTATCAAAATGAATCCTGCTGGCTTCCTGCAGTGGGTGCCTCTGTGTTTTTATCAAAGCCACAAAACTGCTGGAGTGCAACATAAAGGAAGTTTGGACTGGTAAAGAAAAGATAGAGCATTATCAAAGGACCATCTCCAGCAGTCTGTTGTTCTTTGTTTGATGGGTTTTGCTTGTTGTTGTCATGTACGGGCTTTTCTATGACATAGGACGGCAAATTTATGATTTGATTGTGTCCAGCTTAGTTTATGCCTGTGTGCATGATGCATCTCCTAGGACAGCTCTTGAAATTACTCTTACTTCTTCATGCTTATCTTCTCACGTTGTTCTGGGTAAACAGTTCTTTGCGGCAGGAAGCTATCTTTGGCTGAGAAAGTGAAATGATGAGACGAGCAACGAAGCGTAAAATAGTAATGTTTAGTCTATATATGTATAACCAAAGTACATTTATAGAACGCCACCGAACAAAACTGAAAAAAGCTTAAACTGCCAGAGTGGTAAAGCATGTCTCTAACAATCATCTTCTGTTGTAGAATCAGAGGGACTGAACTGGCTGCTTCCCTTTTGATGTGGAGAACTGAGACGTGCTGATCATGGAAGTGAAGGAACGCAGACCGTATCGCTCTTTGACGGCGCGGCGGGACACAGAGCGCCGCTATACCAGCTCATCCGCAGACAGCGAGGACGGTAAACTCAACCCCAAATCCTACAGTTCCAGCGAGACCCTCAAGGCCTTTGACCAAGACCCCCGCCTGACCTACGGCAGTCGTGCTAAAGAGGTGGTACATCATGAAGTGGATGAGTTCGGCAGACAAGGTAAGAACCACCGAGTCAGGGCTGAGGTCTTCGCCACCTTCAGACATCAGTTACTGTGATTTGGGATAGCCATGCCTCTTAAGTAAACTTTATTCAGACAAAATTAGTCTTAACAGGCTAGTAATAGTGTAGCACGGTTTGCATACTGACACCACACCTCCACTCCACTCCCCTGGCACTAGCATGACTAGTCTGCAGGAATGTAGATCTCCAAGAGGAGGGTTGGTGGATACTGCCTTAGGCTGTTTGGTTGTTGCTGTACGTTTAAGTCTACTTGATGTAAACAAGCTGTGCTCTGTTAGCCTACCCAGTATTGAATTGCATTCAAAACAGCAGTCGAGGCTGGAATGCATCATATAACTTTATTAAAATGGGTGGGGCTAAATTTCTATAACCTGAAAAAGGCTGTTTTTTGTGGCTTCATAAGAACAGTGCATTTAAAACAGGTCATTACTGTAGCTTGTTTCCATAAATAAAGTATGACTGGGGAGGTAAAAGCATGTTTTGAAAGTTGAGCAATGACTGTGTTTACCTAATAATCTGAAGATCTGATTTCTGCTGCTCTTTGATTATTGAGGTAGTCATGTAAACTGCATACTTTGATTTTTTTACATTGAAGCCCAGAAATCCGATAAAGAGAGCTGGACTTCAGCTGAGTAATCAGGTTTTTCGGCGCGTGTATCAGACTTCTCAAGTGCTAAAGACAGACTGCAGTGCCAGAAATAAGCAAGCAGGGTCAACACAGCAAGTACAATATGCCAACAAGACTGAAATCTTCTTCATCTTGTAGATAATGTACAATGTAAAAAGTCATTGCGTGAACTTTGAGTTCTACATCATGTTTATATCATGTCTTATTCTGTGAGTACTGGCTGGTTAAAGAGCAAAAGTCCTATTGCCGTCTGACTCATGCAGACCTGGAGTTTCTCCATTATCTAATTACTTAAGTGCCTGTTAACACTTTGAACTGATTACTGACAAAATCTGATTTTCTGCAGTTCTTCAATTAGGAAGTGCATGTAAACACAGTCGGTGTTCACAGACATCATTAAACCTTTCCACCTAATGGGATTTCTGACACTGTATAGAAATAGACACAAGTATGTTCTATAGCTGGAAACGCTAGTTACATGTTGGAGGTGAAACTTTGTCAAATCTTTTGTCCATTTTTGTAGATAACAGCAAATCACACCCAGTCAAACACTACATAAATCCTATTTAAGATGAACTGGAGTTCAGCCAAGTGTACACTGTAAAAAGTGCAACCTAAAAAATATGTTACAAGCAATTAAGCAAGTTTTACTCAACTGTAAGAAATAGCTTGGACTGAAAGAATTGTTTGTTCAAAGTACATCTTCCTAGTTCATTTGCTCGTAAGAACATGAAGTAATCTTTTTAAGTTGTACCAGTTAAACACTCTTTATAGTCTATGATATTTAGGTATGCAGTTTGTACTACGCTAATTAGCAGCTATAGGCTTTCATTACATGTTAACTACATAGGCCTTTTGCAATAACACAGAAGCAAACTTCAGACACCAAACATCTCTTGGGGAAAAAAGTAATGCCTTTCACATCTGGGATTTTTTTGTGCACATTGTTGGCATACATCTGGAAGATCTGGTGTAAAATTTGACATTTTGAAGGCTGTAACTAATGCCCCATTGCTGGATGTAGATCTGCTCATTAGATCTTTGATCAGTGGCAGCACCGAGCTACTTATCATTCATGCCTTTTCTTTTGATGAAGTTATGAATAGCACAGTCACCTTGGTTTCAGGATCATTCTTCTCGTTCCTCCAGCACACGCTAAAGTAGATATCTGTTACATTTAGTTGTTGACATGAAAAGCACTATAATAAGTATCAGCGGGGGGGCTCGTCTTGCAGGCTAGCGATATGCAGCACGTCCCTCAGATATGCCTCTCAGAGTGATTCCATTCAAGCAATTAAGAAAGACTGTGGTGAAGATTTGATCTGCCTTTAATATATTCCTTTCCACTCGTAAAAAAAAAGCAGCGCCTAAAAGTTGAGAGATAAAAAGAGTGTTGAATGCAGCGTTGTAGCCCTGCCATTAGCCCAGCAGGAGTTTAATGAGAGGGGGTGAGGTGAATGCCAATTCGCGGATGTCTTTTATGACCTTCTAATGTGTCCAGCTGATGATGACCTGAAAAAATACCCGCTTCCCCTCTGTGAATACTAAATGCATTGTAGCTTTCAGGGGCACTAACTGTTATTGCAGTCTATCCTGAACATAAATCTATATTATTTCTTCTTAAGCTTTCAGATGCTTAATCTGGGCTGCTTCCTGCCTCTTCATTTTAATGTAAACGCTGTTCTGCCCTGTTTACTCTAAGTGCACTTATGTTGTCAGTGTTACTAAGGATAGAAGACAAATGAAGATTTTCCTCCTGTGTTATGTATTGCGTAATAGCTCTGTAATACACCAGCACTTGATAGGGGAGAGCCTTGCCACTTAAGGGGTGAAGCAATTAAGCATTTATCATGTTAAACAGTGGTGGGATAATAGTATAAAACACCACACTGCAGGTCTCCGTTGAAGTCAGTCAACATATTTGAGTGGCTAATCTTCATGCTTTTATCTAGGAATGCAGAGAGGTATTAGAAGCATGTCAGTATCAGCAGATTAATGCTTAAAAAAGAGATTGGATTGGACAATATTTGATGGTGTGTTTGTTGTACTCCAGAAGCGCAGAACGTTTAGGTTCTGCATTTTATCAACTGAATTGCATTTGCAATCCTATATAAAAAAAATTTAAAAAATCATGTATACCGGATATATCGCCACTGTCCTAAGAAAAACATGCATCTCTATTTTTGTCCATTTTGACTTTTCTACATCATTTGAGCACAGCAGTTTACATTTTGTGAGAATTTCATGATGATTGGTTCAATGGATAACCTGCATTGAATATAAAGAAGGTTTTTGCCCTCTCCTGTAAAGCTACCATTTTGGAGATTCTTGATTTTCCTTAACTTTATGTATATATATATCTATCGTTGCTGTCCAAAGAAAAACAAGTATCTCCAAAACAGCAACTTTACAGGAGAGGCCAAAACCCAATTTAATTATAATGTAAATCAATGGAACCAGACTTTTTCCAAGCGATCTGTGGGCCATTTCTGTTGGTCCATTCATCATGAAATTCGGACACAGTGTAAACAGCAGGTCATGTGATCAAATGAGGCATAAAAGTGAAAAAGGTCAGAAATGGAGATACATGTTTTTCATTGGACAGCGACGATATATTTATATATATATATATAGAGAGAGATAGATAGATAGATAGATAGATAGATAGATAGATAGATAGATATAGTACGCAAACCATGGAGAAAGAGAACAGACGCATTGTCCAGCATGGGTGGGGTGACCCAACAGCCACGATTCCGGACATTCAGTGAGCAGTGATGCCCTCCATGAGTCATTCTGTTAGTGCCAGCTCCATTGGCAGACGGTTGCATGACGCAGGACTACATGCATGCATACTGTTATGTACAATGACTGCCCTTAATACCAGATCAGCGTTGCCAAAGACTGCACTGTTGTCGTGCCAGACTGTCATGGAGTGCTACTGTCCATATCAGTCTAAATTTATCATCATTTATTGTTCCTGGTAACCTGAGTTTCTGAATATTGCATTGCAATCCAACACTTCCCTCAGGATTCAACTATTATTTTGAGGAGTGTATATGATATGTGTATGATGACTTATTTTCAATAAAAAAAAGAAATTATATATATATATATATACACACAATAGATTTTCGTTGTTTTTTAATTGACAATAAGTTCACCTCTGCAAAAAACAAACTAAATATAGCATATCTCTGTAAGTGGTAGTGCACAGTTATTGGGAATCAATAAAACTATATACAAATATTTCATATAATATGAAAAAACATTACCTCTAGACAGGCCACATTTTATATTTGTTCCCAGTCTGTTAAATTCAGTAAATAAACAGTAATTGTGCATTACAATAGAGGTACACAAGAAATGTGGTCTCCGTAGAAAATGCATTTATTAACACTTATTTCCCTGTAATAATCCAGTGGATTGTGGTAATCCAGGTGGATCTAATCACAGTTTCTAGATTTTATTAATGTTTTTGCATCATAACATTCATATCTACTGATTATCTACATGTCTAAATATTAGATGTTGAGATTAGTCCACAATTCCTATCTCAGTGCACCCCAGCTGTTGTTGTGTATTATCCATTTGCATGAAGGCTTCTTTTGAGTAAAGCCATAGAGCTAAAACACTTCTGGTTCTCTAAAGCACAAGTATAAAGAAAGAGATTTGTGAGTTCTCAGCAGTCTTTTAAAGGTTTAAAGAACTTTCACCCAATGTAAGGCCTAATACCATTTCGTGAGTTCTTCCTGTAAACGATACAAAACCGGGCATGGGCAAAGTCTTACATACTAATTCAGATCTTGCTCAGTTTGAATAAACACTGTACATCTAAATGTTTTATTTTTAGCGGATTTAACTCACTGCCTACTTCTTGGCACTTGGTCACTGAATTTCATGTGTGGATATCCACTTTCCTCTGAACAAGGTCCACTGAAAAGGCGTTGACAGCCTGGTGGAAAGTGAATGTTAATTAGACATCTTTTTCTAAGCCATTTCTCTGAACATATGAAAGTTCAAGCTCTCTTCCTCTCAGTGCGTGCGTGCTGTCTGTGCAAACCGCGCGCATTCAATTTTGGCAAATGTCAAAGCTACAGTAATTAACTTTCAGGTTTGTATTTTCACTGGGCCGGTTTTCTGACTTGTCCTCAGATATTTGTTTATTTTAGGTGTTCTCGCTGAATACATTAATGATAATATGGGATATTTGCATATTTAGACCTTATGTACCGAAGTGTTTTGTCAGGGTGGGTGTCACATGATGATTCTCCTTCTTCTCCTGCAATTATTTAGTTCTTTGCCTTAAATTTGACATATGAAGCACTAATCAGATGCAAACATTTGTATGGGTTTGCTATATTATGTACAGTAATAACTTCTACAATATGCGGCATGTTTAAATATTCTGAACTAGACATCAGACATTTTAGTTGGTTTATTCAATATAAACCAATCAAAGATGCAGTAAATGATAAACAATGTGTCTTAATGATCTATGTATAAAAAATTTTGCCTCGTCGCCTCAATTTAGAACCATCTGCAGCCAGAAGCAAGTAAATCATTCCCGTTACACCTGCACTGTTTTTACAAGTGTTTGTGTGTGTTGGAAACTTTGGTGGCTAATTTTCATAGTATAGTATAAGAAGGGTTGAACGATACTAATGTGTTGACACTAATGTGTTTTTGCTTTAGGAACAGATTTCTCTCTCCGTGACCTGGCCTTCGGAGACCCTGTGGCCACTCATATGGCAGCGTACCGGCCAGACGTAGGGATGCCCCACCGTGACTATTCGGTCAGCGTGGGTTCGGACGCAGACACAGAGACGGACGGAATAGCGTCTCCCGAACATGCAGTGCGCCTCTGGGGCCGGAGCAACACCAAGTCCGGCCGCAGCTCCTGTCTGTCCAGCAGAGCCAACTCCAACCTGACACTGACAGACACAGAACATGAAAACACAGAGAACGGTGAGTGTCCAGTCTACACTGTCTGCCTGTCTGCTGGTTGGGGTGTGGTGATGTAGGGGGTTTTCTCTGCAGAGTAAACACAGACTGTTTGGCGTTCCACAGGACGGAGGTTTTAGCAGGCTGTTTTTTGTTGTGTTATAATTTTCCCTTTAGAGTTGTTGCTGCTTTGAACCTCCAGTACTGTGCTGCTTTATGGAAATGAAGAACAGACTGTGATAATTCAGCTTGCCTCTTGTTTGTGACAAGCCGTCGTAAAGGCACCTTTTTTTACGGTAGTTTGGGAGCGATCGTATTGTTTTTCCTGCTTTGCATTTTGATTGAAAAATGTCTTATAATAGGCATAAACAAACCCCTCAGAAAGCGTCGTAGAAGACTAATATATCTGACCAAAGCATATTTGCTCAATGTCTTGTTCTTGGCTTGTTTACTGGTCACGCATTCGGAATTTTACCTTGAATCTATTCAAACGGCATCATTAATATTTCTATGGGATGATGGAAAGGTCTTGCATTGTGTCTGCTGTGTATTCTTCTACATGCTGGCAGTGACCTTGAGTCACGTGGTGATGGGTTTGCCCAGCCCGGCCCCTCATGCACTGTGGCAACTGTGAAACAAATTGGACAACGGGATGAGTCATCCCCCCTGCTCTCATAATTGTTTTTAGATATTTCAATCCCAGCCCTCCGGACACGTGGAATGAGCCAGTGCATCATTTTACACATCACACTTTTTCCCCTCATACATTAGCTTGACTGTCACATGGTCGAAAGAAAATGGAATGCTACTATTGAAACCTCCCTCTTACCAAGAGTCAGATGAACGTGAAAAGGAATTCAGCTGTCCATTTAGGTCTCGATGCTTTTTTTTTTTTTTTTTGGCAGTGTTTGTGAGTAAATATTGGCCTGTCTCTGCGATTGGCAGTAATGATTTCCTCACTATGTATGCTGGGATGCAGTAAAGCTAGCAGGTGGCAGGTGCCTCCTGATGACATCAGTGCCCCAAATAGACTGGGCAGCCATGACGGATCCATCTTCCTGAGGCCTGGTGGTTCTAAATTGCCCTCAAGGGCCCAATGAGTCTCTTTGCTTGCATGGAAGGTCACCGCGCTCTGAGAACGTGTCACCATGAAACATGTCAAGTGCGGAGCCTGATTAAGCTAGGTGGAGGGCAGAGAAGCGCGGGGAGACGCGTGCAATCTGGAGGAGAAGTTGCATGCTGTAGTCAGTCAGAAGACCTAGACTTCCAGAGGGGGTCTGCACATTGCCAGGTGGGTGATTAAGATATGTAATGCAGTGTCAGTGTCAGTGGAGCCAGGACTGGGCAGTATGGCAGCACTATAGCCATGACACTGACGACATTTCTGTGGTACATGATGCATGTCCAGGAGGGAGGGGGCAGAAATATCACACTGCAATGTTGTGACACTTAAACACAATGCACAAGTAGTGCCATATTTTTAATAGCCAAAATCTAAATGTCTTATTTGACGTTTGACAGAATGTGCTGTACAATCTCTAATTAAACAGGACTAATGATGCTTTCTCCTTAATGGAACATGCAGCTATTTAATGTTCTTTAAGTACTAATGACAAACATGATACATGCAGACATGTGTAGTGCTTATCACAATAACAAAATTTATCACAATGATGATAAAATATTGTCATATTGCCCGCCTCTGTATTGTAATATAATTAGATCTGAAGAGCTGGATGGACTGACACAAACATTACAGAGCTACACCATTTGAATGAAAAACTTTTAGCCCAAAGTAATCTCAGTTTTCACTGGAGTCTGTCAAAAATGCAGATTCTAAACAAGACAAGTCACTGTTGTATACAGTTGTGTTTTGCAGAAAGAGTAAAAACATATTGTACATTTTTCTTATGTGCCATTTCTTGGCAGAGAATATGTAAACTGATGTAGATAGTTACTAGTGTAGCCCACTGCTTAGTTTAATACATAATTGCATCATTACATTCGAATACTACAACAAAACAAAATGAATAACTTTTGGTTTCTAACGGTTCTTTAATGGGTCATGGGTCAGTGGGGGTGTTCAGAAAGACTTATTATGGCAAAATGCATCACCATAACCATAATATAGGGGCATACTGTCCACCGCAAAGAAATTGTTTGAGGAAAAAATCTAATTTTCTTCACAAAGTAAAAACAGACTGACTATACTTTTCCCTAAATTGTTGGTGTTTCAATGTGGGCACATTGTCCACCTTAAAGAAATGGTTTGAGTAAACATTGAATTTCCAACAATGGTCCACTTGCCCCAGAAGAAATCAGTGTGCTGAAACATCGTTGGTGTCCAGTTTTTATTTTTATTTGAGAACTGGAGCTGCAAAGTTAACCGTCACCCTAATCTTTTCTACGAATACATCTGCATAACTTCTCTGACTCTGCTTCCAGATGTGTTATAATACAGAATGACTTACCTTGAAGTGTAAAAATGAGTCATGTGACATTAGGCAACATTCCTTCATACGCGCAGGCAATACATTTCATTCATCTTTTGGTAAATATCTGTTAATCTTGAAATGTCTAACTGCAGATCTGTGTTTGAAGACTGAAACAACCGAAATGCATGTGCATGCATAGGAATAGTAGCAGGAGTCTGTTGGGAAAACTGAATTTGGAGCAACACCTGTTGTCTGAAATGTCTCCCCTCTCCGTTCAGCCCCTCTGTTTTGCTCATTTCTAGAGTTCTCAGGCACACTGTGCCTTAAACCACACTGACAACCCTGTGCAGTCTTAATGAAGACCTGGAAGCGGTTTGAGCAGGTTGGCAGAAGCTTTGGGAGGTGTAATTATGAAAAAGACTGGGGTGGCGTTTGACATCTAGTGTTTGTTAGCCATATCTCTTGATGTTGTAGCATCCTGGACCCAGATGATGTAGAAAATGATTTCAGTGTACAGCCAAACAGTTGCCCAAAGTCAGGGGGAGAGTGCAGATCTGGGATCAGCTCTTCCTTGTATATCTTAATTAGTTGAGTTATTTGGACTGCAGAGATGTAATCCAAGATCGTTCCTCCCGCTGTGAAACGCTGTATAAACCCGCGCTTTTTTCCTCCCATTTCCTCATCGCAGTGTCGGTATCCCTCGATCTTATAAAGAGCTTATTATGATTAGAGCTGTGCTCAGAATATAAATAAGGCAGTGCATTGTAATAAAATTCTCAGTACGTGATACAGTGACACACCTGTATCAATATTTATATAAGGTGTTTTTCTCTGGAAAAAGAGGGCTCTTTCATTTTTTTTGTGCTTTTGTCTTTAGTCTGTTTTTTATTTCCCATGGCTGGCGCAGCGCTGTTTATTTAATCGTACTGGGTGGAGAATAAAGACTAAACGCGCTGCTCCAACATGTGTTTTACTTTAAAAAAGAACTCAAGATCAGATTCTTATGAATATCTTATGTATTTTGACTTCAGTAGAGTGTGAAGTACAAGCTATTACCAACTCAACCGAACTACCTGTGACATGTTAAACATTCCTGGATGTCTACACCAAAACTTATATAGAGCAGTATCTATTTTCCATGCACAGTACTGACTCTTAGACTCAAAATGTGCCGTTATGACCTTGTTTTTCAATCGCCCGGAAGTCTGCGGCATGGCTAATCCATAACCGTTCCCTCATTTAAAATGTAACTCATGCGTTTTCTGTCTGATACAGTCTGAAAGAGCCTTTAGAAGTCACACGTCAAAGGACCTGGCAGCAGAATGCTAATGGGGCATGGGCTTTCTCGAAAAGATGTGAGCAGATTTTCATGTATGTGCATATGAGCACATGATATTCATAACAGAATCATATTTGTATAGGCAGGTGGTCCCTTTTGTGCTACATTACGGAGGGCAACTTACATACAGTGTAGGATATGGGCTTCTTTCAGTAGAAACGTGTGTAAGATACTTCAGGCAGTGGACTATCTGTTCTGAGTGGAACTGATGGCTTAAGAACACAGCATGTCAGTTACACCTGGCTTCTCATAGCTTGCTGCTGTTTGTCTATAGTAAAGCAGACCTTCCAAACAGATCTTTATTCCAGCCGTCCAAGCAGAAAGAGCAGTTGCACTCACCATGTAATCAGGTAGCACCTAATAACATACATTTTCTATATGGCAAGTTAATTAAAATCCATTGAGCTGCTGTGCTCGCTTGCTAATCTCTTTACATCAGCAAGTGATTTGCTTTGTTATTCCAACCACAGGGCCTGTTCTCTCTCTCCTCGCCTGTAGCTTCCTCCACTTTGGGTGTAATACATGCAAACATACAAGACAATTATAGTTCTGGCTTAAAATGTTCTGCACTGTAGATTTCCCTGTTCTTAAATGACTTTTCATTCCGCAGGCACTGCGATGCTGTGAGAAAGATGATCTCTTATTTTTTGGTATGCTCACTATTTTAAAATCCACAGTCCCTACTGGTCTCATGCTTCATGCTTCAAAATTATTCAGACTTTTTTTGAAAAGAGAAAAACCGAAGTAACCAAATAGACCTAGCTAGCCTTGCTGGTGTATGACTTAAAAGTGGAAATTTCTACATAACTAAATTGTTAGTTTGATGTGAATTGAGTCGTTCTACAGAGGTCGAATTTGTCACAACAGCGGTGACAGGAACCAGAGATCCAACACATAACGTAATGGATATTTGTAAGTTCAGTTACTCCACAGTTTACCATTTTAGATCAAAACACTCTGAGTAGCTTTGCTTCTATCTCCACAGCTAAATGATGTAGAAATTCTGAAGACATGTTTGTAAAGAGGTCATTGTGATAATGATTAAGGTGAGGGTTATTATTAAGCTGGGAAAACAGTTCCTATATTGAAGTATTTGGAAGTAAGTAACTTTACAGGAGAGAGCAACTTTTTTTTCTTTGTTTTTAATGTAAGTTAATGTCCCATTCATCATGGAATTCCCAAATAATGTAAAGGACAACTGCTTATCTTAAATTATCACGAAAAACTAAAAAATGTCAAAAAATATGATATCCTTGCTGTCCAAAGAAAAACATGTGTATATATATATATATATATATATATATATATATATATATATATATATATATATATATATATATATATATATATATATATGTATGTATTTTTTTTTTATGTGTCATTTAAGCACAGCAGCTGCCGTTTACATTGAGTGAGAAATTTATGATGACAAGACCAATAGAAATGGCCCCGAACTGCTTGCAAAAAAGCCTGGTTCCTTGGACTTGCATTTAAATTAAATTAGTTTTTTTTTTTGCCCTCTCTGGTAAAATTGCCCTTTTGGAGATAATGATTTTTCTTTGGACAGTAACGAAATACAATTGTATGCAAATGTTTAAACAAAATACATATTTTATAAACAAGGCCTTTGGCCTTTTCCCACAAAAGCACTGAGGTGCTGTTTCTGTGATGAGCTTAACATATAGGAAAAACTAAAAACAAAAAGCAGTGTGCACTCTGTATAAGATGTGTCCATTTATGTTCCCTTACAAAATCAACGAAACATGTCGTGGAGCATGGGGACACATGACCACGTGTATGACCATGTGCCCTATCACTGTAGAAAAAACAAACCCCTGTGTGTCTGCATGTATGTGTGCTGTGTGTCTGCTGTCCCGTCTGTCTTCGGGCCCTTATGTCTGAGTAGTTTTCCTAAGGCAGTTACAGCTACAGCCCATTGCTGAGTCACTCTAATCTTACAGAGGCAGATTCTATAGCAGCAAGTCATGTATTAGGACTGAGGGCTGCTCTGGGCATTACACAGCTAGTCCCAGCCACCAGCATAGGAGGCTACAGCTTTCACTCCGACGTATCCCAAAACACACGGCCCCCTCTAAGACTGCAGCTAAGGTCTCACAGTTACCTGCTTTATTGGGGCTGGCAAGCTGGACCGTTTTGCAATGGAATATGTGGAATCTTTTCTGAAACACAAAAATGCCACAAATTGAACTTTTTTAAAAATATTTTTTTTCCGTCTTTCTTTGTTTCTGTCTTTGGGCAGAGTGTTCTGAGCGAGGCCTGTTTGAATTTAACCAGCTGCCAACTGTAAACACTCTATAATCAATGTAATCTTTGTCTGTGCAGTGTTTCCATCTAACTTGGTCAACTGGGAAATCTGAGGTTGCATCGATCGGGCAGGATATTTTCAGCACGGGGCCACATCACAGAGTAACATCAGAAGTGATATACAAACGTTTGGCCATCAGGGATGAATCGAACACAAATTAAAAGGCTTT
Organism: Prochilodus magdalenae; assembly: GCA_024036415.1. Classification (NCBI taxonomy): domain Eukaryota; kingdom Metazoa; phylum Chordata; class Actinopteri; order Characiformes; family Prochilodontidae; genus Prochilodus; species Prochilodus magdalenae. The sequence goes on from JAMWET010000754.1 coordinate 202,726, forward strand.
CGCAAGAACAAAATAGTTCCAGAAGGCTTCGGCGCATTAGGCTCGCGGCTAACGTACGTCAGTATTTTAGCGTTTGAAATGTTGCAGCAATTGCAATTATTCTTAAAGATGTTGCCGCTTGTCCAGAGGTGTCCTGGTAGGTAAAGCCATAATTCCGCACATTGGTCTTGTCATCTCTTAAACCCCCAATTCGTTATGATGCCCTTAATTTCTGCTGTAAGCATTTATAGGACTTCCATTGTAGACCACTGCAGCAGTCCTTCAGAATTCCCATAGCCATGTTTCTTATTATAACCAAAGGTTTAACTGTAGGACATCATGCTATTGTGTTTTTTAAATAAAGCCTCTTTGTGAGGACATATAATGCAGGGTGAGATGAAAATAAAACAAGGCCAGGCTTTTCTTTTAAGGGTTGGATGCATTATTGCAGCGTGATTTCGTTCCTGCTCCATCCATTAGCATGTTTCCCCTCACAGGCATATCGCTGCTAATGTGCTGATGTGATCATGCTTTAGTGCCTGCTACAGGGGGAGCAAGCATTGATGTGGAGCTATCAAAAAGCAAAAGCCGTTGATTAGCATCTAGGCCTTTGTCTATCGACACACGCCGTTCACGGTTGTCTGTGTAAATTGACAGTGTGCCATGAACATAGACGCTCAGTGACAGCCTCTCTGTCTCTGTTGAAAAGCAACGTGAGCTAGAAGGGCGAGAAGGCGTCGTAGATCAGGGAAATGTTTTTTGATGTTGGTACGTCATGTGCGTTGCAAAAACACCTTCCTTTTTTTTTTGTTTGTTTGAGTAAGAAAATAAACCGAAATGGGTTAATTCCAGTGAACGCGCCTGTGCACTGCTGCTTCGCAGAGGCCATGTCAGGTGTCACAGCTGGGGTTCAGAACTTGCCGGAAACTTTGAGCCGCTGAAAGATTGAGGTTAAGAAGAAAGGCTCAGGGGAAGAGAGGAGTGTTTTGCTGCGATTGGGGGGTGCTCGGAAAAAAACGCAGCTATGCCTACAGGAACTTCCCACTTAGCGCTAACAGCTAAGTAGGGATTCTGTGTGATCTTTCAGATGTCCCATATTTGATTATCACCAGCATTTTGGGCATTTAATGACTTGCTAAGACTCATTTGGGGAAATCTATTTCGGAAGGCTGTTTGCTAATGGCCTGTGGGTCCCAGTGTTAGCGCGCATGCCACAGACTGTCCATTACTTTGCCTTGCAAGTCTCAGCAAATGGCAGTCCCTCCATTTCTTCCCCTGGTCGTCTTCGCCTAAGTGGAAGGGCTGCTTTACACCAGATTTCATCCATTATTCGCTGCCCTGTAGCCACACCCACCTGAAGTGTTTGAGATGTGGAGCCATGCTTTTGATGCTAGCTCCATATTTAGCATGGTGCATTCCCTCCCTCGCTCTCGCCTCGTCCTTTGAACTGGCTCCCCCGAGCCCTGCCACTATTAGGAGCCCGCAGAGTGAAGTTAAATCAGACTCCCAATTAGATGAGACTCGTCCTGTTATAGGCGCAGATTCATTAGGGCGTGTTGTACAGCTGGGTGGCAGAGCAGCAGCAACAGAGGGATGGAGTTACAGGACCTGACCTTGAAGCCTTGGAGAGATGAGACGCATGGCCACCAAGACAGAAGAAGTGACAATTTGTGCAGATGAAATTTCCCGCTTGCGTTCAGAGGGACTATTGATTATATTAACAATTAAGTCATTCATCAGTTATTGTGTCAGTGGAGTAATTAGAGCTTTTACACATTCAAGTCCTACATTTGATGGCAGAAGATCATAGCTCGTGTTTTCATGCCATTCCCTGGACCCAGAGAAGGAAGTGGTGGAGGGCACTTTAGACATTTTAGACTTTTTAGTCCACCTTTGCAGATCACATACACCCATACATGCTGATTGTCTTCACTGGGTGTTTGTGGATAAAGCTAAAATGACCATTGGTTGGAAGAGCATGACCAAGACTTCCAAGTACTACCCTGGCCCCCTAATTCCCCAGACTTGAACCCAGAATCTGTGAAACCACCGATCATCATGTTCCCTCCATGGACCCCCCCCCCACGCACCTTCCAGTAACTGTGGGATGCACTTCAGTCAGTATGGCTTCAGAGACTTGTGACTACCTACCAGGACCATACTGAGTTACTTCCAGCCCATCTAGCTGCTATCCGTGCTTTACACAGCGGTTACTCTGAATATTAGCTGGTGGTCATAATAATGTGATGCGACTCTGTATTTAAAAAAAAATCCATGCAATAAAAATGAGCACAGCTCAACAACTTCAAACCATGCATAGTTTTCAAAATGTTCAGAATACACTATTGGGAAAAGATAAAACAAGACGCCTTTAAAAAGACTTCAGTGGTAGAATTCTAAAATAACCGTGTAGTAGCGAGAATGCATGTAAGTGCATGTCTCCGTCAGGCTGTTTCATCAGTATGTGCAATATACTCCTGTTGCTGATTGGCGTGAGTATCGATAGTGCCATAGGGGGTGGGAGGGGATGCTTTCCAAAAACACGAAAGGAGCCCCTTTGATGCATCACCAGCACACAGTGTGAGTGGGTTTTCAGAACAGAAAGCACAAATACTGACAGAGAGGCTGCTTCTGACTTACAGGCTGCGGATCTTCTTAATCAAAAGTACTGCTCCTTTCTCCAATAACCCGTTTCGGCGCAGCAGGTTATAAAGTAACACCACACAGAAGCCTGCTTAAACCACAGAAAATATCCACAGCTCTGTTTCTGCCTAGAAACTTTGAAGCTAGCTTTTTCTCGCCTGTAAGTTGGGCTACTGTTACTGTGGCGCATTATTGTTGCCATGCTTTTTAATTAAAGAAGTTTGTTTTACTGACTTTGATGTAACTGACAATATGAAGGCGTTCCCTGTGTGAAGGAGGCTGAAGCATGGCTTTATCAAGCCTTATCAAGTTTAACAAGCATAAAAGATTATGAGACGAGTATGATTACTTGTGTCCATCTTAAAGCAGTGCACAGCAGATTTCCTGACGTTTAAAGGGTCTAGTTTGATTGGCAACCACAATATTTGGTAATGATTCTGATCTGTCAACTCAGAAATGGAAGTGCTACAAGTCCTTTGTAGGCCCTAATGCCATTATATGTGCTTTAGATGCCAAGCAGCATTGTACAGCACTAGTCGTTGATTCAGCTAAAGTGTTTGTTTCTGATTCTGTTGAATCTCATTAAAGGGAGTTGACGTAAGCAGCCTGGTATGTTTTTGGCCTGAAAATAATTAAGCAAAGTGATTTTTAAGTTGATCTATGATACTAATTTTGTGCATATACCTATTTCAAGTACTTTTAATGGCTTAACTTTAAGATTAAAACGCATTGTGTCTACTAATTTTACTAAACAGACTGGGCAACAGTGGAGTTTTGAATCACTCTTCGGCCTGGTATGGCCTCTTTTATAGGGTACAGCATGTGAAATTGGATATCTGTCTTTCTTATCCTCTTTCTGTAACTGAAGGAGTTCCCCAGGGCTCAATATTAGGTCATACAGTGTTTTCTATATTTACTGTATTAACAATATGCTTCCTGTAATTCAGTTATTTACTTATATGCTCTTGACACAAACTTGTATGCCAACAGTCCCTCTCCTTCATCAGTATTAACATACTCCAGGACAGTTTTCTTCAAATCCAGGCTTTTAGTTAACTCTTTATGGTTAAACTCCACCAAGACTAAAGATTTATAGTTTAGGATGTGTAACCTCCTCCTTCATATAATCTTTTTTTTATAGTGCCTATAATCTTTGTTTTGTAACTAAGAATATATTCTTAATGGCTTGCCTGGTGAAATTAAAGGCTAAATTTAAAAAAGGAATAAATAAGAGGTTTTGATAATAATATTGAATTGACCTATTAGTCTTAATCAGCTATAAAAGTTTGTTTTTAGACATTTGTAGGAGGACCATGGCTAATATTGCCATGCCATTGAGTTCCAATGTGCATGAAATGAGTCGCAGGACCTTTTCAAGAAATTTGAGTAGCTCCACACCGAGCTGCCCATGTTCCTCACTTAAGAGTGAAACTAAACATTCCGCTTCCACAACCACACCCTTTTTAGAACATCATGCAGGATTAGTCCGCAGCTTTTTGCACGTGCTCCCAATTTCATACCGTGACAGAGTCATACCTTCTGATTTCTTCTTCCATCAAAACACATTTTGCTCCTAGATGTGTAATGCGATCGGAGACTAAACGAAGCCATGGCTGGGCCTTTGATTAGCAGATTAGGTTGTACTGTGTGTAACATGAGGCCTTTGATGTTTCCTCTCTAAACATAGCTTGTTTTATTTTAGGGAATTAAGATGTAATTGTCATGCGCTTTTAGCAGTACGTTATCTCCATCGTGTTCCCTAGAGGCACGTATTGTGTTTTGGTGTGCTAAGTAATACCATATTTTAGCTATGACATCAAAAGCGCCCATACTGTCATAAACATGGCTCTTTGTAGTAATGCTTATGCTATATTGCAAAAGAAATGGCTTTATTATATGTAGCCCTGCTTCTTAAGATATGTTTACATCTTAAATGAATTTAGTTTAGAATTCCTAAGTATGTTTTAGACCCTGCAGTGTTTCTCATGTGGTTCAAGCAATGCTTGACGTTCGTTGGGGATCATCCTGGTCAAAAAAAACGTCTTCAAGAACCACGCCATGTCTTGGAAACCCCAAAGTTCAGCACCCGGGCCAATTCCTGGGCTAGCTGTCGAGGACTGCGGAAAAGCCAGTCACGCTTGCATTTGAGCCTG
>JAMWET010000754.1:210000-255902 GCA_024036415.1 Prochilodus magdalenae
AAGCAAGAATGGATCCCTCTCAAAGATGAAAGTAATGATAGTTCTGATGGTCACAAGTTTTGTGGTCTACCAGATCCTGCATGGTTAATAGGAATCACATTTTTGAATAATTCTTTACACTTTCTTGTCAGTGGTCAGGTCAGTTCCATTTGCAGCATTAGTAAACATATCATGTTCAAGTTCAGAGAGAGTGTAGAGGAGAAGGAAATGGTTGTTTAGCTCTGGTGCATTTTTTCTACCTGGCAGAAAAGCTGTGTACCTGAGAATCATTATGGAGTGTGAAAAATTCAGAAGCTGCTCCTCTTGGAAATGTTTTCTCCGTCGTAAGCTAAGCAAGAGAAGCTCTCGTTTACTGCATGTCAGAGAAAATGGCTGCCACATTGGCTTAGGCTTTTCCGTTTTTTCCCCCTCTCTTTTTCATTTTCTTCTTTTTCCATTCTTCTTCAGAGGTCCTTACTGTCGCCGTCGTGGGCAGCAGCCTTATCTCCACTGTATGGATTGCTCGCTTTTTACAGGTCACATACGAGCTATGTCCTATGCCCTGGCCTCAATTGGGGCCGCTTACACAGCGAAAGAGAGAGAGACGGAGAGAGAGAGAGACTGTAAAGCCTCACAGTAAAGCTTCTGCTCTGGCTTTGTGCTGACCGGAAAAGATGGCTTCACCTCAGCCTCATCAACAAAAAGCCTGATAAGAAATAAACGAACTTGCAGAACTATCTGTAATGAGCTAGCGCAATAGCTCTCATTAGCAGGCCCAGGAGTGGACCTAACAGGAATGGTGTATAAATCAAAGGCATGCCTTTTTTTTTAGTCTAAGGATGAGATGTGAACCCGCTGTTTCACGGTGGCATGCCCTGTAGACTCAACAGAACGGTGTCTGTGTCGATTCCCAAGCCAGAAGGGGGCCTGATTTCTGTGACGGAGCTTTGTGTCAATCAAAAGAGCTCTGCCACTCAAATGATAAGGCATATGTCACACGGTTTGTCCTGAATGAATTGGTTGGCTGTTCGAAGACCTTGAGCAGAGATCTACCCAGTGAGGAGGCAGTCGTGGCGGTTGGTCTTTCTTATCTGCTTGCTTTCAGCAGCTAGTTAGTTTGATGGCCGACTTCTCTTATGTTTAGGTCCGAAATGGTGAAGGAAATGAGTCATTACCTCCTTTCATTAATAGCAAATCAATCAATCAATATCATCACTTGTTTACTCCATTAAACAGACCCTGCTTTCTCATTGAGTAATGTTGGCAGTATGCCATTTAGTATAGACTGAATCATTATCGTCCTAATTCGTTACCACGTAAAAAAAAAGCAGCTTGCAAGAAATTTCACTTCTTTTTGTGGCACTCAGCACAAATGCAGGGAAAGGAGATCAATAGCCTCTCCCTGGACAGTCTTGAACCATGGCAACGGTTGAAACAGGCAGAGATCGGTCTCGTTATCAGATGTTTAGACACATATGCAGGTGCTTTGAAAGCAAAGCATGCCGGCAGTTCATGGGCAGCCTTTAATTCTGCCCATACATGGTGGCCTTCTCTTCTGCTGGTGAATACACAGTGTTGTTAAATGGTGTTTCACTCAGTAAGGAAAGTTCCAAACTTTTTTTCCTGCCTCTGTTTTTCCACGAGTGCCGAGTTAGAGTCACTTTTATGCCTTTGATTGGAGTGTGCATCTGTCTGCAGGGTGTACTTTAGCGTTTTAGTAGGCCAGGCCGGCAACGCACAGAGGCATCATGGGTACAAGGATGGTGCCATCCTCGTTCACACCACCTCAGGCTAGCCAAATGTAGCCCTTAATGAGCCGCTCACGATCCTAGGCTCCGCTTGCTCTCGTGCGGTTAAAGTAAACTTTTTTTTTTTTGCCCGCCTTGTTTTCCTGCTCTCAATAGTCCCACAGAAAAATGCAATGATTTTATTTATTCATGCTTTTGTGTTGATTTTAGCGCAAAAGCCATGCGCAGCTGAGGCGCAGCGGAAAACGTGTCAGGGGGAAAAAGTTGATAATTATCCGCTATTAGCATTGTTGTGAACTGTGGGGCTAGCCTCTCTGCTCGGGTGGCAGCTGACAGCAGAAGCAGGAGGAACATGTGTTTTTAACTGATTAACACTGCCCCGCTCCCTTTGATGCGGGAGCCAGTCTGGAGAGTTGTGCAGAGTAGGCGTGAAGGCGATTAGAGGCTTGTTTTTAGGCCACTCGCTGGGCGAGAGGAGACACTCTCTCGGCGCAAGGGGGTGGGGTGGGGCAGAGCTCCTACATGAAATACAGCCTGTGCTAGGGCATTGCACACATTATCAACTTTATTCACACAGTGGCCATTTGTTGCACTGGGCAGGTAATTAGTCAGTCAACAGCTATGGACAAATGGAGGAAAAAGAAAGAAAATAAAGAAATAAATAGAAAACTGAAATAGATTTAATGAGTATATAAGCCCATTCGGCTGAAAAGCACAGCAGCACCTCGCATGGCTGGCTAGCGAGCTCAGCAACCTTTCACACATTTTGCTCAGCTGTCCTGTTGTTAAATACAGTAATACCAGCTTTATTATGTCTCTATTGGCCAAATGGTTGACTTTAACAGTTAGCTAGGGAATGGTACAGAGTATTTCTATAACAGGCTATAACATAGACTATTTTTAGATGAACAGCACTGTTTTAAATACCTTTGACATTGTGAATGTAATCTTCAATGTCATTTTCTTTATGCTGCTGACTGAGTGATTGCCAGAGATACAGGGGTTGGACAATGAAACTGAAACTGGTTTTAGAACACAATCATTTATTAGTATGGTGTAGGGCCTCCTTTTGCGGCCAATACAGCGTCAGTTCGTCTTGGGAATGACATATACTGCGTCCTGCACAGTGGTCAGAGGGATTTTAAGCCATTCTTCTTGCAGGATAGTGGCCAGGTCACTACGTGATGCTGGTGGAAGTTCGTCCTTCTTGGTGGTATGCTGACATTACCCTAGATACCGTGGCTCTTGATACATCACAAAGACTTGCTGTCTTGGTCACAGATGCGCCAGCAAGACGTGCACCAACAATTTGTCCTCTTTTGAACTCTGCTATGTCACCCATAATGTTGTGTGCATTGCAGTATTTTGAGCAGAACTGTGCTCTTACCTGCTAACTGAACCTTCACACTCTGCTCTTACTGGTGCAATGTGCAGTTAATGAAGATTGGCCACCAGGCTGGTCCAATTTAGCCATGAGACCTCCCACACTAAAATGACAGGTGTTTCAGTTTCATTGTCCAACCCCTGTACATGATAATATTGGAATCATATGGGTATCGACAGATATAAAAACCATCTAGGTCAGAGAGATGTTTTTAAATTGTAGTATCTGCATTGGTATTGACAGATATGACAGATATTGGATATTGACATTAGCCCCTAATTTCCATTTCACTGTCCCCACCCGGGAGGGCACGGTGGTGCAGTAGGTAGCACGGCCCCAAGAATGGCGTGGGTTTGATTCCCTTCCATCGATTCAGCCACTGTGTGAGGTCATTAGAGATAGCCATCATGCAAGTAGACCCTGCAGAAAAAACGACAGCACATTCCATGATGGTCTAAGCTGGTTTGTGCTGGTTTATGCTGGTCCGGTTCTGATCTGGTTTAGGTAGTCCGCTAACAGAGTCATGCTCATTGACCAGCATCCAAACCACAGCGTTTGCTGGTTTTGTGTACAATGACACATTCTGGTCTATGCTGACTTTACTAGGAGAGAAGTGAAGGGCTCATTTCTGATTTTTTTTTTTTTTTTACTTTGTGTTAAGCTCATTTGTGTTTGTAGGTCACCCATGTCTTGCCATTAGTGTAAAAAGACCTGTGATCTGAAAGAGCCTGCATGCACACAATTTATATTCAAAAGGTGCCATCATTAGCCACTGCTGACACACTATCAACATGCTTCCAACCCTGTTAATGGGGCGACGCACGCGGTAAAACAAGAATTCTGATCCGACTTTTCTCATAAACATCTCCAGACCAGCCACATGTCTGATTTCAATTTAATCTAGGACCGTATTTGAAAGTGGTCCAATTCTGCTCTGAAAGAATCAGATTTTTGTGTCGCTAGAAAAAAATGTAATCCGTGTCGAATGCTGTCAAAGACTGGATTTGTGGCACTTCAGTCCTCTGGTGTGAGCATAGGACACTCATGCCACACTTCAATAGAAAGAGAGTAAGATGCCCCTCTCATCCTGGAACAAAGAGAACTCTGGGAAAGGTTTGAATGGACTACCTTGTGGGGGAGTTTGGCAGTGTCAGCCCTTGTCCTGTCGCTCAAGCTGAGTGTAAACATTGATAGCAAACCTGTGGAAAGATCAGACAGACCCACATTTTTTGGTTTTAGACCTCGACAGTGACGAGTGAGGAAGCTTAAGCAGTGCAGAAAGCGCAGCTGAGGAGGAGCCCTTTTCCACGAGGGCTCTGTTCACAGAATATCACAATTGTATGTGAATAATGTAGTGAGTGTTAGTATTAGAGGCAGTACACTTACACTTTTAAATATTTAGGTTCCTACCTTTGACTTTAGGTTCTAGGTCTCTTTTAATTGGCTATAGGACCTTCATGTTATGAGGATATTCATTAAACTTTAAATAGGGTTTTCATTCCCACACATTTAATTCAGAAATACACTTCTTTATAGAGCCATTAGTGACCGCAGAATTGATTTAAGATTCAAGAGGTTATAGCTTATTGTTGTATGTGCAGAGAAACAAGCAGTTGCACTGTACAGTGAAAGTCATATACTGTACTACCTTCAAGCACTAACAATTACAACATAAGAACACTGTAAAAAGTGTTTTGTTGTTCAAGTAAAGAAGCACAAAGAGAAGACTAGTAAAAGAAACTAGATCTGTATGTATATAAATGAAGAAAATCTATAATATTAATGCTGTGCTCTAATGCTAGTCTGAAAGGCATAGGAGCACGATGTATGTACAGCACTGTAAAAAATGCGTTGGTCCAACTTCAAAAACATTACATTAGCTATTTTTGTAGCCGAGTAAAACTAATTCATTTGCGTGTAACAAATATTTACAGTCACAGTCCAATATTAGTGCAAATGACAGAACTGTGCAATAGCAGCCAATTATAGACTCAGGTATCCTTATCATAGACACAGTGTACATAATGCAGTACTGACTCTCATTTTCACGGCCATACCAAAAAGTTTTAAAGCGTTTCAACTTACATACATTTTTAGACTTTTCTTTTTTTAATAATGGTCTGACCAACATTTCAGTTCATCCTTACAGTTTAGCAGTGGTTCCATGTTTCAGTGTCACTGTGATTTTGCTGGACTGTCTCCAGGCTTTCTTCTAATTTACCACATTACTCCTCAGACATTTAGTGGAGGCCTCATTGATTTAAGCCTCCTCTTTTAGAAGCAGCTGTGTGAATCCTACACAACAGTTGTCGGCTTTGTCCCCTGGATGGCATTAAAGAAGTATAAAAACATCCCAGTTCGGTGCTCTTTTGATTCCAGTCTCTAGGCTTCAATCTGCTCACTGAAGCCTTGGGCCGCCACCGCACTGCCGAGCAGATGGCGCCTTTCAGCACGGCACGGGGCCGCAAACTAGAGTCCCGCCATCCCTGGAAAAAAAGGGAAAAAAAATTGGAAGGGAGAGAAGGAGCGATGTGGGAGAAGGTGAGGAAAGACCAAGAGGGAAAGCACCTGTTATCAGCCGAGGAGAGCCTGCTGCGTCTGCATTTAGACTGCTGAGTTTTTTGCCCATTTGGTTAAAGAGAAGATCTTTGTGGAGCAGCGGTCTGCTGAGCTTAGGGCCAGTGGAAGCACATAAAGCTGGACTTTACTGTCTGAGTGCTGTCCACTTCTTGCTGGCTGCTTCTGACCGCTGCAGTTTTGTTTATGAGTCAGTATCTCACCACACTCAGGTTATATTGCCGAAGTCTACTCAGTGTGGACTGTCCGTATTTACGATCTTTTATTGTATATGGCCGCTCTTCTGGGGGATGATTTTTATAGGTTCAGCATGGCTGCTGCCCAGAGACAATTTCTTATATGCTGCATGCCTGCTGCTTCTGCTTGGACATGGAATACAGACACTTAAACGGCTGCATGAATATGCCGCAAATATCCTAACTGACCTTTTCCAGCAATCCTGTAATATTCATCGCTATTTGCAATTAACAGTAATTTACTGAGAGTGCTTTAAGGCTCTTATCATGCAAAATCAAATTTACCTAACTTTCTTTGAATGAGAGTTTGATATACTGTAGTAAGTATTTTAGGATGCACCATTTAGTTCCAGTCAGTCCTGTCCACATATCGTCACTGTCCAATGAAAAACATGTATCTCCACTTTTGTCCATTTTTACTTTTATGCATCATTTGAACCCATTAGCTGCTGTTTACAATGAGCGAGAATCTCATGATGAGTGGACCAAATTAAATGGCCCAAAACTGTTTGGAAAGACGTCTGGTTCCATAGGCTTCCATTGAAATCAATTGAGGTTTTTGGCCTCTCCTGTAAAGTTGCCATTTTGGAGATACTTGTTTTTCTTTGGACAGCGATGATATGTAAATGTATGGTTTAAAAAATGGATTCAGTTCTTCAATAATGCCACAAATACAGCTAAATAACTGATATTCAATTTTTCAGCCTACAGCAGTTTAGCCCACACCTGTTTGTTGTTTGTAGCCCACACCTGTAGGTTATAAGGACTGTTTCTGCTTGTTTTGAATGAGGTGCAATACAGGACACCCATATATCAGACCTAAAAGCACTGTAACAATTTTAGCTTTAGCTGGATTTGGGCCTCTCTGGTGCCAAAGAACATTTTGGAGTGTTGGTTGTGCTTTGTTGAAAGAACGTTCAAAAAGAACTTAATGAAGGAGGTGAAAGTTAATTGTCTACTGGTGCTGTCATTGTCTTCATCAGCATAGTGCAACATTGTGCAGTTTGCAGAGGATCTGTTATGCTGTTCTGGTTTTAATGTGTCATGTAGCTGTTTGTGGGTGTAAATGATATGCAAAGTTGTAAAGCACATGCTCAGCTGCTTGAAATGCCCTGTTAACATTGCAGGCCTTTTAATTTGTTACAAGGTGACGCCATCTCATAACACAGATCTTACTGGTAGCCTAACGGCAAGCTTAGCAGGCTCTCACAGGCAATGGAAGCCAGAAAGTGCTCTGGTGGTTGACCAACCTAACTAAAGTGAGCTAGTTGACCAGTTGGAGCATGCAGGGCTCATTTGGAAGCAGTGCTTTAAGACACAGGAGCTCTAACAGAGCAGGCAGAGGGTGAATAAAAATGTAGAGTATGAGACAGCTTATGTGTTTCTGGAATAAATGAGCACAATAGGTCCTTCTTAAGAGAGGCTGGAGACCAGTCCATGAAAAATTAGTTATGATACCTAAACCTCCACACATGTCAAAACTCATTCTACAGTCAAGTAATATAAACAATTTCAGCAATATTATCTAATTCTGCTCATGAGGCTATAATTATTTTAGTCTACTGTTTTAGCCAGAAATTGGTCTTATCCTTCCTGGTCGTCTGTGTTTTTTGCCTAGCACAGTGTATATGGTTTTTTTAGTCCGTGTGGAGAAGCAGAGAGCAGCTACTAACTAATTTAAAACAAGCTAAATTTTAAATAATGTTTCTTCCCTGGAACATGAAAACTAGGCTGTTACAACAGAGCTGTTTTTGTGAAGGGCTGTCATTTCAGTAACACATTACTCATTGCTCCGGTCCCATTTAGCAGTAAATATATATTTCCTTTTTTTCCTATTAAATGGACATTTCCCTAATCCTCGCTCATGTTCGGCAGGTGACTCGGCATCTCGACCCCGCATGTATCATGAATGCAGACTGAAATGCAGCTGGTCACACAAATGGAAGTTTTGATTTTGTGGTCGTTAAACGCTATTTTATTACACTGAGATATAATTTCCATTTTCTCCATATTGATGTCTATAAAAGAAAACATTTGAGTGCTCACCATTTGCTCTTGACTTTCTCATACATTATACTGCCACTCAAATATTACAATATTGATTGTGTGCTGGCTTTGTCGGGGAAAATTTATGATTTTTCCAATGATGTTCCATTTGAAAAGCCATTTCCGAACTTCCCTCCGATAAGTGTGTGGTCGCTGGTCTTTTACCATCAAGGCTGCCTGGGTGCACGAGGAGGCTGCAAGTAGACAACACTACAGGCTAATGTGCCTCATTGTTTAGAGTCTGATTGAGATTCTGGGGAACAGTTTACCACTGAAATTTGAACAGTACTAATACTAATACTAATTCCTGTGTGAAAGTACTGAACCTTAAGAATATTGCAGTATGGCAATTAATATTCAAGAAAATTCAATAAATTTTATTCTGATTTTTTTGAAAACAAATAAATATTAACACTTATGATAAATTTCACTTAGAACTAAATTAATATGGAAAAGTAAAATATTTTGAAAAATTAATTGTACCTTTTATCCTTTAATTGTTTTTATTTTCTCAAAAAGTTGTTAAAACTAAGCACAACTCTCTCTGGTCTCAAAGAATGTTTAGTAATGTTGATTGTGCCTTGTTGAAAGAACAACAAAGGCTGTTTTGCAAATTACACCTGTAAGACTGATATATGTAAATGATTGGCTGTTGTCTATTGTGCTTCGTTTTGAAAGCAGCCCAATAATACCTTCATTGTGAATGAGCAAATTCAAAGAGCTGTAAGCTGTAAACATGGCACGTGCTGATCACGCACACACTAGTGGAGTAAGTGGGGGGGGCCTTACTCTCACTTCCGTGTGGGTGAGGAGGACAGGTTGCATGTAACAGTGACTGAACAGTTATAAGGTGAGCGTACTGTACCACAGAAAGGTCCCTCTAAAGGCCAAGCACAACGTTGCCGCTGCTCCGCTATTAGGAGCTGCTCCGGGAGACAAATACTGTTGTCACCGAGGACATTTTAGCACTTTGGTGGCGCGACCCCGTGATGGTAAATCCAAGCCAACGGTGCTGATGGAGAGGAGGAGTGCCACATTTAATCTCACAGCGCTGCCACTGAGCAAGTCTAGCAGGGAAAGGCCGGTTTGAAAGCTCCGGTTCCTGCGGTAGCTCTCATGATCTGAGCCGTCTGCGTGCCTGCCGTACACCCTGCAACTCATGTACACGTTGTATCAGTTGATGATAGCAGCTTCGGAAGCTTTTAGGCCTTCACAGCTAGAAATCTGCATCAGTGGGTTTGAGTAATTTGAACAGATTCGGCCGTTGGAACTGACCTCGAATATCTGACATTGTAATTATTCACGCTCAGCTCTACTATTGGAGCTGCTATTAGAAGTGTCCAAAAATTGTGATTAGTCACAGACATCCTTAATTAGAATCGCGCTAATGTGTCGGTCATTAAGAACTCCAGAGTTCATCGCAGCCCTCTCTGCCCAGAAGAGGGTCAGGTGGGCACTTACTTAATTAACACCGGTGCTTTCATTGTGCGGAGCTGCATGGAAAATTGTTCCCTGGTTTAAATGATTTAACATTTCCCTCATGCTGCAAATGTTTTTTAGCTGTCTTAGCACGAACATTGTGCTGGATGTTCTAATATTAAACAGTTTCAAAACTACACCTGCTGGAATAGTAATGTTCCCCCCTTTGACTGTTTATTTTGCATTGGAGAGACGTTACGGCTGCACCAGGTCCTGCGTAAAAGCCACTGCAGTATGAGGTTAACTACAGATTGAACTCCACTTTCATGACTCACTACAGGAACACCAGCCTCCGTAGTTGTGTTAGGCCAAGCCCTGTATGCGTGAGCCATACAAGGTCCCGGTTACGCAACTTATTTTGATATTTAGGAGGACTGAACTGAAGTGCTAACTCGCACTCCGTATGATTCAACATGGCTGTTATTTATCCGTACCGTGTCTGCAGTTGTACATCTAATGTCCTTTCCACCTCTGAGGTGAGTTGCTGAGATATTTGTTGTTCCCCCCCTACCCCCCCCACCCCCGCACCCCCCTCGTCTGCTGCAGCAAGCACCTTTTTTAGATCACACCTTGGGCTTCATCCTTGAACAAACAGATAATGCTGCTCTTCAACAGGAAGTCACGCATCTGAGGTAGCTCACCCGAGCGCTCGCATTTGTATAGATGTGTACAGCTGTATTTTTCAGCCTGCTCCGAAATCTAAGATAAACACCTTGCCTTTTGTTTGTACAGATGATAAGACAAGTGCTCCAGCAGATCTGTGAGTTTTCATATGCAGAACTCAGCAGAGCTGCGAATAAAAGATGTATCAGCTAGCCCTCGCCGCAGCGCTAAAGACATTCTGGATTTCTGGCTGCATTTTAGGCAGCCCTTAATTACTCACGGTAATAATATGCACATAACGATGACTCATTTCAGCGCTCAGTGGGTTTTCGGGTAAGAACGAATTCCCATGCTAGCCAACTGTGTGTTCGCTGTATTTCTGTTGCTGGTGCGGTTTCAGTGCCCTCTAGGTGGAGAAAGGGCTTTTAGCTCGATGAACTCTGCATTCATGCATATGCATCACGCGTTCTTCAGAATAGTCTGCTGAAGGCAGGGCGTTCTTCACGCAATAAGTGGAGCACCCAGACTGCATGTTGGCCGGCGAACTTAGGGAAGCTTGCCAGGTGACATTTTGCACACAAGTACACAGTATTCAGGGACTCAATTATGCCTTTTATCCCTCAATGGGGAAAAAGAGTGTGACAGTTTCTGTCTAAAAGCCACATTTAATTATATTAATTTACTTCTAATTAAATTCTTCTAAAAATTCCTGAGATCCACTTAGTCTGTGTGGGGTTCCAGAGACATAGGTGTCAGCTACTGGGTCTAAATAACACAGGAAGCTTGAAAGCTTGAAAAGGGCCATGTGGATGAAAAGGCACAGAACAGTCTTACTATACCTGCTAGAGTGAATCTACAGCTACCTGTGGAGGTTTTAATCATGAGGTGCAGCTTTAATAACCAGAAGCGCTTTTTTGTTTTCCACATGTGCCTGTTTGATTCACTGTTTCTTTGTCGGTCAAACAGAGTTTAGATTTATAGTTTTCCCAATAAACTCTGTTGGTGCGAGTGGATAATAAATAGTACCGGGGAGTGTTTGTGTTTTGAACCAGTGATGGTAACCAGTGATGGATGAAGTACACAAACCATGTAGTTGAGTTAAAGTAGCCAACAGGTCAAAACAAGCTCAAAACAAAGTGACCTCTGTGCTTTCATTGGTGGGCTCGCTGCACATGTCTTTCTTTTGGAAATGCAACATTTTGATGCTCACATATGCCAAAAGGAAGGGCAGATTTGGCCACAATGTAGTGGAGTCAGAAGTAAGATTTTTGACTTAGTAGTGGAGTTAAAGTAAACAGTCGGCCAGAATGGACATGCTGCGGGACAGTAACCATTCGCTTGTTACTGTGCACCACTGCTGGCAACCCACAGACATGTACAGTAAGAAAAAGAGCCAAAGAGTCTGGCTTGTTTGGTTGCATTGCTGATCTTTCTACACCTGAAGGAGGACAAATGAGCATAACTGTGTAAAACATCACAGCAGCTCATGAACACCATCCCCGAAACTTAAAAAAGCCGTTCTGTGTCACCTGGGCCAGGCAGACCCAGTTTTACCTGCAAAACATTTTCACATAATGATGATAGGAATTAACATTATAAGCAGATCATCATTTTCCCTCTGTGTGATTCGGTCGTAATATTAATAGAGGACGGTAGTATGAATTCCCATTATCTACTTTATCACAAAAGTGTATGATAATGAAAATGAAAGGAGTAGGCCTAATTAATAATTCAAATGTATTACACCCATTACACACCTCTTTCTTCAGCGTCAGATTAACACATCAGTTTAAAATCCCCTTTTGGCTCCCCCGGCAGCACAAATTCCTCAGCCATCATTAAAGCTTTCTTTTTTTATTTACACGCAGCGAGTCTGGCTAGGAGGTAGCTAGGTTTTATGTCACACTTGGGCTATGATGTTTATTACGGTTTCAGTGCATCATTTAGTAGTCAAACTATATTCCACTCACTGGGCTTTTGGGCTAGGACCCCCCAGCCCCCAACACATATCCACATTTGCTGTTTCTGAAGAACGGTGTCAACATTTTCCTTCTTTAAAGAAACTTCTCTGTCTTTGGTTAGCTAGTTGTCCGAATCAGACGCCTGCATCTTCTTTTTCTTCTTTCTCTTTCTCCTTTTTACATATAATTTTATGACATATAGTGTCATTACCGACCCACTACGGACTACTGCTTCCCTCCTAAGGATGGGCCTGTGGACCACTAGAGGGTGCTACACAGGCCACTCATGGTGTGCGATCACCATAAAGTGGAAATTGGTTTAAATATATGGACTGATAAGATGATGTTTGGAAGCTGTAACATTGTTTATGTATGATACCAGGCACTTTATGGTTTTAAAAACTAAATATTGGCCTTTCAAGCTGTTTTTTCTTCCTTCATAATATTTAGTGTTTAAACTGCTTTGAAATCTCCAAGCTGACCTTTAGCCACATTCACATTCTTTTATGTACCACTCAGTATCATGCAGACTTATTGATTCGTATTGCGTCATGTACAGAGTCCTCCATGAGACTGGAAAGCACATGGGTGTGCATTACTGCTTGAAAGCATCATTGATTGAGACGCTGTCTGTCATGTCAGGACCTGATGCTCACAGGATGCTGCGCTTGACCATGAGGATGCTACGTGTTAGGCGAGCCATACGCGTCTTTATAATGTAACCACTAGGTCAGAGAGAAAGAGGGAGAATGCTGGCCCCTGCTGTTTGTACCAATTGCTCTTGCATTTGACTTCATGTGTGTGGCCAGGCCTCTCGGGAGGAGGTGAAATACAGTGAGGTTGCCGTGGTGACAGCAGCACCTCAGACAACCTGCAAATCGCCGGCTCCTGTTTGTTCGATGTGTCGCTTAATTAGGTGATTTCTGAGCAGACGGAGTCTTGCACTGTCTTGAGCGGTCTGCCAGGTTGGGGCCCTCGGTGCATTGGAGTCATGCTTAGGCTTAAAGGGCAGGCCCCAGGTGAGAGGCTGTCTAAAGGAGAAGAGTGAATATGTGGTGAAGCTGTGCTCCACCACTGGTGCTCATAAAGTTGATCAGGGCTTTTGCTGCAGCCCCAGCTTTTGATTTTTTTTTTCTGTTAGTGGGTGGAGGAGTGTTTTATTGCCTTTAAGTACACAGCTAGTCCTCTTGCATTTTTCACATATCCTCCACCGCCTATGTGAGACTTGGCTCATACTTTCTAGCCGCTGTGAGCAGCAGCGGTAGCAATAACTAATTAACCAGAGGAAGCCTATTACCTGCAGGACTTTCCACCTTGCCAAAGAAGATAAACAAACATTAATGCATTCCCTTTTTATTCCCTAGAAAATCCCAAGAAAATAATCAGTTCATTACAAATCCCAAGAAATTAATCTTTATCATTTCTAAAGGCCTTAGTCCCTAATTCCCAAAGCCAATCCTTGAGTGCTAGCAACCCTGAAGCGGGAATCATGGACTGTGGGAACAACAAGGCATAGTGAAATCATCTTAATGTTAGTCAATATATCATATATATCTCATTATGCGGTTGCTGTAGGAATATTCATTTGGACTGCTGAAGCTTATCCCAGCGCTCACTGGGCAAAAGGCCGGAAACACCTTGGACAGGACAACGGTCCAAAGCAGGCCAGTTTAGCATCTCCGGTTGGTCTGACTGCATGTAGTGGGAGATAACCAGAGCACTTCATACTGAAAGAGGAACTAAACCTCTGCCATGTCTTACCGTCTTGGGAAATTTTAATTATTAATACATTTGTTTTGGACACTTTCACCTGCTTTAAATCGTTTAATCATAAAATACTCATTGTCTACGATCAGTGCTACCACCACCCAATTCAGCACTCACTAGGTTCAATGGCTTGGGTGAAAAAGGTATGCTTTTCCATATTATGAGCAATTTAATACTCTTCCTGACACTACACTGACATTGTATTCTGCCTTTAGGCAACTCAGTTTGTGCATGCTAATTTGACTCAGATGGGCAGAGAAGCGCAAGGACATGTGTGCCACTTGTGAAGTGCCAGTGCTTAGTGTTTCCAAGAGTGGCTAGCAAAGTCCTTTCACACTCCCAACTTGCAGAAAACATGGGCTCAAGGAGTGAGATACGGGCATATTTTGCCTGCCTTACTGATGGAGATGGTCAGCCAACAGACACAACCAAACCGAAACAGGCCAAGCATTTAGCTGCATGTTCAGCTTCACAGAGAGATGGAAAGCTAGTAGTTTGGCATCTTTGAATATTGGGATAGTTGTGACAGTTCGTCACTGTTTACAGAGAGGGACCTGATTGCACAGCTGTCTCAATTAGCAATTTTTTGGGCTCCGGAGCTTCAGCAGTAATCAGTGGCAAATATTTAAAGCTTTGCCCTGAGTGGGGGGTACCCAAGATGGCGTGGCTGCGGAAGTCAGTCAGTTGTGTGCTTCTTCCGTTTTCTGTTACTTGGATCGTTTCTTTGTCCAGCTGTCTAGCTTCAACTGGTGGTGTTGTTTCCTTCTAGAGTGCTCTGGTGCTCACAGCATGGCATTGCTCCATCTCCCAGGTCCGTTAGCCTCTCTCAGTGGCAGACCAGGGGTTCATAGCACAGTGGATTAACCAGCAAGTATTTTTAAAAAGAGAGTAAATGTTTATGTTGGGCTCTTGTAGGTCGATTCATACAAGGACTGAATGCAGCTGGAGAGGTGGATTTCCAGAGGAAAACTATGGACAGTATCCTCAGGAGCTCCGAAACCCATTCCACGTTTATTAATATCCTATGTTTAGATTAAAAAAACCTCAAATCCGATTCCTAAAAATTTGAAACCAAATGCCTACCTAACAAACAAATATCTGAACTGTAGTATATGCGGGTCTGTTGGGCTTACACTTAAATATAAGTTTGCTTCTTTTAGTTTAGTACTGGTTGTAGAAGGCTAATATGACTAACACTAGAACTATGTACCCCCAAAGTATTTAGGGACATACTGGGCTGAAACATTTCTAAACCTACTCAAGAACTTCACTCAAGAGCTGTGCTCTAAATGACCTGGATGTCGTTTTAGCAGGTTAGGAGAAGTTTCGGGGATACATTTACAGGAGATTTGGGTTACTATTGACTTCTAGTGCTTGTTAGCAACATTAGCCACTTAGATCCAGCACTAAATTTCGACACCAGTCATATCTTGGCTGATAGACTACATATGGAAACCGTGCAAATTCGTTTTAGCCACCCTGTTCCCTTAAACCAATTAGTCATAAGGAAGAAGAAGTGGATATGTGAAATAAGCAGTGAAATGCACTGTGCTGATTGATACAGGTAAACCCAATAGGTCTGCAAATGATGTTAAGCATCTTTATTTTCATTCAGCAAAGTACTTAGTTACTGAGTAACCGTGTGTCTCTATTATACAGCAATAGGCTGGTGAAAGCTCTTTGAGTCATCATAAAAATACTGTATAATAGATGCTGTATAATAGGCTACAGCCCCAGTGCCCCTGTTCCCCTAGGGAAAGTTTTCTGCTCACCTGAACTTGTGCTCTTGCTCAGCCCTTGCTCCTGGTTCCTCAGTAAGTGGATGCAATGAGAATGAATTACTCCAGGTTAACGTAATTAAACACAGTCAGGCGCGGCCCAGCCTTTAACCGTAAGACAAACGCTCTCTCTTTGCATAGCTGTGCTCAGGTATGTAAATGCGGATTGTTCTCAGCTGCCTCTGACTTTCAGGACTTTCTTAGAGGACTTTAGTCCGCTGATGTGCGCCGGAGAAAATGCCTTTGCAGGAAGTTAAATCGTTTTGGCACAGGTGAAAGTGGGGTGAAACAAGTTAGAATAATGGCTCCGAATTATGGGAGACGTTCGTTTCCAGAGAAAGGTCAGCCTAATTGCTTTTCCTTTTCGTAGAAACATTTTGGCAGGAATTTGGTGCTGCTTGTTTTGATTATTCTTCATCGCTCTCTTCTCTGTTTGACTAGGCTTGGTTTTGCACCGTCGATGCACTTAAGATTTACACCTAGGGTTTTCTCAAAATAAGTACAGGGCGTGTAGCGCCTGAGTGGTGACAGCCAGATTGGCTAGTTGAGCGCTTTCTACACGTCTGATGTTAATTTCGCTAATTGTTTCTTAATCGTCTTCGAGCCACTGAGCTGTACATCAACACACTGCTGTGATAATTACACACTTTTGATCCACAGATAGCAAAGCCCCTTTTTTCTTTCAAATTCTGATTATCTCCACTTTTGTGCAGAGATTTGAATATGGTCAGGCTATAGTTGAGAGAATGGGGCCTAGACTGAACGCTAAGCTTGTTGCAGCGATGTTGCTTAAGCACTCGTTTTTCAGCATGTGGGAGAACGACGTTGAATGTTAATCACACTTTATTAAAGACACTGCTGGGATTCAACTCCCCATGACAAGAAAAAGTGTGAAGACAATGAGCTTTAAATGGGAGAACTGAACGGCAGAGGAAGAAGAGTGCTCTGACCCAATCAAAGGCCCAACACAGGGAGGCTGGATTAGGATGCCCCCCCTCTTTCTCTTTAATGTATTTTTAGTAGTGTGGTGCTTGTGGTTTAGTGATCATCGTCCTGTAAATTACTTTCCATTTTCGTCTTTCTGTTGTGTTGCATGACAGTGCAGTGCTCTTAATCTTTATGCAACCATGCTGCTACATCTTCAAAGGAGCTACATGTTCGATTAAAAAGGCAGACTAGTCGGCCTGTCTTTTTATGTAAGAAATGTTAAAGATTGTGGTCAAAAAAGTTTTGATAGGAGTTCATTCCTCATCAGATGCTAATAGATAATAAAATAATAAAATAAAATAATGATACGAAATATATTTGAATAAAATTATAATTTCTAATTAATAATTATTTAGTTTTTTATAATAAAAATTGAAATATATATATATGTATTCCTAAAACATTATAGTATGTAAATAAATAAAGCCTTGTAGCTCCTTTGACCCATCTCATGTATGTGTAATGTTGCAAAAAAAAATTTAAGTTAAAAAGTACTTTGTATTTGCTCAGTTTCAGAAGCAACAGGTAGAAAATTAAAGAAAACACTTTTTCTTTCTTTTTCTGTCTTTCGCTTCTTTCACTTGTAGAAAAACTATGAAAACTATGATTCAGAATCTTTAGATGTATGTTTTGTTTTCCTCTGAGGTAAAATTTAGTGAAAGTTGTTTTTCCTTTTTTCCTGCTAGTTCCTTCTGTTAATTACTTCCAGAACCCGTTTCTAAATGCTTTGCATAATTGGTTTTAAAGTTTGCATTGCCAACAAAGTCTATCTGTCTTTTGAAGAAGACGCTCCCTCCTCGATTGCAGTTTCTTTTCTAAACGGCTCCTTGCTTTTCCAGCTGTGAATCACCACAGTGGTTCAGATCCACCCTCTCAGAAGAGGGCTTTCGGAGGGGGAAAGACAGATAGCTTTTATTCATGCCATTTCAGTTGTGTTTACTTTGGCTGATCAGAGCCTTTGCATGCTTTTGTCTCTCTCTCTCTCGTTCTCTCTCTCTCTTGTTTTTTTGGGGTGTTGTGCTGTTGTTTGGAAGTGTGTTGTTTTATGTTCTCTCGATGTGTTGTCTCTCTCTGTTTGTGGTCCACAGGTCCTCCTCTACATTGCTCATCTGCCTCCTCCTCCTCCCCTGTTGAGTCCCCATACCCTCCCCCTTCACATGCAGCCAATGAGAGCCAGGGAAGGTTGCTAGGTAACAGTGGGGCTCAGCCTGGCCAGGATTCTGAGTCAGAAGATGAGTTTGGCCCCAGTTCATTCTTAGTTAAAACTGGCTCAGGGAACGTCTATGCTCCTGCCACTGCAACTGCTGACGGTGAGTGCTTCAAAAACTATTGCTACTCGCTAGAGAGGCCCAGAGAGCCCCTGCTGGTCACGCTTTGTAGCTTGTGGAGTTAGCCACGGGCGAAACTCTGTGTCTTTTTAAAAGGAGTAGCTGGAGATGGAAGTAAAATGTTAGCTGGAGTATTTTTTGCCTGGGGTTTTTACTTAGGCCTACAGGGGACTATAGTCCATATTCAAAGAGTTGACAGGCCTTTACCGGAGGAGATGCGCACCATGAAGTTATGCCAAAGATGCCTCACAGTAAACCCAAAGAAGAAAGAACTGTCTTTGGTGTTGCTTATCATATAAAGTTAGATAAAGTTCGGATCTCAAATCCTGCTTGACTTATCATCTATACTATTACCATGCGTTCTGTATTGATGCTTTTCTTTATAAAAGTGCTTTGTAGAGTTCCCTTTTATGATCTTCTACTACGGGTGAAGCTACAGCATGAATTTCCATTACAATGGACTGTCGTTATCATAAAGTGAAGAAGAGAACATACTGCTCCCATTGCTCCACCAATTACAGTAATTCATTGTATTTTGACATCCCACGGGGTTGCTTTTGCTCCTTCCAGCTCGGCATATTACATCTCTTTTTGAGGACTTGATTAACTGGAGATGTCTTCCAAAATTTCATTCAGCAAACGGCTTATTCCTCCGATTGTTCCTGACATGCCAAAAAATTGCACGCTTCCTCTCTCCCATTGTTGGCCTTCCCCTGCTTAGTGCAGACCTTGGCAAGGCTCCCTTCATTGCCCCTGTCATCGCAGATTTCACCCCATGTCATGACTGCTGAAGTGGTCCACAACAGCTTCATGGTCCAAGTCTAGCGATCCAGCTTCACGGTTGCTAAGATTTAATGGGATAGTTCGGGAATGTAGTGGTAATCTGGGACAACGGGCAAACTGTGGCTACAGCTGGGGAATTAGTCCAGCCAGATTGCGAACCTTATCACCTGTTCTACCTGATTTCTGTGTTTTTTATGCTAATTGGTTACATTGTTCTTTAATTGTTGGCTTCATTAGCACTGACTGTTTGCAATCCCACTTAAAGAGCTGAGAGGTGTCTTTTTAGGCTGAATTATGGGCTAATTTATTAAGAAACTTGAATAAAAGTGGTGTCCATATAGTTTTTTATGAATTATTAGTAATGTTAGCATGTAATGTTAGTTTTGCCAAGTTCCCAAGTGACCTACTACCCATGAAGAGAAGCAACTTGTTGTGCCAGAGTGCTCAGTGGTTGTGGGCACAATGAATCAATGTGATGTGTCACTAATGCACTAAATGAGCTGTTTACTAAAAGCACAATTGAGGATGCGGAATAGGTGTGGTGGTGCTGACACCAAACTAGAAACCTTTTGTTCATGTTAGAAGTATCCACCGTTGGTGGTAGTGGCATGGTCAGCAATCGGAGTGTAATTCCCCCACACAACTGAAATCATTTTCCTTTGTTCCACTTAGTCTTTTTGCATGGACATTAGGCATTTGCAGAAGCAGCACATTCTTTTCTCTTTATTGAAGCTTATTGGCTCTGGCTTATCAAGAAAGAAGTAATGAAATGGTGTCTTGAAAGTGCAGCGGAGAAATTTCACATTGTGGAAGAGTGATCGGAGATACCAAACTATGGCTGGAGCGCTAGCTTTGCTTTGATAATAAGAGTGGTGCGCACGTTCTGGGAAGTCTGCCTGTCATCACTGCCAGAGCTTGGTTTCTCCCTAGGGCCCCTTGACACAGCGAAAGAAAAAATACTCTAAATAATAGATCAGCCTTTACAAGTTAACCAAAAGCTGGCACTCGCATGAAGCTCTACAGTGTTCTAGCCATCTGCCACCACACTCGCTCACTGTAGTCTTGTCTGTGAACCTTAGAAAAGCATCCATATACTTTCTCCTTGAACAACCGCTGGTCACCTAGCAGAGGCTTGCCAGTACTGGAGCAGGGATTTATCTCTTTGACAAAAGGCTGCGATTTGCATCGGTTATATAGGTTACCCTCAGGCTGACGGTAAGGGGTAGCACTCACACCAAAGGAATCAGCCTCTTTGCCTCCGAGCTATGTGAGGCACCATAAGGCTCTGTTTGACTGAGACAAAAGTGCATAACACAGTGGCATGCAATAGCAGCTTTATGAGCCGAAGGAGGTAAGTGTAAAGTGACCGAGGGGTTCCTGGCAGACATTCTGCTGCATTGTCCTAGTGTTGATACAGTAGCAGCGCTAGCGCAGCTTTGCATTCTTTTTTTATTCGTTTTGACATTTATATCATTCAGTAGCCCTTCATCGAAACACCAGGCAGCTCCCACACAACTGTTCTATTCCGCTTTAAGAACCTCTCACCTTGCATTGTAATTGCAAGGTGTAAATAAGTGGTAAATTATGCAAATAGCTCTTTTGGAAAGCTCCCTGCTTTGTCATTTTTCATTGTTTGGCCACTATATTTGCCAAGCCTTTGACAGAACAAGAACCCAATTACAATAAGAAAGGGGAGATGCTTCTATTTATTCACTTACAGCACCTAATGAGCCGTTGAAGTCAATTTTAGCCATATTACCTGCAGCTTACAGCTCAGAGCTAGGGAAAAGTGCAGCTTATTACTTTAACTTGAACATATTTGTTGGTGGATTTTTGCATGCCTCTTAAATAAGGGTAAGGCGGTGAGCGATGAGAGAGTATGGCAGGACTTTCCTTTAACTGTCCTTCCTTTAAGCTTACCCTTCATTTTAATGAATAGGTGTCTTTAAATTCCCGCTGAATTAGCATGGTTAGCATAAATCATAGCTCAGGATTACATGCTGTGAGTTAATTAGCTCAATTAACACAAAAGGTCTACCGTTTGTGGACATGTCTCTTACCACTTGTGTTGTTTTTGTAGCGATTAGTTAAGATTAAATGGATTTGCAGAAAGGTATATGAGAGATGACATTTTTGGGCTGTGTCTTGAAGGCTCTCTCAAAGGCCTGTATGTTGCCTGCAATTATCTGTCAAGCTTTTCTAACCCATTGTCGCCATTCCTCTCCTGTTCTCAACATGTCAAGGAAATTAAGCGAGTACATTACAGCACATCTGACTGTGTTGTGACAGAGTCCTCTGTAGCTTAATCCTTAGCATTTCTGATGTGATAAAAAATGAGAGGGACGGGAGATGGAAAGCTACGCAACACAAGATTCACACATCTCATGTAAAATGATAAGAGGGGCTGAAGCCAGATCCGAGCTGCTGGCATTAATATGATTTTGTGCATGTCGTTAGAAATCTGCACTATTATGTAGTTACGGAAATGCGATCTGGTGTTGAGATGTAGGCTAAAAAGGCTTAGCTCAGGGTTTGAGGCAGTGCCTCTGAATACTGAGCGTGTTTTCAGAGGAATTTGGTATGCCTCTCAGCCGACTGAGAGAGAATTACACATGAGGACACGGCAAAGATAATCCAGAAGTCTGGAATTTAAAGAGGGCTGGAGTTTAGAAACTAACTGATACTGAAAATGGGCATCAGAATCTCAGACATTGTTCCTAGACATCATAGCCAGTGTTAGATGGGGATGGGGAACATGTAATCTGGATTACATTATCTGATTACACAAAAAGTGCTTGTAATCAGAATAGGAAAGCTTTGAAAACAGGCATACTCAGGTTACAGTTGTTTTTAAAGCTGCTGTGTTTAAAGCTTCATGTTTGGAGAGGTAGCAGCAGTAAATCAGTTGATTTAGTCTTAAAGGGCCCAAAACATGGAGAAGTTTTCTTCTCTTTCAAGGTTGTAAAGGTGGTAACTACTATGGAAGATTCTAAACATATAGTTCCCTCCCAAATCCATGTATGGAAACTATGCTACCCATTTGTGAGACTGCTGTTTAAAAGCTTGACCATACAGAACAGAGGTCATTAACATATATCATTCTTAAAGGTGCAGTAACAAAAACAGCCTGATTCATTTCAAGGGATAAAGAGATGTTGGGAGATGTGTAGGTCATGTGACACACAGGCACAAACAAGTGGAGTTCAGGAAAGAAAATAAAATAATGTAAAAAAGTAGGACATTAGCCCTTTAATTTACAGAGTATACCCATACCGTGCACTGTAGCTGTATTTCTATGACGGTCTACGCCAATAATAACCTATGGTTTTGGGAAAAAAGAGGGGTAGGATATTTTTTACGGCATTTAGCTGACGCTCTTATCCAAAGCGACTTACATGGTTAATCATATTACAGGTGGGCCAATGTAGTGTTAGGAGTCTTGCCCAAGGACTCTTATTGGTGTAGCACAGCATAGTCACCCAGACCAGGAATCGAACCCCATTCGTCCACATGGGACAGTAACTTCCTGGTGTGTGGTGGTGTTATCCGCTGCGCCACACCAACATGAGGAATATGAGGAATGTATCTTCAGATGGTGTGAGGCAAATAAAACATTCAAATCAGAAATAGTCCAGAAGTAATCCCAAAGTGATCAGATTTTATTTGTGAGCTAAAAGATTACCATAGTGATTACTTATTTAGGCAAGCCATTACAGGTGTCTATCCAATGCTGAGCGAAGCCAACACTTCCGGCTGATTGTGGACACTTAGAAACGAAGGATTTCCACCACAGCTGCCTGTGTTCACTGGCACCTTCTTACATTCATCAGGCTGACTGAGGTGATTTAACTTTCTGCCAGTGTGAAGCTGCAGCAGCTGGGGAGAAAAAAAGAGCATTTGTTGCGTTTTCCAGAACAAAATGCTCATGGCTTTATTTTGCATTTCGCTCATCCATAGCAAGTCCCTCTCCGAGATGTCCTGAGCTCATGCCTCTGGCCTTGTAGGCCCAGTGTTGGAAAACAGAGAGAAAGAAAAAGAGAGAGGAAAAAAAGGCTTTTCTCAATACCCGCTAACCTCCATTAGGGCAATGAGGCACGCTCACTGAAGCTTGAGCTCCTTTATTAAGCATGTGTTGCACCATGGCCCCCAGCTTTCTCTCATGGGCCTCTTCCTGGAGAGACGGCTATTGGGGTCCGGAGACACCCCGCTGGGCTCCTGTTCTCGAGCACAGAACACCCCCGCAACTCCCGTCTTAGCATCTTTTACCACGGAGTAGCATGGGGCTTGGCCACAGTGGGCTGCTAATTGACTATGGTTCTCTTCTGTAAAAGGCTAGAAAACATGCCTTTGCAGCTGAGTGGGTTGGAATAGGCGGTTAGAAACGAAGCCGCCGGGTCGTCTTGCGCGCCTGCATTTAGATGAGGTGAGCTTCGTTGGAACTTGCTTAATCATAGGCCCCCCTCCCATCTGCCAGCGTGAAGGGAGCAAATGGGGTTTAAAGAGGTCACTCTGGAATGGGTTTCCACAGGAGAATGCTTGGAGATAGAAATATGGAGGGAAAAATAGTAAGTTAATGAGCAGCACATGGCATCGCTGAGGAGGAATCGAAGGTCCGTGTGGGACTGGAAAAAAGGGGTTTTGCTTGTTGCCATTCCGCTGGCAGCAAGCTTTACCTGAGAATTCTCTCTCGTGAGATTACGGCTGTTCAACAATGCAACCGTGCAGCCGAGCAACGTACGCAGCAGTGCCAGAGCAGCAGTCCATAAATCTGATTGCGCTCCGACAGCTGTTGCTCTAATGCATTGTCACCTTTGGTGAATGTACTTCGGCTGCCGATGCATCTCCGCTTTATTTAGACAATCCTTTCTGAGGTTACCATGGAGATAACAAAAGAGCTAATCAAAGCCATCTGTGCAATTCGGCATCAAATATATCTTCAGGACCTTTGAGGATACATGAACTATGGCTTGCATATTAATAGAGAGGGGATTATGGTTTCAGCCATCCATATACTGAATAAAACATGGTGTTAATGCTATAGGATGAATGAATTGCTAACATTTAATAGCGAATTGCATGGCGATTCTCATAATGTATTCCCAAAGGCCCACGCTGCACGTATAGATACTTGTCTCTCACTATGTCTTCTAATATGACAGCGAGGTCCTTTGTTGTTCTTATGTGTTGGTGTTGGAGCAAATTGGTGAGAGTGCCACAGATCCTGCGCTCTGTTGCCTGGGCATGTTAGTCTTCAAATGAGCCCTGTGAAGACAGCATGTATTCCCCCACGTCCCTGCTTCCCCCTAATGGTGAGGAACAATACCCTTACTAGTGAACAGAACTGAGAGCACTGGTGCTGAAGCCAGTATTCCCCGGGTTGTGAATCAGGCTCAAGTGTAGCAGTCTAGTGTCAAAACCTTGATATTGGCAGTTTTGCCCTGTTTATTACACATCATTAAATATTGGATACTGTATCAGTTTATACGGTTATATATTTATGGTTAATGAGATGGAAGGTACAAGGTTTGGTATGTATACATCTATCTTATACTGGTATGTCTGAAATGGATGTTATGCAATCAATCAATCAATCAACATTTATTTTTTATAGCGCTTTTTTACAACAGATGTTGTCACAAAGCAGCTTTACAAAGAATCTGGTGTTCGAGCCCCCAATGAGCAAGCCGAGGGCGACAGTGGCAAGAAAAAACTCCCTTAGTTAGGAAGGAAGAAACCTCAAGAGGAACCAAGACTCAAAGGGGGAAACCCATCCTCCTCGGGTCAACACCAGATACAAGACAGCACTAGAAAGCAGAGTGTAATGTCTGATTAGTCTATAATTATGTTGGTGGTTCATAAGATGGACCAGCAGGCGCAGGCCAAGCTTCCACAGTGCAGGACAGCCAGGAGCTCCGTGGTGGAAAAGGCTCCCAGTGGCTCCCAGACAGAGCAGATGTAGCAACAGCATCAGGCCACACAGGATGGGCAGCAGTTCAGCTCAGACAAAGAGAACAGACAGACTGTTAGCTCTGACAGAAGACCTGAACACACTATATGGTGTAAACAGAGTGCAGCAGTGACTTCGGCAGGCCTGGCTATTACAGCATAACTAAAAAAGAGAGCCAGAAGAGCCAGAAGGTCACACAGACATGAGGGCTCCCTGAGAAGTCTGCACCCCTCTGCTCCACCGTCAACAAACCTGAGTGAACACGAAGAGCAGCGGGACGACAGCACCAACAACTGATATTGCAAACAAAGACTGGAGATATAATTTGAATGAATTTCATTGAATTGAATCCACGTGATTTATCCCCAGCGAGCCGTTCATGCGGAGCACACAGAAAACAATAGACAACCAATAAAGACAAAATAAGATATACCTACTGAGGTACCAGTAGTCACCAAAATAATCCTCAGTAAGTAGCTTGATAGCCATTAGGCTTGAGAGTTGTTTTTTGTGTTGTTCATGCACAAGGTATTTATATGCTAAATCATACATTTTGCGTATTAGTAATATGTTAACATTATCATTATCAGTTAATGCTCGCATTATCAATTACTACCACATTTACCAGTTAGACCCTGCTAAATAACCCTGCCTACGCACTGTTGCTACGAGTTTGCCTCTGTTGACCTCTCGTTACATTGCTCGCCGTCTTGATAATAATCAGTTTCAGCTTTTGCCATGGTGTGATCTTTGCCTATTTCCACAGTAAGTTGAGTCCAGAGTATGGATTGCACTTACAGTTCTTCTAGTCGACTTGTCGGCGATGGAGCTTCAAGCTTGATGGTGACTACGTGAATATGACACCACGTGGAGTCCTCACAGAAGCCAACAGGAGGCTAGTGCACGACGTGCTCTGCTGACCTGTGGAGTTTGGCTTGGTCTAACAGTTTTCCGCTGATCTACAGCACTTCAAAGATCAGATATTGAATGCTGTTGAAGAGGGGGCATAACACCCTATAATCCTGTGAAGTTTGAAGTGCTGCACTCCTATGTTTACCGAGTTATGGTGCTATCTGGCTCTCTGGGCTTCCACAGCAAATGTGCGCCTCGGCAAGGCTGGCCAGGGTGCACCTCAATCATATACAAATT
Organism: Prochilodus magdalenae; assembly: GCA_024036415.1. Lineage (NCBI taxonomy): Eukaryota > Metazoa > Chordata > Actinopteri > Characiformes > Prochilodontidae > Prochilodus > Prochilodus magdalenae. The sequence goes on from JAMWET010000754.1 coordinate 235,753, forward strand.
TATGAGATTCCGGGGTCCGTATCTCCGGTTCCCTGAAGGGCTAGCAATTTGATTCAGGGAGCTGGAAAGGGCAAGTCATGCCCTACTGACCTGTATTTGGCTTCATCAGGGATTTTTAAAGTTGGATTTTCAAAGCCGCTTGTTGCGAAGCACTCCCTTCTCCTTTTGGCTTTGTGTGTGACGTCATCAATGATTGACTCCACTTTAGAGCAGCCTGTGGACAATGGAAATGGGAAACTGTGTTTATCTTATTTTCATCCTCGCCCTGCATTCACATGCTTGTTTCCCCGCTCTGGTTCGAGTTGAATTATTGAAAGTGCTAAATATATTTTGCCGAACGAGGAGTAAAGCAGCCTCCATCGACACTGGGTTCTGGCATTGAGTTGGATGTTGTTGCTCCTGTTCTTAGCTGTGGGGGCTGCAGCAATGGATGGCTTTTAATGATCTGTCTGGCTGGTGATGGTCTTTTGATTAATTCTGTATCAATCTCTCCCAGCTCAGCAGTTTGATCTGCCGGCCGGGGCATGTCATGTCACTTTTTCTTGTCAGGTGTGACCATCACCCGTGTAGGTTGTTATCTTTGAGCTTGGAGTCGATACTCAGTATTTGTAGCCGAGTGGAGTTTGTGTTTCTTTTTCTGCATTTACCATTTAACATTATCAGTGGCAAAAAAATGGTCTGTGGTTTCCTAGCATGACGGCACAGAATTCCAGACTTGTTGGTGCTCTGCTTGACCATCAAAGTATTATCAGCATGTATAATCAAAGACGATACGTTTGAAGGCTTGACCTCCCTGCTCATTAATTATTCATATCCACAAATCAATTCGGCACCAGTTTTGATGGGTTGGTATCAGCCAATGGTTAACTAACACTGCCTGTTGAAGCAACCTGATTTTCCTTGGAGATTGACTTCAGACAACTTTAATAGGTCTTTGACGCCTGCAAATATTGAGCAGGGAAAGGAGTCTCTCTGATATTTTCCAACAGCATGACCAATCAGTGATAGTGGGAGAATCAGGAATGTACCCTGTGCTCAGAGTGAACTTCAGCTTAACTAACTTCATAGTTTCTCATTATTTTTTTTCCCAAGCTATTTTCAAACAAGTTATGAAACTTTATTAAACTGATGAACCTTTTTTTCCTATGGGCCACCTGTCTCTTTCTTTAATAGTTGTTTGACACATTTGTCGCCCCATAATGGTGAAACAATTTGATATCTTGTGAAATGTCAACTCGGATAATTAGGTGGAAATTACATTCCATCTCTAGAGAATATTTTTTCCACCTCTATTCCTAGCGGGTAGGGGTTTTTAGCAAACAGGAGCGAGTGAAGAAAATACTGTGAAGCTTTTTTTTTTTTATCCTGGAAGCTATTTTGAAGTTTAGGATGGACTTTTCTTCTCTTTGTTGGCAGCGTATACTTCTCCACAGTCTCCGAGATGTTGTGCACAGTAGATTGATTGGGGCCTGTCCCGCGTTTTTAGGTGCTTTTGGAACGCGGGTGATTCATTCCTGCTGAATCATTGCTTCTGTTGTTGCGATGCTTATTGTCTCAAGGACTCCAGTGTGCCTTACCTTTTTGTGCTTTTCAATAAAAATAAAGCTCCTATCCTTGGACGCTGCATCAGCTGTTCTCATGTGCTGTCTGCTGGTTTGAGGGACGCAAAGAGTCCGGTGCAAGGGCAAATGTGGTCTGAAAGCATGACCGGTAATGCATAAAAAACGATGCGCTTTTAATAGTTTCATTAGTATTTCACTTTGCATAAACCATATTCTGCATTTTTCTTGTATTTCGTTTTTTTTCTACAGTCCACTTATGACCCATGTGTGAACGTACGTCTTGTGCACATATACCAACCTCTCTGTATCTCTGTATTAAGCAGGTCCTTCTGTTCATTTATTATTGCTGTCAAAAAGCAAGAATCTCCAAAATGGTAACTTCACAGGAGGGGGCACAAATGTTCTTTATGATTAATGTTAGTCAGTTTGAAAAGATTTTATCATTAGTGCATTCATTGGATAACATGTAAATGACCTTTTTTGTTTGTGGCCTTGTATTGTGGTTAATTCAAGAAAGACGCACAGTGTCACTGATGCAAAGCGTCATTCTTATGAAGCGCCAAAGATTTGTGAGCTAATGTATTGTCGTATTTGTTAGATAGGTGAGATTGGTGAGTAAGTGAGTGAGTCCAGTCAGTCAGTTCTTGTTCATCAGCCCATGACCCGGAAAACAATCTAAGTTCCCCATAGGCTCTTTAAATAGTGAGAGAGGAGCCTTCCAAAGTGAGAAGGAAAGGAACAAGTGCATCCTATACAGAAGTTTTTTTTTTTTTTAGGTCTGTGGCACAGTTTATCCCCCTCCACCTGGTGTTTTTAATGGATAATTAACCTGGCATCTTAACCTGCCGTCTCACCCCTGTGTCCTCGGTAGAAGAAAGTAAAATGGAAATAAGGGCGCACAGGTAAAGATATAATATGCACTGTAGGGTAAAATTTAAAATGTATTTTAGGTTTTATTGTTACTTTTATTTATTTGTTGTTTTAAAATGAGACATATTAGATGCTTCCTTGTGGGTGGAAGTTTTATTATATATATTATTTTACAGAGAGAGAGAGAGCGAGAGAGAGAGAGAGAGAGAGAGAGAGAGAGTGAAATCTCTCTCCTTGCAGTAACGTAACATATGTGTTGATTTAATCACTGACAAAATGACAAAATGCCAAATTCACAGACTTAGCAACGTATCAGTGGAGATCCTCATTTCCTAGACTTGTGGCTGTGTCACTTGCACCTTAAAAGCAAGGGAAGTGGTCCTGCCTTCTGGTGTAGCACACAGATTTCATTCTGTTTTGATCCGGGTTTCATCAGGGTCGTCGTCGGCTTGGCTCGCCGAGGTATCAGGCTCTGAGTAATCGGGAGTGTAGGATTGTGTGAACGTGACTGTGTATGGATCCATCTGTCACTGCTCCCTGACAAACAATCCAGGCATGTGCCTAAAATGAAAGGGAATAAAAAAGTAACTGGGTTTCTATCGGTGGCACATCCCATAACGACTCCTGACAAAAAAAATTTCTCGGCACACGGCATAAAGCGTGGGCTAGCTCATATCGGAAAAAGGAGAATTAGTATTCCCCCCTCTCTCACTCTTTTCCCAGCACAGCACAAAGAGAAACATTCTCTATTTGTGAAATCACATGTGACATATACAGTGTTTATTGCCTTGTACTCTTCAAACGGAGAGGAGTGAATGCTTTTTGGCATTGTGTTCAATAGCAGTGCTGATAGTAACATCTGTGGTGTATGTGCTGGGTTTTAACCTTTGGAAAAGGCTTTGCTTGGAGAATCAGCTGAGCCAGTGAGGAGTGCTAGTTACATCTCCAAGACTTTCACACTTCTGCGATGCACCATTTAGCAGAAAAATGCCCAGTGAGTCGCTTAAAAATCAATTGGATCAACTTTGCTGTAGCTGCACAAAGCATCAACCTCCCTTCAGCAACACTGTATACTTTCCAGTCATAGATAGTTCTCTTTATAAAACAGCTATAGTCAAACTCAGGGCTCATTTAGGCAATATAACTAAAAAGTAATATCTTCGCTCGGAAAGGTTTTTGGTCTGTATTCATTCACTAGAGGCTGAAGTCTCACATGGCTGTGCTGTTTTAGATTTTCAAACATTTTAGATTTATAATGTTATGGTTGTTATTTCCAATATTTAGTGCCAGTTACTAGAATTATACATTTTTCAACATTAGGAAAATTTCATAAAACATATATTTAATTACAGAAAATCATACAGAAGCCACAACAACTACATATCATATCTTTTTTCCAGTGTTTGTCTTTATTACAGCTTCCATCCTTGCTTTTAGGGTTTCAGAGTGAATTACAAATTTTGAATCATCAGTTCATTAAACCTTGTTTTTAGTAGTTAGAAATCACTGAAGGCGATACTTGGATACTTGGATTATGATACAATATTACAGAGCTTTTGCGATATGCTAATTGCTGTGACAATATATGTTGTGATAACGTTGTGATTTTTTTAGCTTTTGCAATGCGAATTATGTCCCCAAAGGAAACTATGTGCTGTCATAGTCACAAAGGAATCTACTGACTGAATCTACTACTCGGTTGGTGCAGCTCAGCGGATAACACCACTGCCTGCCAGAGAGCCACCACCACATGTGGGAGACTGGGGTTCGAATCCCGGTCTGGGTGACTACGCTGTGCTACACCAATAAGAGTCCTTGGGCAAGACTCCTAACACTACATTGGCCCACCTGTAATACGATTGCCTTGTAAGTCGCTCTGGATAAGAGCGTCAGCTAAATGCCGTAAATGTACTGACCTTGACATGCACTCGTCCTAAATTAATACACATCCTGCTTTACTCAAAGCAATTGGTTACATTATTTTAGAGTTAAAAGGTTCATTTGTATAAGCAATGTATGTAATAAAGTATTAATACTTGGTGCTGGTTTACTGATGTGATACTACCACACAGTATATAGTGATATGTTGTATTGCTTTTTTAACCCACTAATACTTGTTCGGTATTCTACATTGTTCCTTTTGTCTGTTCCTTTTCCTCAGTGAGGGCTACATATCCTTTCACACTCATAGCATTCACTTTTTTTTTCTGTTGTATTCTCACTTGATTTTCTTCAAAGATCTCTAAAAAGGAAGTACTATCTGATCTAGAACGTTTTTATGGTACGAGGTCTTGCAGGTCACCATTTTTGAGATTTTATTATTGTTATTTTTTTCACTGCTAAAATTTTGGCTTTGTGATTCCAACCATCTGCTTTACCTGGTCTTATTGTCTCTGCACAGTTGAGTCCATTGTTTTTGCTTGACTTTTTTATAAATTTGGTTCGTCATCAAAATAAGCCACAGATCACTTGATCATTATTGAACATTATTGATAGTGATAGCCCCAGAAACCAGGTTTCAATCTTTGGTTTTCAAACAGAGCTGCCCAGTGCTGTGCTTTAGAGGTAGGAGCTCATTGATTAATGGCTCAGCAGATATGGAAATGAATGGCTGTGGAGTGCACAAGGACACCCGCTTTTTATCTCAGCTTGGGCCTGGAGTATCAGATGCAGCAGAGAACTGCCTGCTTCGGTCTGATCTACGCTATCTAATGTCTGATAGCCCTCAAATCTCATGACACAGTGTGACAGCAGGAAGCGAAAGCAAATCTTGCAGGCTCCGAGGAGCCACCCGCTGGTAGGGTCCAACCTGAACAGCACTTCATAATGGAAACGAATTTCAAACAGGTTGACACTGGTAATTCAGCCTACTTGATAATGATAGATTGTCAGCAGCGTGGGTAGCTGAAGCTGTACGCCAGGATCCAGCTGCCAGAAATGATGTGTGTGTGTGCATGGATATGCTGCAACAGCAAGTGTTGAGCTTGTGACAAAGAACAGCAGCTTTCTATTGTGCAAAACGCAGGAAGGTCATTTTTCCTTTGCAACTTCCACATAGTAAAAGCATCGAACACTGTTTGCAACACAAAAAGAGAAAACTCCAGGAATACATACAGGGAAATCACCTCAGTCATACTGTTATTATTATTTTTTTTGTTTATGAATCTGGATATTGGTATAAAACCTTTTGACCAAGGCAGCCTTAAACAGTCAAAATTTGACCCTTTAAAGGTTTTGGTTTGGCCCGTCACATAACTATGATAATGAGCATTATTTTGATGGTGTGTTACGGTTGTGTGTTGTTTTAAATAATTTGTGGTGTTGGATAACAGTATATATGTTAATTACCAGAACAAATTTAACCATTAGGGACTTTTATGGTACTGCCCAAAAGTACTTTGGTACTACCAGTTCCATCATTGGATCAAAGATTTCAATAACTAAGTAGTCAGTGTTGTTTCAGCAGCTGAACTTGGCTAATTAAATTGGCTGTGTAAAGCTCTGTCCATGGTCAGTGAATATACCACTACTGTGATACAGTCCTACAGGAACTCCTCTGTAACATAACCCTTACTTGCACAGCCTAGTACAGTACAGTACACACATAGTACAGATATTCACATATCTCTTTAGCTCCTTTTCTGGCACTTATTATTCTTCATTCTATTTATTGTATCGTATTGCACTTTCCCGGAGGTGTAATACTTGCTAACATTCTGTGCTCTTGGTACATGTCATGAATGTGTGCTTTCACCAAGACCAATTCCTTGTATGTGTGACATATATATGTCATAAGATTATGATTCTGGACCTCCAGTATGTCTTTATGTCATGCACACTTTTGGTTTGTAGTTTAAACGTTAAGAGATTGGTGGTAAAGGGAAGGTATTGGCACCAATTATGGAAATGTTGATTGGTAGCTGGTAGTCTTGCTAGTAACAGCTTTAAAAGTATCTCTAATGTAAAGTATCTCTGGCTTATGAGACATTTAAGGTATTCATTGATGCATCCATCTGAAAATGCCACGATTAGAAATGCCAAGATTAAAATATTATGTTTTAATCATGTGTAATAATACTCAGTAATGGATTCAAACATTTTGTGGAAAAAGTCTCAGTCTATTCCAAAGTGTAAAAGTTCACAAAACATGATTTTGTGAATTGTTGTAATGAATCGCTGAGGAATGCGAAGCTTCATGGTATACTTCTGAATCATTTCCTTAATAAATGTGATAAACCTGAGGCACAAAGTCACAGATTTACTTTGCTGGTGAGTTTAAGCCTTACTGTGTTTTTTCTCTCTCTCTTTCTCTCTCCCTTTCGCTTTTTTGTAGACGGTTCCTACCAGAACCATTCGCGGCTGCGGACGCCTCCTCTCCCCCTGTCCCACTCGCACTCCCCCAGTCAGCACCATGCGGCCTCAGTGGGCTCTCTGAGCCGGAGTAACTACACCCCACGCAGCAACGCCAGTCCTGCGCCCACCGACAGCACGGCTGCTCCAGAGGGGCCCTCCAGCGCCCAGGACTCTGCGAGCGCCCAAGACAACTGGCTCCTCAACAGCAATATACCCCTGGAGACCAGGTAGCACTAAGACCTTTCATCTGTTTAGGATAACCAACAATAGAATATAATGTGAGTTTGATAATGGATAATAAGCCTGCATGAGGCAATGTGTGCCAAAACATGAACTATAAAGGAGGACGAAGTCCAGTGCCTCAGAGTACGATGAGCATCCTGCATCACTCTTTAACTTTTATATTATAATGAATGCAAACATGCGCTACACACAAAGGTTTACAATCACTTGTCATAATACTGTGTTGTTATGCATATAACAAAAGTTCTCACTGGCCACCTCATTAAGTACACCCCCATGTGTCTTTACTTAGTGACCATACTATCAGCTCCACATGCCTTATAGATACACCCTGGAGTTCCACAGTTACAGGCTGTGGTCCTTTTGTTTCTCTGCTTACTTTGTCAGGTCCACCACAGAGCAGGTATTATTCGGATGGTGCATCATTCTCAGAACTGCAGTGATACTGATGTGGTGGTGTGGTGTAAGTGTGTGTTGTGCTGGTGTGAGTGGATCAGACACTCAAAGCTGCTGGAGTTTTAAACACGGTGTCATCTGCTGCTGCACAGTTTGTGTTTCTCATCCTATAGACCTTCATCAGTGGTCACAGGACACTGCACACAGGGCGCTGTTGGCTGGATAGTTTTGGGTGGTGGACTATTCTCCGTCCAGTAGTGACACTGAGGTGTTTAAACAATTCAGCAGCACTGCTGTGTCTGATCCACTCCCACCAATCCACCACATCAGTGTCACTGCAGTCCTGAGAATGATCCACCACCCACATTATAACTGCTCTGTGCTGGTCCTGTCGGGGTTCTAACAATGTATTCAGGAAACCAGATAGACTGCAGTCTGTAAATGTAGAACTATAAAGTGTATGGTAAGTGGAGCTGATAAAATGGATAATGGGTGTAGATGCATGGAAGTGTACCTAAAGAAGTGGCCACTGAGTGTATATTGGATGTTATTGTACACCAAGAAGGGATTAAAAAATAAATAATACTTAAATATAATATAAAAAATAATACAATCTCATAAAAACCCAGAGCACCAGAGTTTAATACAGACTAATTTGCTGTTTGTCCTGTTAAGCAGTATCTGGTCGAGCGGTGTTCCATCTCTCAGTCTTATCAGTTTTGCAGAATTCCTGATTTTATATCCCAATATTTTCATTCATCAGTACTCTGTCACGGCAGGACTACAATACCGAGCATGCATTTTTGCAAAAACCTTCATAGACCATTTATAGGGGGAACAAAAACTCCAAGTACTGACTTTTGTGCAGACAACATGGAATATGAATGAGGAACTGGTGCATGATCAGTATCAGATCAGTATCACTATGCTGTCATAGTGAGACCTTTGTTAAATGATGTTCAGTAGGTCTATATAATCTGACATGGTGTTTTGCTTGATACAGTGCCCAGAATTGACAGAGTGCAACACAGGGGTGTATCAATAAGTTGGTATTGATATATGGATTCACAAGGCAACAGCAAGTTTGTTATATTGTAAATTTAAACAAGAGATTTATTTGCCTTACATTCATTAATCTGTTGTGACAAGTTATGGCTGAGTAATAATAATCACCTGGGTGTTTTATATGCACAGACAGTAATCTTTAGGTGTATTATAAAACAATAAGAGTTACAGATACAAGTTACAGCTTTGTTTCCTTGTGCATCTATGCTGCATCTCCTAATGCAAAAGGTTTTACACCCCTAGTGCTACTGCATTGACTGTTGCTACTGCAGAATGACAGTAGACATCTGCGCAAAGGGCTGTCTAAGGACCATCATGCTTTCAAACCATTTCTATGAACCAAGAGAAAGGCATTGTTTTCTTTCCCTCACCTCAAAACTAGTTACACAGCTTAAGAAAGTGTTTTGATATAGCATATAATCATAATATATAGACAATTGCACTCGGGCAACTGTAGGGCAGCTTTATCTCCTCCCGATTCCAGCCTCGGGTCCTAATTTATCTCCCATCAGCCTGCTCTCGAGCTCGCCTCTTTGGGAAGCTTTTATATGAAGGAGATCAGTCAAGCGCCTTGCGAGCGGATGTCTGTTTGCGTTGTTCTGGCCGCTCCTCATGCATGGTGGAAGGGAGATCAGGACTGTCACGCCAGGCTTGAAGAGAACTGATACATACTGATGTTCAGATTACCCGTGCTTGCTCGCGCTAGTGAACCCATCACTTCCCAGAAGCTCCATCTACTATTCATTTTATGTCTACGCAGAAAAAGAATTCTGGCAAATGGAACTTGCTTAAAGGAAGACTGTAGTCCAAAAGTGCCAGTGTTGCTAATAACGAATAGACATTACTGGAGGGCCAGATCTCGGTATGTCAAAATGAATTCAGGCTAACTGGTTTCCTCACTAGCCTTTCTGTTAATTGTAAGACATGCCTGTGGCGTTGTGATTAGGGGGTTCTTCTTAAGGCTGTGTTTGGGGATAGCCGCGAGATGTAACCTTTAGATTTTTTTTTGTAAAGCCACGGGTTGGGTTTTTGGGGGGCCTTTAGGGTTCAACTGATAACCTCGACTAAGGTTGAAGAACCCTCATGTGTTTCCGCATTGTTGGTCCACAGAACAGAATACGTCCTCAGTAGGAACTCGTCTAATGAGCCCTATGACTTCAAAAAATGGCAACAGCTTCAGAGGCAGTTATGGTATTTCAGTCCACAGTAAAACCACATATAGATACTGATAAACTGATGTAGGTAAAAAAAAAACAACAACCATTAGGAGTGTACAAATAACAAATACATGCTGTTAAATAACTGTCGCTCAGGATCACTACGTCTTTTCTGCCCACCTAGGGCCCAAAGATGCTGCGGAAACCATGTCACGCCAGCACAAAAAGCATTTTCTATCAACTGAACTGATGAAAAATGAGAAGTAATTAACAAAAATATATGTTTCGGAGAAATTTTGAGACATACAAATGCAAACTAAAAGTCATATGTGACAGTTCACTGTTCTGTTTCATCATGTAAGCCAGTACAGCACCATGGACTCATTAACATTTATGTTTTTTATCAGGCCCTGTTATTCAGAGCGACTTACAATTCATGTAAATTACTTTCTTCCACAGGTAGGCAAAGTTAGCATTAGCAGTCTTGCCCAAGTACTCTTATCGTGTACTCGTATAGTGTAGGGTGTTTGCCCAGATAATGAACCAAACCCCAGTCTACAGCATGGGAGGCATAGCTGTTACCCACTACACTATGCCAACCAAACCGTTACTGCATTATTAATTTTTACTATTATTATTATGAAGTAGTGTAACCACATATAGTATTGTAAGCTCAACAATAATAGAAAGGACTAGTTTTTATGTGTCCTGGGCTGGTAGACAATCACATGAGAATGAAGCCAGTTATACATGAGCACTCAGGAGCTCTTAAAATTGGGCATCAGTGAACAAAAATGTTATCGCCACTTAGGCTAATCGTTGCTAGCTGTTCTGTGTCTGTCAGTATATGACCTGTTTTAGTGGATGGTGGAGGAGCCAAATGCTTCACCAGCACACATGCTGAGGGGCTTGTTTGGCCGCTTTTTGTGTGCACCATCTCACTCTTTCTCCGTTTTCGGACATGATCGCTGCTGGCGTGGCGAGTCCACTCAACAGGCAAATGGCACTGTGAATTTCAGTTTGTGGAGGGACACTTAGCGACATAATGACTGATTAAGCGGCCATGGATTTTCCCAAAAGTTTAATCCTGGTCCCAGGTATTACCCAAAGGAGACGGCGAACAGATGGTCCACGCCAGCCAGCCATGCGGGAGAAGAGGACGGTGTCGGAAAGCGAATAAATCGGCAATATCAACCCACTCCCTTCTCTCTTCTTTCGGGGGGGAGAAAGAGCTATCAATTATCCTAGGTTCCTCTACAGAAATTGGAATCATTAGGCAAAAGTCCACAAGGGCTTGGAACAACGTGGGCCGTTGTTGGAGCTTTAGTTTAATGGCCTTATAATGGTCGCCCTCTGCTAGCTTTCAGGGGATGCACACCACTTTCATGATCCAGTGGGATTAGCCATGGCTCAATCCACACGGACTCCTGAAAGGTGTGGCATCCCCTAAACGCCAAGCGAGTAGGGGACGCATTATAAGGGCACACTTAACTAAATCCCACAACAACCGGCCACGTGTTTTACCAAGCCCTTTGGTGACTTTTCCTAATGATTCCAATTTTCTGTCCAGAGGACCTAGGATAATTGATAGCTTCTTTCTCGGAAAAGAAGAGAGAAAGGGAGTGGGTTGATATTGCCACCGATTTATTCGCTTTCCGACACTTCCCTTCTCCCTCATGCTGGCTGGGCGTGACCATCTGTTCAGCCTCTCCTTTGGGAATAACCTGGACAGATTAAACTTTTGGGAAAATCACATGGCGCTTAATCATTTCATTAGTCCCGCTAAGCGTCGTCCCTACCACAAACTGAAATTAACAGTCCATTTTTCCTGTTGAGTGGACCGCCAACCGCCAGCTTATGCGATCATGTACGAAAACGGAGACAGATAGAAGTGAGAGGGTGCACAAAAACGCGGCCAACAAGCCCTCAGCATTGTGTGCTGCGTGGACATGGCTTCCTCACATCCACTAGAACAGTGTCATATACTGAACAGACACAGAACAGCATAGCAAACGATTAGCCTAAGGCCGATAACATTTTTGTCACTGATGCCAATTTTAAGAGCTCCGTGAGTTGCTCAGCGTTAATAACTGGCTTCATTCATCATGATTGTCCTCCAGCCCAGACACATAAAACTAGTCTTTCTATTATGGTGATCTTACAATACTTATATGTGGTGTACACTATCTTCATAATATATGAATAGTAAAAATGTTATAATGCCCAGAGTAACGTTTTTGGTTGGCATAGTGTAGTGGTTAACAGCTATGCCTCACCATGCTGTTAGACTGGGGTGTTGTTTCATTATCCTGGGGCAAACACCTTTACACTATACGAGTACAACGATAGAGTAATTGGGGCAGACTGCTAATGCTAACTTAAGAGTTGCCTACCTGTGGAAGAAAGTAATTTACCATTGGTAATTGTAAGTCCCCTCGTCTTCTGAATAACAGGGCCTGATAAAAAACATGAAATGTTAATGATGTCCATGAGTGCCCCTGTACTGCCCCTTACATGCATGAAACAGAACAGTGAACTGTCACATATGACTTTTAGTTTGCATTTGTATGTCTCAAAATTTCTCCGAAACATATATTTTTGTTAATTACTTCTCATTTTTCATCAGTTCAGTTGATAGAAAATGCTTTTTGTGCTATAACATGGTTTCACATTGGCCCTATGGCAAAAGCGTAGATCTGAGCACATTTAACCTGTATTTGTTATTTTACCCCTAATGTTTTTTTTTTTTTACCTACATCAGTTATCAGTTCTATATGTTTTACTGTGACTGAAAACCATAACTCCTCTGAAGCTGTTGCCATTTTTGAAGTCAGAGGCTCATTAGAATGTGATCACTGAGAAGTAACTGTATCTTACCCAATGGGAAATCATTGGGGTCTCAACCTTTGAGTCATATCATTTGAACCCTAAAGGCCAATCCCTGGCTTTACACAAGAAAATCTAAAGGTTTACATCTAACTATCCAAAAAACATGCCTCCTAGAAGAACCCCCTAATAAAAAACCGCACATGCATGTCTTGACAATTAACAGAAAGCTAGGAGAAACCAGTTAGCATGAATTCAGTTGCATAACGAGATCTGGCCTCCAGTAATGTCTATTTCGTTAATTAGCACACTGGCACTTTTGGACTCACAGTCCTTCCTTTTAAGCAAGTTCCATTTGCCAGAATTCTGTTTTCTGCAGTAGACCATAAAAATTATAGTAAGATGGAGCTTCTGGGATTTAGTGATGGGTTCACTTAGCGCGAGCAAGCACGGGTAATCTGTATTCATCAGTAATGCGATCATGTTCCTCTTCAGCCTCGGCGTGACATGTCTCTGATTCCTCCCTATCCACCATGCATAGGAGCGGCTCAGAAAACAACGCAAACAGACATCTCTCGTCAAGGCGGTTGACTGATCTCATTCATATACAAGCTTCCCAAAGAGGCGAGCTCGAGAGGCAGGCATGAGGGGAGATAAATTTAGTGACACCGAGCTGGAATCGGGAGGAGAATAAAGCTGGCCCTACCAGTTGACCCGAGTGCAATTGTCTATAATTAATTAAATGATTATCATGCATATTATTCAAAAAACCACTTCTCTTAAGCTGTGCTAACTAGTTTGTGAGGTGAGGGAAAAGAAACAATGGCCTTCTCTGGGGGGGTTCATAGAAATGTTTTGAACATGCATGATCGGTTCTTAAGACAGCACCTTTGCGCAGAATGTCTACTGTCATTCTGCAGTAGCAAACATGTCAATGCATGTTAGCAACTCAGGGGTGGTAAAACCTTTTGCATTAGGAGATGCCAGCCATCGATGCACTAAGGAAACAAAGCTGATTTTAACTCTGTATCTGTAATTCTTATTGTTTTATAATTACACCTAAAAAGATTACTGTCGGTGCATATAAAACACCCAGGTGATTATTATTACTCAGCACTCCATTAACTTGTCACACCACACATTAATGAATGTAAGGCAAATAAATTCTCTTGCTTTAAATTTACCAATATAAACCACTTGCTGTTGGCCGCTGTGGACATCCATATATCAATACCAACTTATTGATACACCCACTGTGTTGCAACTCTGTCAATTCTGGGCACTTGTATCAAGCAAACACACATGTCCGATTATATAGACCTATCTGGAACATCATTTAACTAAAGCGCTTCTCACTATGACAGCAATAGTGATACTGATTCTTATACTGATCATGCCCCATTTCCTCGATTCATATTCCCATGTTTTGTTGCACACAAAGCTCTAGTACTTGGAGTTTTTGTCTCACCACTATAGATGGTCTATGAACGGTTTTTTGCAAAAATGCATCTCTGTATTGTAGTCCCCCCCCCCCCCCCCCCCCCCCCCCCCTTTTTTTGGCCCCCCGTGACCAGAGTACTGATGAATGAAAAAATATTGGGATATAAAATTCAGGAATTCTGCCAAAAACTGATTAAGACCTGAGAGATGGAACACCGCTCGACCCTTAGATACTGCTTAACAAGGACAAACAGCAGCAATTAGCTCTGTATTAAACTCTGGTGCTCTGGGTTTTTAATGCGATTGTTATTATTTTTTATATTATTATTTAGGTATTATTTATTTTTTTAATCCCTTCCTTGGTGTACAATAACAATCCAATATACACTCAGTGCCACTATCTTTTAGGTACACTTCCATTGCATCCTACACCCTTATCACATTTTATCAGCTCCACTGTACCTATTACCACTTTATAGTTCTACATTTTTACAGACTGCAGTCTATATCTGGTTTCCTTGATATACATGGTTCAGAACCCCCGACAGCGGGACCCCAGCACTAGAGCAGTTATAATTTGAGGTGGTGGATCATGTCTCAGGACTGCAGAGTGACACTGACTGGGGTGGAATTGTGGCGAGTGGATCAGACACAGCCAGGTGCTGGCTGAATTGTTTAAACACCTCAGTTGTCATCTACTGGCCGGAGGAGAGTCCCACCACCCAAAACTATCCAGCCCAACAGCTGCCCTGTGTGCAGTGTCCTGTGACCCACTTGATGAAGGTCCTGATAGGGATGAGTACAAAAAACACAAACTGTGCAGCAGCCAGATGACACACCGTGTTTTAAAACTCCAGCCAGCTTTGAGCTGTTGATCCACGTCAGAACCAGCACAAACCCACAGCTTACACCACCACCACACACATTTCAGTATCACTTGCAGTTCTGAGAATGATGCACCATCACGAATCAATACCTGCTGATCTGTGGGTGGACCTGACCAAGTAAGCAGAGAAACATAAAGGACCGACCGCTCTGTAACTTGATGGAACTCCAGGTGTGATCCTATTAAGGCATGTGGAGCTGATAGTATGGTCACTAAGTAAAGACACATGGGGGTCTTGTACTTAATGAGTGGCACCAGTGCGAAAAAAACTTTTTGTTATATGCATAACACACACAGTATTATGACAAGTGATTTGTAAACCTTTCGATGCTGTAGCGCATGTCTTGCATTCATCGATATATATAAAAGTTAAAGAGTGATGCAGGATGCTCATCGTACTCTGAGGCACTGGCTTCGTCCTAACTTTATAGTTCATGTTATTGGCACACATTGCCTCATGCAGGCTTATTATACCATTATCAAACTCAGAACTTATAATTCTATTGGTTGGTTATCCTAAACAGATTGAAAAGGTCTTAGGTCTACCTGGTCTTACCAGGGGTCATACTTGCTGTTGACGGATGTATCAGTTGTTCTTGGGCGCTCGCGAGAGTCCCTGGGCGCTGGAGGGGCCCCTCTGGAAGCAGCCGTGCTGTCGGTGGCGCAGGACTGGCGTTTGCTGCGTGGGTCGTGTAGTTACTCCGGCTCAGAGAGCCCACTTGAGGTGCCGCATCTGGTTGCCCTGACTGGGCCTTTTTCCCTTTTCGATGCGAGTGGGACAGGGGCCCACGAGGAGGCGTCCCTGTCCCCAGTCGCCGCGACATGGGTGTAGTGGTAGGTTAACCGCTCTACCAAAAAAAAGCTAAAAGGGAGAGAGAAAGAGGAGGGAGAAAAAAAAAAACACAGTAAGGATTAACGTCACCAGCAAAGTAGACTTGTGACTTTGTGCCTCAGTTTTATCACATTTATTAAGGAAAATGATTCAGAAGTATACATGAAAGCTTCGCATTCCTCAGCGATTTCATTACAACAATTCACAAAATCATGTTTTGTGAACTTTTTACACTTTGGAATAGACTGAGACTTTTTCCACAAAATGTATTGAATCCATTATTTACCCATGATTAAAACATTAATATTTTGTAATCTTGGCATTTCTAAATCGTGGCATTTCCAGATGGATCCATCAATGAATACCTTAAATGTCTCATAAGGCCAGAGATACTTTACATTAGAGATACTTTTAAAGCTGTTTACTACAAGACTACCCACTACCAAGCAACATTTCCATAATTGGTGCCAATACCTTCTCTTTTACCACCAATCTCTTAACGTTTAAACTACAAAACAAAAGTGTGGCATGACACTAAAAGAAACATTACTGGAGGTCCAGAATCATAATCTCCGATGACCATATTGATCATGTCAACACAACAAGGAATCTGGTCTTGTGAAAGCACACATTCCATGACATGTTACCAAGAGCACAGAATGTTAGCAAAAGGTATTCACACCTCCGGGAATAGTCCCCCCTGGCCAATACGATACAATCAATATAATGAAGAATATAATAAGGCCCAGAAAAGGAGCTAAGAGACTAGTATGTTGTGAATTATCTTGATACTCATGTGTGTACTGTACTCGTAGCTAGGCTGTGCAAGTAATGGGTCTATGTTACAGAGGAGTTCCTGTAGCACTGTATCACACAAGTATGGTATATTCACTGACCCATGGACAGAGCTTTACAACCAAAGCCAATTTTATTAGCCAAGTTCAGCTTCTGAAAACAACACTGACTACTTAGTTATTGAAATCTTTGAATCCAATGATGGAACTTGTAGTTACCAAAAGTACTTTTGGGCAGTACCATAAAAGTCCCTAATGGCGTCTAAAAATTTGTTCATGCCGTTAATTAACATATATACTGTTTATCCACTACCACAAATTAGCCTTTAAACAACACAACAACCGTAAACACACCATCAAAATAATGGCCTCATTATCATAAGTTTATGTGACGGGCCAAACCAAACCTTTAAAGGGTCAAATATTTGACTGTTGTAAGGCTGCCCTTGGTCTCAAAGGTTTTATACCAATATCCATGATTCAAATAAACAAAAAAAAATAAATAAGAACAGTATGACTGAGGTGATTTCCCTGTATGTAATTCCTGGAGTTTTCTCCATTTTGTGTTGCACAAACATGTGTCGCTGCTTTTACTATGTGGAAGTTGCAAAGGAAACAATGACCTTCCTGCGTTTTTGCAACAATAGAAAGCTGCTGTTTCTTTGTCCACAAGCTCAACTACTTGCTGTCCCGCAGCATATCCATGCACACACACAACATCATTTCTGGCAGCTGAATCCTGGCGGTACAGCTGTCGCTACCCACGACTGCTGACAATCTAATCATTATCCAGTAGGCTGATTACTCAGTTGTCAACCTGTTTGAAATTCGTTCTCCATTATGACAGTGCTGTTTCAGGTTGGGACCCTACCGCGGGTTGGCTCCTCGGAGCCTGCAAGATTTGCTTTTCGCTTCCTGCTGTCACACTGTGTCATGAGATTCTTTGTAGGCTATCCAAAAGACCCTTAGATGAGCGACTAGATCAGACCGAAGACGTGCAGTTCTCTTGCTGCATCTGCTACCTCCAGCCCAATCTGAGATAAAAAGCGGGTGTCCTTGTGCACTCTCACATCCCGAGTCATTTCCATATCTGCTGAAGGCCATTTAATCAATGAGCTCCTACCTATAAAGCACAGCACTGGGCAGCTCTGTTTGAAAACCAAAGATTAAAACCTGGGTTTCTGGGGCTATCACTATCAATTCAATGTTCAACTATATGATCAAGTGATCTGTGGCTTATTTGGGGGGATGACGAACCAAATTATATAAAAGTCACAAGCATATAAACAATTGGACCTCAACTGGGCAGAGACAATACAGACCATGTTTAAAGCAGCATGGGTTGAATCACAAAGCCGAAAATTTTTAGCAGTGAAAAAAATAACAATAATAAAAATCTCAAAAATGGTGCACCTGCAAGGACCTCGTACCATAAAAACGTTCTAGACCTCCACGATAGATACTTCCCCTCGTTTTTTAGAGATTACTCTTGAAGAAAATCAAGTGAGAAATACAACAGAAAAAAAAAGTGAATGCGTCTGAGTGTGTGAAAGGATATTTAGCCCTCACTGTCGGAAAATGACAGACAAAATGAACAATTGGTCGAATGTCCCTACGAACAACAAGTATTAGGCCGGTTAAAAACTCAATACAACATATCACTATATACTGTGGTGGTAGTATCTACTATCAGTAAACCACAGCACAAAGTAATTAATAACTGTTATTACATACATGCTTATACAAATGACACCTTTTAACCTCTAAAATAATGTACGCTCAATTGCTTTGGAGTTAAAGGCAGGATGTGGTATTAATTAAGGCACGCAGTGCATGTGCAAAAAAGGTCTATTACATTTATCGGGCATTTTAGCTGACGCTCCACATTTATCCAGAGCGACTTAAAAAACAATCGGCATCGATCAGTATTCCAGTGGCCAATGTTAGCTGTTAGGATCCTTGGCCCAAGGACTCTTATGGTGCTTTGCTAGCACAGCGTAGTACACCCAGACCGTGATTCGGAACCCCAGTCCCCCCGACATGTGGTGGTGGGCTCTCTGGCAGGCAGTGGTGTTTATCCGCTGAGCGCCCACCAACCTGCAGCTATAAGATTCCACTACAGTATATCCCTTTGTGACTATGACAGCACATAGTTTTTCCGGGTGCAGGGACATAATTCGCAATTTGCAAAAGCTAAAAAAATCACCATTCGTTATCACAACATATATTGTCCACAGCACTTAGCATATTCGCAAAACGCTCTGTAATATTTGTATCATAATTCCAGTCATCCCAAGTATACGCCTTCCGTGATTTCTAACTTACTCAACCAAAACAAGGTTTAATGATACTGATGATTCAAAATTCTGTAATTCACTCTGAAAACCCCTAAAAGCAAGGATGGAAGCTGTTAATAAAGACAGAACACTGGAAAAAAGACTATGATATTTAGTTGTTTGTGGGCTTCTGGATGATTTTCTGTAATTAAATATATGTTTTTATGAAATTTTTCCATAATGTTGAAAAAATGTTATTTTAATTCTAGTAAGTGGCACTAAATATTGGAAATAACAAACATAACATTATAAATCTAAAATGTTTGCAAAATCCTAAAAAACAGCACAGCCATGTGAGACTTCAGCCCTCTAGTGACATGAATACAGCACCAAAAACCTTCCCGAAGCGAAAGATAATTACTTTTTAGTTATATTGCCTAAATGATCGCCCTGATTTTGACTATAGCTGTTTATCACAAGTAGAACTATCTTTATGACTTGTGAAAGTATAACAGTGTTTGCTGAAGGGAGGTTGATGCTTTTTGCAGCTACAGCAAGTTGATCCAATTGGAAAAAAAAAAATTTTTTTTTTTTTTTTTTTTTTTTTTTTTTTTAAAGCGACCTCACTGGGCCATGGTTTCTGCTAAAATGGTGGCATCGCAGAAGTTTTAAAGTCCTTGGAGATGTAACTAGCCTCCTCACTGGCTCAGCTGATTCTCCAAGCAAAAGCCTTTTCCACAGTGTTAAAAAAAACCCATCATCATACACCACAGATGTTACTATCAGCACTGCTATTGGAACACATGCCAAAAAAGCATTTCACTCCTCTCACGTTTGTAAGAGTACAAGCAATACACTACTTGTATATGTCAGCATGTGATTTCACTAAATAGAGGGAATGTTTCTCTTTGTGCTGTGCTGGGAAATAAGAGCGAGAGAGGGGGGAAATACCTAATTCTCCTTTTTCCGATATGAGCTAGCCAACGCTTTATCACGCCCCTGTGCCCGAGAAATTTTTTTTTGTAGGGAGTCGCTTATGGGATGTGCCACCGATAGAAACCCAGTTCTTTTTTATTCCCTTTCATTTTAGGTCACATGCCTGGCATTGTTATGTCAAGGGAGCATGTGACGAGATGGATTCCACTACACAGTCACGTTCACACAATCCTACCTCCCGATGTACTCAGCGCCTGACTACCTCGGCGAGCCAAGCCGACGAGCGACCCTGATGAAACCCGGATCAAAACAGAATGAAATCTTGTGCTACACCATGAAGGCAGGACCACTTTCCTTGCTTTTCTCGGTGCCAAGTGACACAGCCACAAGTCCTAGGAAATGAGGATCTCCACTGATACAGTTGTCTAAGTATGTGAATTGGCATTTGTAAATTGGTCAGTGATTAAAATCAACACATATGTTACGCTTACTGCCAGGAGAGAGAGTTTCACTC
>JAMWET010000755.1:0-117500 GCA_024036415.1 Prochilodus magdalenae
GGGGAATGGGGGGAAGTGGGGGGGGGGAGATAGGAGAGGAGGGGGTGGAGTATGGGAGAAATTGGTAAAAGGGGGTAAGAGAGGAAAGATGAGACATAAAGAGATGGTAAGTAGCAGGGGGGAATGGTAGGGGGTGATTTTGAGTTGTAAAATGGTAACTATACATTGTGGACAGAATAAGAGAGGGATTTAGGCAAAGGCTGAGTTTATAACTGATCGATCCGACTGTATTTTGTCGTCTACTCAGGGCTTTGGAAAGAAAAAAAAAAAAAAATCAAACTAAAAAAAAAATAGCTCCGTACACCTTACTCACTAAAAACTACACCTTGATCCATTCCCCTTGATTTCTCCATCTACTCCTCCTTTCGTTCAGAGCTCTTCCCCTTGTATAATCTTAACTGATCATCACAACTTATTTATTGTCTAATACTCATACTTTAGCATACACTAAATTAGTATCTGATGTTATTAATCCTGATCCACACCTGATTTTTCATTCAGATGCATTCTAGATCCGTATCATTTAACATATACCATTGACGTCGGTTCCCATCACTGGTGTTTTCTTTATCTCTATTTGGCACTCTTTGCCCTGGTAATTGGTGACCCTTGGTTCATGTGCAGCTCCTCCATACTAAAGGATTATGCAAATAATATCTGCCACATCTAAACTAGTACAGTTTGGTCTTTTATTGAGTACCATTGTGTGAAACATCTCCAATGAAACATTTTATTTTTTGAACTGTAATAACCTGTGGATAAGGTTTGCGCAACAATTCACTGTGAATGTGGTTTCATTTTCACTTCAGTATTACTAGCCTGCCTTGCTGTGGACAGCCCCTCTTCTTCGGTCAATACCACTGCATGATTAGTGGTTGTCATGCTTCAGAACCTCTGGCCGATCTCCTAAACATTTTTCAGGAATTTCAAAGGAGACTGTCATTCTTTCGCACTCACATGTGGTACAAATGGGATGGAACCCGAAATTGTAGTACTCAATGAGCCAGTTTAACATCCCCAAACACGTCGAGAACTATATATATATGATGTCAAATTATGTATGTATGTAATGTATGTATGGATGTGTTGTGTGGTGTGTGGTATGGTATATATATAGTATATATATATACATATATATATATATATATAATATATAATATATCTTATATTATACTATCATATATATATATATAATATATATATATATATATATAAAGAACAAAGAGACGACGCGAGTTACACAATTTAGTTCACAAAGGATTCCTTCGTGACAATTGCACCTTGTTTGCTTTTAGGTCAGTTGTTACTGGTTGTGGGCTTCTAATAGCGGTGGCCCCCCCCAGTGGACATGCTGCTGCTTGATTATACACGCAATTACCAAAAAAATAGTATTGCACCCCAGAATAAATCCAACAGACAGGAATGAAGTGTGGTGGGGCAGTTTTTAAGATTTGGTGAGACCATGCAAAGTGAATGCTTCATGCAAACATTTTCAGGCTTAACCGCACTTTTACCAAAAAACTCTTTACGTAAAACAAGGACGGACTAATCGCTGTCCTTACTTCCTGGACCCACATACCCGATGTGAGACATTCAGTGAGCAGTTGGTTTCCCTCTATGAGTTCTCCTGTTTTAGTGCAGAATACACTTGCAAACGTCTTGCAACACTTTTTGCCTTTCTCTTTGTTAGCCCCTTTCACCCTGTTCTTTAATGTTCAGGACCACCACAGACCAGGTATTACGTGGGTCGTGCGTCATTCTCAGTACTGAAGTGACACCGCGTGGTGGTGGTGGTGGTGGTGGTGTGTTTGTGTGTCGTGCTAATGTAAGTGAATCAGGCACAGCATTGCTGCTTAAGTTTTGAACACTGGGTCCCATCACTGTCCACTCTATTAGACACTCCTACCTTGCTGGTCCACCTTATGAACTTCGAGACGATAGCTTATGTGCTGCTGCAGAGTTTGTGTTGGTAATCCTGTATTCCTTTATTAGTGGTCAACAAAGATGTCTGCCCACAGATCCCCGATTATGTTTGCTGGATTTGTTTTGGTTTGGGTAGGACGTGTTCTCCGTCCAGCCAGTGGACACTGGAGATGTTTAAAAAGTCCTAGCTGCAAACTGCTGTGTCTGATCCACTGCACGGACCAGCACCCAAAAACCACAGTAAAAGACACACCACCCTAAATAATTATTGCTCTTGTGTGTTGGTCCTGGGGTTCCTGGGCCATTGAAGAACCAGGGTAAAAAAGGGGATAAGCAAAATTAACACAGCAGAAAGAAATAGACCACATGTTCTGTATCTGTAATTGTAGAACTACAAAGTGCTTCAGTATGGTGGAGCTGATAAAATAGACAGTGAGTGTAGATACAAGGAGGTGCACCTAATGAAGTGGGTGGTGTGTGCATTCTCCTATAAAACATTTTCATAAACCTTTAAATTTATTGTTCCCTCTATGACCAAAGCAGCTTCAAGCTGTGATACAAATCCAACAGGAATCTGGCATGTGCTTTGTATATTTCACCAGCTTGTACGACAAAGTTAGATGTTATTTAGTTGTTGAGTCCCAAGTATCCAAAATACCAAATTACCTAAGGGTTCCATGTTGGTTCAGTAATCCAATGATGACTTGCTACTCACTCGCCGTAGTGGTGCTTTTTGAAAGAAACAAAAAAAACTACCAATGAAATAGTAACGTTGGGTATCAGTGCAGCACTACTGGCCAAATGTAGACATTCCAAGCTATAATATATATTAGCGGACTGTGGCCGCAGTGGGCTGCCCTAACGAAAGGGGTGTAAACCCACCTTCACAGTAATAACCTGATGTGCTTTCACCATCATTGTTTATCAGAATCAGAAATCAGAAATACTTTATTGATCCCAGGGGGAAATTGCAGTTTTTACAGTAGCAACCATTTAGAATTAACAATAATAATTTACAACAAAAGAGAAATTTTTCAATATGTAGACATATATAAAGTCTATATACAATAAAAAAATAGAGACGACTTTGGCCCTTCTTGTAGAGGGCGTCAGTGTTCTTAGCCCAGTCCAGTTTATTGTCAATGTGAACACCCAGATATTTATAGTCCTCCACAGTGTCCACACTTGACCCCCTTGGATGGACAAATAGGGGTCATCCTGTGCTTTGGTCCCGTCCTCAGGTCCACCACAAGCTCTGCCTTTGTCTTTTGTCCACGTTTGAGCCTGCATATGGTTCAGCTCACACCACGCAACAAAGTCGTTCACCGTGGCCCTGTACTCATCCTCATCACACCCCTTGCTGATACATCCAACTACCGCAGAGTCATCAGAAAAACGTCTCTGAACTGATGGCAGGTCTCTGTGCAGTAGTTGAACGTCTGTGGTGTAGAGGGTTGAAAGAGGAAGGGACCCGGGAGAGAGGACAGTTCCCTGCGGGGCTCCAGTCCCAGTGTTGCTCTTACCACGGTTCAGCAGGTAGATGATGGCATCCTCAAAACCCCAGACGACGGTTGGTATGCGAACTGGAGGGGTCTAGAAGTGGCTGGACCATGGGGCCGGAGCTTGTTTCCAGGACGAGTCGCTCTCCATGGTCTTCATGATGTGAGACATCAGTGCCAATGGCATGTAGATTCCTTGATGTCACTGGGCCGCGGAGTCTTTGCGCACAGAAACAATGCAGGGACGTCTTCCACATCACAGGGACCCTCTGGAGACACAGGCTCATGTTGAAGACATGCTGCAGGACTCCACAAAGTTGGGTGGCACAGGCTTTGAGCACCTTGGGGGGGGACCCATCAGGGGGCCCGCAGCCTTGTTCATGTTGAGGCTCTGTAGTTGTCTTCTCACCTGGTCAGCAGTGAGATTTCACTGTAGACCGGTCCCGACTGGTTGCCCGCCATAGGGAGGAGAACTCCCCCCGGAGGTGTGAAGTTGGACTATCGCAGAGGAGGGGGGGATTGCTTTTTTTTCTATCAGGAGAGGAGGAGGGTGACGGGGTTGTGAGTTTGGAAAGTGGGCTGTTGAGGGCCAGGCAGCAGAGGAGTCAGGGAGGGGGAGATCAGAGCTTGCCAGTGTCAAAATCTGTTAAATAAAAAACAGATTTAACTCGTTGGCCCTGTCCACACTTGCCCTCTCCTCTCCTGTTTTGTTGCTGGGACCTGAAGCCCGGTGATGGTCCTCATACCACTCCAGACCTCCCACATGGTGGTTGTTTCTGTTGGGAGTTTTCCACTCCAGCTTACTCCTATTCACACTATATCTGTCTTTCGCCTCCCTGATGGTTCTCTTCTTCAGTTCCCTCTGGGTCGTTCTCACCCTCCTACGGTCACCAGCTCTGAAAGCCCTCTTCTTCGTTGTTAAGGAGAGCTTTAATGTCCTTTGTTACCCACCACCGGGCTTGTTGGTTTTTGCGGGTAACATTTAACACAGTCTGGTTGGGACAGTGGAGTCCACACAGAAGTTGATATAGTCTGTGATGCATGCACTCTGTGAGCCCGTCCAATGTCCTCTCCATGAGGCTCATAGAGATTGCTGTCCAGTCTGTAGTGCTCAAAAAGCAGTCCTGCAGCACTTCAGAAGTCTCCTCTGACCCATCTCCTCACTGTTCTCTTGTCCTCGTGGTCACAGGCTGACTCTTTACCTGGAGGCACATACTTTGAGCTAATGTTGACCAAGTTTATGATCAGATTCCAACAAGGAAGGGGGGAGGGGTGGGAGCAGCTGTATTATCATCCTTAAACATTAGCATACAGCAGGTTCCAGTGTTCTCTCCTCTCTGGTGGGACAGTCCCACATAACTGTGATTTGTGAAGTTTTGGTAATGTCCTGGCCATAGTGACGTGGTTTTGAAGTCACCTGATATGGCAATGAAGGCAGCTTAGTCGGATGTTGAGTTTGGAGACGCACTATGGAGGAGTGAATGACTTCACCATGCCCGACGTCGGATTGGCAGCAGTTGGGGGGTATAAACAGCCTACCCGACAACAAACATGGTGAGAACTCGCCCGCGACAAAAACAATATGGCCTAAGTCCAACAGCCCAATAGCTCAATGTCCGGACAACAGATGCTTTTTCCTTGATGGTAATTTTTGGTGACCAGGGGGTGTTTTTAGTACCAGCTGTGGTTATTTAACTAAACAGCTAGGCCCTCCTCCTTTACACTTACCGCTCTCGGTGCAGTCTTCCCGGTCGCGGCACCGAAACAGTCTGAAAGCCAGTGATGGAAACGTTGTCATCCGGAATGTCCTGGTGTAGCCATGTCTCCGAAAAGCACATTAAACTACACTGCCGGTACTCCTTCTGACTCATGGCTAACGCTGTTAGCTCGTCCATTTTGTTAGCCAGAGACTAGCATTTACTAGCATGTTTGGCTGTTGTTAATTCAGATCATTAAGGAAACCAGTTCATGTTCCTTGATTATAATGTCACTTAAAGACAGTTCAAGTACGCTTTTAATTGAAAGAGTAAAATTAACTACCATTTAACTTGCTACTCAACAAATGCTTGGTAAAACCTTTTTAGCATATAATATAGGCACATTCATACCACAAGCTGCTTACAGATAATGTGTCAATTTATTTGGGTATTATTATTTGCTTACAAATAATTAACAAATTTGTAGGACGTAGACTTTGAAATAAGTGTAACTAAATTGTGTAATGCAGAACACAGTTGCTGCTTTCATCTTCTTTGTGGTAAAACTCAGAGGCTCACTTTTGGTTAAATCTTAACTGTAAACAGGCAAAGAAAACAATCATAATTACTGTACGTTAAAGACCATTGTCATTTTGTTACATGCCTACTGAAATAATAGAGGTTTCTTCATTACTCAAGGGAGTTTTTTGGCTTGGACCCGGATTCCTATTTCTATGTCTACATTTACTCTGTACTTTCTTTACCTTTGCATAAACTGCTTTTCTGTGAAGCTGCTTAGAGACAACATTAGTTTTAAAAGGTGCTTTACAAATAAATATTGATTGTTTGACTGATTGATTCCATATTTTAGGAGCCAACACTTTACAAGCGATTTCACTTGCAGTTCGGTTTAACAAGTTCAAGTAGATCTTGGAGAAGTCGCTTCACAGAGCACAAATACAGAGCAAAAAAAACAGGCTGAGTGTCCAAGTTCTTTTGTCTCCAAAGAAAACCCAAACTGTAAAACTGGCCAACTGTCCATTTTGGGGGAAAAAAAACAAAAACATTTTGCTGTTTAGGGGTAAAACCAGCCCTGAATTTAGACTAGATAGCTCTCTGACTCTGTAAATCTGAACACAGTATCTTTTGGTTTATAGCACTGCTTTACTACAGAATTCTAGTTGGACTTAGTGAAGACACCAAAGGGTTATGGGTGGAAGTGACAAACATGCTTCTGTGCACGCTCTGGCAGTGCTGGCCTACATTGATTAGATCTGCCTTTCTAAAATTACTATGTTGTTTTTCCTCATATTCAGCATTTTGATGTAACTATCATGTCTTTATTAATTATTAGTTTGTTCGTCTTTATCTTTGTTCGTTTATCTGTCTAATGTTAACTTATTCGTGGTCTTTTCTGAACAGAGGTGTCTGTGGTGAGCGGCTGTGTGATATCTATGTAAATCCAGTACGTGTATGTCAATCCAGCTTTCTGATTGGTTGCTGCTGTTTGGTATCAGGGTGTTGTTATATGTCGGGTGAGGACTGCACTGTGGTTAGGAATGCAGTCTGCATCGCCTGGTCTGAAAAAGCCCCACTCTGGCTTTATCTTACATAAGGATATCATCTGACCTGGTGTTCAGTCCTGACTGCTAAAATGAAAATCAGTATTTCTAAGTAGAGATTCCAACAATGTCCATTTCAAATTTTGGACGAGGCATTAAGTTCTAGTATAAATCACCATATGCTCACTTACAGATGTGCAGTTTAACATATATATTGATTAAGTAGATTTTTGAATCAGTACTTTGTTTTGTATCACATGTTCAGTGTTAGGGTTCGCTAGCGTTTTGTTATTCTAAGTTGAAAGGTAAATTACCAAGAAACATTACAAATGTGCGTTTAACATATATTGTGATTAATAGTGCAAATACTGTTCTGTTGTTAAGTCAAACATACAGTCTGTTAGCCACTCCTGAAAGATAATTGGTGCAATATGTTTATTGATGAGTACTCGGGGTAAAATTACAGTCGTCTGTATTCTGTTTGTTTTTTTCTTTTAGAGAAGAGGAATGAGTAGTTTTGTGACGGGGTCAGAAAAGGGTAGTCTCTTGGTTTCTTTAAGGATAAAAATGAGCCATGAGTCAAAAAAATGTCGGCCTCTGAAAGCTGCCTCAGAAACTTGATGCATTTGAGATGGTTCTTGAAGTAATGACGGGCCAGTTTCCCCTGTGCATCATTATGGTGCCTGTATTCGTTATACACAGCAGTTTGTTTCTTTTTCTGATGACCAACTGAGAGTCCTTTGCATGTTGCGACCATCAGAGCCCCAAGTCCATCAATGAAGAACTCTAAACAAGTGGGATGGTGACACAGGACAGGGGGGGGGGGGGGGGGGGGGGTGAGGAGCGATAAGAATCTGAAAGAGTGCAAAGTAAAAAAAGATTTGCTCTTGTGCTCACATCGTATACACTACAGGACTAATGGGGGCCCACTGCAAACACAAATGAAGAGGCCAGTAGGACCATCATAGAGCAGAGGACGACGTCTTACCTGAATGAGCTATTCGGTTCAGGAAAGGGTCAAAGCCAACCCTTCGCACTGCATCTGTTCGAGCCAGGAAGAAATTGACCACTCCATCTACTAAGTAACAACCATCAAAGCCAGGCAGTGGACTGTGCACCTTACGTAAATACCGTGCCATGCAGCCACCCTCATCCTCATCTCCCTCATCATACTTGAGACTGAAATAGAACTGGTTCCCACCAACATCTCCACCAAGCTGAGAATGAAAGGGTGAATTAATGTCAATGCAGCTTTCGCACTATGAACATCTACGCCTTTCCCTCAAAGCTTACCACATCCAGCTCCGGAACAGCCTCCATAATCTTCACAAAGCTCTCAATGCTCGTCTTTTCATGGAACACATAGTCATCGTCCACCCACAGGAAGTACTTGCTGGTGACCTGTGAGACGGCCAGGTTTCTGCCTGCAAACCAGCCCTGAAGGAGCATCATTTATAATTATGATCATAGGAAGGCAATTTAAGGGCCAAATTAGTTCATAACACAAAGTAATGAGCACAGTCACACTTTCTATTGATTTATATAACTATAAGCCAGCAAAAGTGATCTGTGTAACCTGGATTCATGTGTATTATTTATATTTATTTGCTGCACTCCATATCTACACAATGGAAATTGATAAATCTGCTTCACACTTGTGATATAGTTCTATACCACATATAATATGAATTAATTGTCAAAGCAACATCAGCTAGTGCTCAATGGCACACTGAACTAATAGCATTTGTTGTTGATGCAAATAGTCAAAATATTTATAATAACAATAATAAATTGCAGGAATGTATACCTGACCAGGAGGCATGATGTACTGTTCTATGTTGCTTCCAGACAGAGTTTCAGGCTTCAGGCTGTCATCAGCTACAATGATCTTGATGTCTGGATAAAACTTGCGGATGCTTTCAATTAGAACCTTCAACTCGGCGTACCTGACAAATGTCTTCGTGGTTATGGTCACCAGAGAGTTGATATCTGAAAAGAAGGAAGGAGTCACAGCATGTTGTCTTTCATGTGTTTTGTTTGCTGTGGACAGAGTTTAGTATATTCTGCTTAAAATACAGTCAGCATGGTCATTTATTAAAATTAGGAATATGTATAATACATCTGCTGCACATAACACGGAACTCTTTAAAACAGGATTAAACATCTAAAGATTGTGTTCTTACCTTCTCCAGGATCATAGAGAACAGGTACTGCAGGTCTGCTGATTGTTATTGGAAATGCCGCCTTGTAGTTCTCAAAAGAAAAGTAAACTGAAGAAAAAGTGCAGTGGTCAGCAGACAGTTCAGACACTTACATTTCAAACAGCACTGATTCAGCAAAAGTCTGATCACTAGATCTACGAGGCTAACAATTATCAACAATCACCCAAATCTTTTTTCAAAAATACCAGCCCTAAAATTCCCCCAAATTTTTTCAACCCTCTTAAACTGCATCAAAGTTTTCATTATGGTGGCACAGACTTTTGTGTGTATCACAGACTGTAAATCACACAAATAAACAAAACTGAACATTGTGGTTAACCATTTCAACGGGTGTTTTGGTGAAGAATCCAACTCCACTTCATGGGCATGAACATCATGCAGTCACATAAATGCTACCGTATTTGAAATGGTGGCCCTCAGCATTACATGGTGCGGCTTTGTTAAATTTGTGGTCCTAGACCACACTGACAAGTTCCCAATAGAGAGAGGGATGCAATTTAAGCAGGTTGAGAGGTTTTGTGGATGTATTTAAACTGAACTAAATCAAAGTAGGAAATTATACATTTTATTTTTTGCTAAACCATCTTTGTGGTCTAGAAGAGCCAGGCCATGATTCATTGTACAGCTAACAGTAGTGGTTAATTAAAAGCTGAGGTGGGATAAATTACTTCAATGATGGTTGGTTGTCGCATTAGCTTTTTAAAGACATGAGTACATAAATCACTGGTAAACGTGAAGCAAAAGCCTAACAGTGTTAGCATAGCAAGCTAATTATAAACATGGCCGACCAAATTCAGGCTATGTTCAAAAGTTCTACTTAAAAAAAAAAAAATTCCACAGAAGTTGTTGCCATGTTACAGAAACACAAAGACTGCAGAAGCAGTAAACAAAGCTGTTCCACACACACAGCATCGTAGATCTGTTTAAAGTTAAATCAGCTTCATCCACTTCTTATTCTCACTGTTTGTCACAAAATATAGCTGTTGTATTTCAGTGTGTAATGGAAATTTAATCTCGCAGGTTTATTTGTCTTCCAGCTTCCGCTGGTTCTGTCTATAACCTAGCAGTGCAAGAATTCAGAGTCTGTACCCTGAGAACTCTCTGTTGTATTGTTGTTTATTTTAGAGTTAGTTGTTGTTGTTGTTGTTGTTGTTTAAATATATTTCAGCTTTCTATTACTTCAGATGGAGGCATCGGATTCGACTGGTCTCAACAACTATTTCAGAGGCCACCTACCTCCAAGACTGAGTAAAGACTAAGGCCACTAGTGTATGGTCTCAACACCGGTCTTGGGTACTACAACAGTAAACAACACTAGTATCCAGGGCACTGGGAATGTCTTTAGACCCTTTTACTTCTTTTTACATTTTGTTATGTTGAAGACAATCATAAGGGTTCTCCCTGGGCCACTTAAGGACATTTACGGAGGACATTCACATCAACTGCTGTGACGTCTTTGCTTAGGGTCATTATGAAGGTGAACCTTCAGCCTCGTCTGAGGTGCCAAGTGCCCTGGATCAGAATATCTCTGTGCTTTATCAGGTCCTTCAACCCTGACCAGTCTCCCAGCCACTGAAAAATAAGCAATTAAATGCTTATCTACTATCCTACAAGTTTTGTTCTAACCATAGTACTGTGACAGCAGCTGATTACGTTGTCAGTGACTTTAGGCTCAGTGCTGATGGACAGAATCCCTCTATTCTGGATCTTGTTGGATCTTGGTGCAGCCTTTGATACTGTTGACCACAAGATATGAATCCACTGTTAGCCTCCTAGGCTCAATTTTTTAAAATCATATTTAACAAACATACTGTTCTTGGTTTCACTGGGAAATCATCCATCAAAAACATTTAGTGTTTCTTGTGGAGTACCACAGGGGGTCAGTTTTAGGCCCTCTGCTTTTCTCTTTGTACATGTTACCTATGGGTGATGTCATTAGGAAACATGATGTTAACTTTTATAACGATGCTGATGGCATGCACATATACACCTCAATTCTTTTGAACAATCTACCCTCGGCAGAAAGACTTAGAAGCTGTGCATTTAAAACAAGAGACTATATGGTCCACACATGCCATCACAGAATTTCTCAATGGGTTGTGGAGCCAACAGTTTAAGACTGATTACCAAGAATGTCAAGATGACCAACGGGAAATGGCAAGGCATGACATTCAGTTTTTGGAAATGGTTTCGCAGTCCTCTAGACCTATAATGTGATATTTCTGCATCAATCTACCATTGCGAAACAGAGCCACTATAATGCAAAACAGTAAGGATGTAACAATACACTCCACTCACAATGCAGTGCGATTCACGCTGCTGGCCTTACTATACGATTTTCTCACGATTTTTTTCAAAATCAAACTGAACACAAATTATGACTGACAGTTTCCTTTTATTATTTGTCTACAGCAAAACTACAAAATGCTGTATTTTGCTTATCTATTCTTTAATAAAGTAAAGAATCCGCTTTTATTTCTGAGGTGGGATACGAGTTATACAAAAACAAAGCTGGACATTTCTTTTTGTATGTACAATAAAAAAGCTAATTAAATCCCAAATTAAATTGTGAATAATACAAATTAATATCAAACAAATAAACTAAGGCTTTGCCCGTGCTCCTCCCATCTTGGAATTTACATGTTTTTTTAAGGAATATCAGCATGTCTACATTTTCAGGCAGAAGCAGAGACCTCTGTACATTCATAATGTCACGGTATGGAAAGGTATGCTTTTGCTGTACGGGAAAGCAATGGGTACAGCTCAGCATTTTCTTTCCACCACTTGAGCAGACAGCCTGTGATCTCCAAGGAGATCTTCCAGTGCTGTCTTCTTGGGAGGAGGTTGTTTCAGTTCAGCTCCTTCTGCAACTGTGTAACTTTCTCCTTTAGCCTGTGGAACACATCCTGGCGCTGGTCTTCCTCTAAATGAGGTAAAGCTCGGAATCTGGGATCTAATGCAGTGCATTCCAGCAGGAATTAATATTCTGTAGTGTATCTGCCTGCAAGATGGCTGGCCAAGTTTAACGTATGGGCAAAACACTTGATATGGGGTGCTAATCCAGCCTCTCTGACTGCAAGGTAGACAGCGCCAGCGCCCTCTGCTGTTTAAAAAGAATATCGATTCATTTTACATCTCATTCGATTTCAGTCGTGGCATGTTTGCATGGATTATTAACTGTCTTGAGATGCATCGTTACATCCCTACTAAACAGCAAGCTCTTAACCTAAGGAGGACGTTTATTAAGAATTTTCAGTTCCAAACTAATTCCTTTACAACATCATCGCCAAAAGCTATGCAATTCCTAGCAAGGAACTCGGCCGCAGCAAAGGGAAGGTTTAGTACTTGCAACATCATGATGTGTACAATCCAAAAAAGATGAAAGTCCAAGTGTTGTTCCATTGTGCAGCGTTGTATGAGAGACAACTTTAAATGACCAGCTACTACAGGGGCCAAATCGAGCCAGTACACTGCTTGGTATCATCATCAGATCCAGTCAAGAAGAGGTAGAAATCATGGCCGAAAGAGGCCATGTTCACCAGGACAAGGTGCTGGATGAGGACCTTCTCAGATTTTTATGGTGGCCGAAACAAGATTTAGTCCCGAATGACAGTGAACTTATTTGTTGCAACTTCATCCCCACGCTGTGATAAATTTTGCTGTTCATTTATGTACAGAAGTTTTACATCATTTCTAAGTTGAAGGCTGTTTAAAGTCACACATCTCAGAAGAAGCTGTGTCTTAGTACTATTATTTAAAAGCTATTCTTGAAACAGCAGGATGCTGACTCATGAAATGGGTGAGCAACTGCTGGACTGTGTTGTCTACTATTGCAGTAGGAGGAAAGGGCCAAAGAAATCAAAAACCTGGATTTTGACCAAGATATGCTTCCATGTCCAGTGGTGTATCCAGTTCAATAGCTTAAAGTTTAAGATAAGATCAATGATAAGATGTTATACAGGACACACTACCCATTGCCTCAACTTAAAGAATCAGTGTTTTGGTCAGATAGTACAACCATGCTCAAGTACAGGGGTAACAAAAACAGCAGATACCGCACCTTTGTAGCAAATTGTGTGGGGGCGATCTTCAAGTCATCTGAGGTAAGGCAGTGAAGCTGCGTCAACAATTTCATAAGAAATTGGGATAAACGGGCCCAACTGTCGCACCAAGCCTGAAGATGAATGGCCAGAGAACCAAGATCACCCCTGGGATCTAGCCACGGAGGACCCAGGGTTAAGGAACATCATGGTAACAGCTACTGCAGCTGAAGAGCACTCAGATACAGTTCGGAGCTTACCGAAAATACTTCTCTTCTTGGTACCGCCTGAGGAAAGCAGTTGCCTACATCCTAAATTTGAAAAGCATTCTGCTGCACTCGCAAGAGGAAGGAATTGATGGCTTCCCTCACTGAGCCAGAAGTACACAAGGTAATGAAGAGCTCCCAGACCAGCTTTAGGAGAAGCAATTTCACGGGAGAAAATTTAAGGGAAAGGGAGCTGAAGATCATTTGTTTTAGTCAGCAACAGAATTCTCAAAGGAGATGTCAGCATTTCAGAAGGATGAGAGTTTGAAGATGAGAAGTCACATCTATAAGCTAAATCCCACACTCCATGATGGTATCCTTAAAGCAGGAGGAAGACTTTGCAGAGCAGCTATGCCTGAAGAGATAAAGCACCTGCGATCCTGTCCAAAGACCTGCATGTGACATGTGAGAGATCCACTAGAACAGTGGTCACAGTGGACGCAACCACATACCAGTATTCCATGTGCTAATGGATGACATTCTTTGCTATTAGATTTATTATAAGAATTTTTTGGTGTGTTGTCACTTAAATACTGCACATCAACCTTGGATGCCAATCCTTGTTTTTATGGGTTAGTGTGGGAGCTTTAACTGAGATATCTGAGATAGATTGAATATTGAACTGTAAAATAGAAAGGCTTTTATATATTAAAAAATATTGAACTACAACAGTAGGTTTGAACCAGTTTATCAATTTTATAATTGCTTATTATCCCAGCCCTAGCAATCGGCAGCACTTTAGCACTGGCCCGTATAAAAGGCTTTACAGATAATGCAGACAAGCCTTACATGACAGTAATTTTATGGTTTTATACCTCCTGAAGAGCAATATTACCTGAAGAGCCATGCAGAGCAATGTTGCAGTATATAAATCACTGGGACGCTGTTTAAAATTTAAATTAAAACAATACAATGATGTACAAATGTCCATTCTTGATTGATATTTTAGTTATTTGTTGTACTTTTATTGTACTTTTGTTGCAACAAGAAGGAAGTGAGGGATGGATTGCAATGCTATTAAGAAGGAAGATAAGGTTACCAGGAACAATAAATGACTGATATGGGCGATTTATATTTCACAACGCATACAGATATAGTGTCTCTTAATATGGCGCTGGGCTGGGTTTGCTAATGCAAGATGCAGACATCTTGGCATTGACGACTTAAGATTTTTAATGATGACCTACAGCAATCCATCCCAATATTCTGACACACAGTTCCTGCAGATGTTGCAGTAGGGGTGGAGCGCTTAAGGCACCTCTGCTAGCATCCCACACATTTTTAAATGGGGATAGGTCCGGCGATGGTCACTAGCCATGGCATAGTATCTGTGACTTCAAAGCAAGGTTTTGAGACAATAGCAGTATGCAGACAAGCATTGTCCTGTTGCAACATCACACCGGGGTGTGCATTCAGAAAAGGTGTGCCACTGGTTGCAGGACTTCATTAAGGTAATGTTGGGTTGGCAAAGTGCCTGTAATAAAGGCCAAAGGTGACCTGGTATCGTATTAAAATTGCACCCCACACCATGACACCAGACTTTCAGGACTTGTGACAACAAGCCATTCATCTTGGCCCTCACCACAGTGCCTCCAAACATCGATTTGTTGGTCGTCTCCACCAAAGCGGGACTCGTCACTAAAGATGACCCGCTGCCATTCTGAGTGAATTCATGACAGTCTGGCACGACATCATGGCAGTCTTTGGTCATGCTGACGTGATGATAAGGCCAGTCTTCGTAATGCTCTGTGGACATATAGTGTTGAGTCATGCAGTCGTCTGCTAATAGTGTTGGCACTAACAGGTTGACATATGGAGGACATCACTGCTCGCTGAATGTCCACAATCGTGGCTGTTGGGTATATCATTTTGGATGATTAGTTGGTTCTCTCTCTCTCTGTGGTTTGTGCAGGTCTCCCAGGTCCTTTATGTCGCTAGTGTGTGCCTTCTTCTATCCACTGCCCCCAACAGCGTACTATAGTGGTATCCGCACGACGGAAAATGAAAAGTGCATTATAATTGATCATTTAAACATTTATTTTATCCCATGAATTATATTATGTGCACAGACTCTCAGTGTGCACTTTCAGTACTTTTTTTTGGATTTGCAAAAGATGAATTGACAATGGTTAAATTCATAATTGAATTCCAAAGAGTAGCACTAATACTGCAATTGTGTGATTGTTAGAGTTTCTGTGATAGGAAAGATTGTCAGTGAGAACTTTGAGAACAGCTTTTGATAGGAAATCATTGTACTACTGTGTTTGTGTAGTATCAGATAAGCTAAAACCCATAAGCCACTTTTTGTAATTTGTATTTTTAGCAGTTCAGACGCAATTCTTAAACTCAAGATATGTCTTGCAGGACGATTTGAATGCAGCATTAAAATGCTCATCATGTCCCTCGTTTTGGGTGTTAATGTGCTTAACATTAAATCCTACCTAAGTCACTTGACCTGATGTGGTAGACAGTGCTGGTGTACATCACTCTGCTCAGCAGATGGTTGAGAAGGTCCAGGTGAGTGGATGAGATGGTTAGTGTGCTCTGGTCCTGCCCCTCCACCTGCACTTCTTTAAAATTATTCTTCACTGATAGCACACCTTTCTGCACACTCAGAGACACCTAACAGCACAGCAGGTAAACATTTTGCTTTAGGTTATAGTGTAACATGCATATAATCAATATAGTTTCTTGTTTGCTTTTTCATGAAAAAAAAAACATCCTAGAAAAAGGTGTTATAATGACACTGGATAAATTGGGGATGAAATGCTTTGCACAAACATTCAACTGGGTCAAAAGAAAGTGCATAGATGTTAGGATCAGTAGTACAGACATGATGAAGCTTATCAGGCCTGGGATTGTATATTGTATATATACATGCCTAAATGTCTTCAGAGGCTCCCTTTTCATCTGTAATGTTTTTGTGGAGCTGTGTAAGAGTAAGTAAAGGCCCATCTTAAAGTACATCTTAAAGTAGCTGAATGCTGAATTCTCCAATGGTTTGGTCTAGTGCTGTGTTTAGTGCATGTACTTATGTGTAGCTCACTGTGTTTTACAGCTATTACTATATTACTATTGCATAATGCACTTACACTGTGGGCTGGTGATGTGTAGAACATGTCATTTGATGGCACCGATTGCGAAATGAAGAAATAGAAAGAAAACTGCAGACAGTAAAATGCTCTAATGCTTCAGTTGAGTTCAAAGTGCTGGTTCTTAAAATGTTGAACTTGACAGGTGCAGTTATGGCTACTACCACAGATAAAGTCCAGGTTAGATATTTATTAAATGAAGATTTTTTTTTATTGTTGTAAATGTTTGCTCTGTTATCATACACTTCTACAATGCCTGTAAAACTGACCATCCCACCTGAGGTCTAAGGTTTACAGGTATGTAAGGTATTGTTTGTGTGTGTGTGTGTGTGTGTGTGTGTGTGTGTGTGTGTGTGTGTGTGTGTGAGGATGTGTGTGTTTGTACTGTGTGAAATGTGGTCACTCTCTGTGCACTGTGAGCTAATGTAACCAAAGACAAATTCCTTGTATGTGTGAACATATGATTCTGATTCTGATTCTTTGCAAACAAAGATGTCTGCTCTGAGTAGTTTGTTTTTAAGCTTTGGTTGGTCTAAATACTTAACCTACAAAACACAAAATAAAATCTCATTTTCACTAATTAAAATGTATAGGCCACCAGGGCCATATTCTGACTTTTGCTGACTTTTTCTCAAGCTTAATAAAACTTTTAAATAAAGCTGCAGGATACAGCTACAGATAACCGCAATCATACTCTGGATTTAGTTTTAACCTTTGGTATAAACATAGATCATTTATCTATTTTTCCACAGACCATGGAAGTTTCAGATTACTAATCTCAGTTTTCAGATCACTATTCTCATATGAAATTAACTTTAGCTATAATAAATGTTCATCTACACAGTATTGTGTTAAACGCCTTATAACTTCCTCTACACATAGTAGCTTTATTGAGAGCCTTGTAGACCTGTCAAATTTCATTAGTGATCTATCTGAACCTACTGATCTAGAGATTTTGATGCTTAGAGGACACTTTTCGATCCACTCTAAATAAGGTGGCTCCACTTAGAAATAAAAGAATATGGAAGAAAAAGCTTGCGCTGTGATACAATGGTCAGACCTGAGCTTTAAAACAGACTATAAGAAAACGAGCGTTAACGGCATCTGACCAAACTTGACTCCAGTCTGCCTGGAAGGATAGCTTTATGGACTATAGAAGAGAACTACCTGCAGCACGTTCAGCATATCTCTTATTTTTGATATTTTAGTGTTCAGGACTTGGACACAGTCCCAACCTTAAAGTCTAGGCTTAAGACCTACCTGTTCAGTCAAGCGTTTGGTAATTAGTTTCCCTGCTAACACCATATAATGCTCTCAGTCTTTCTGTTAGAGCTAATTGTCTTGGGGGTTCTTCATCATCAAGTGAGATATTAGATCAGTGGGTAATTGTGTACATCTTGACATCTTGGTGTACTCTCAGTCATTGGAGGACTATCAGAATCGACAGGTGTTCAACAGGTCCTCCAGTGACTGTAAAAAAGACAGGCTGTTTGTAACAGGAGAGGAATGTATGCAAGTCCCAGGTTTCCTTTTGGGGTTATAGATGCTGAAGAAGTGTGCATGGATGAAGGCAAGGTGTCTGCTGTTGTTGGCTTTGGCAAGGGAGGTCTAGTGCATCAGGATCCACTCATGAAGGTCTTTGCAAAGTCTTGTTTGCCTATGCCCTGTATTTCTGAGCTTTAATATGCAATTTCCTACCCAGGTACATTTTTTTGGACATCATCTTTATAATTTGAATGTTGCTTTTCAGGAAGACAATTTGGTGCTTTGTAGTTTTGTTTAACCTGACTCCTTGTTTTGTCACCTGACTCCTTGATTCCTATTGAGGATGCCCGGGTGACAGAAGTCAGTCAGGACTAGTGATGGATTTGCACTTAAGTATTAAGTAAAGCATTTACTAGAAAAAAACATTTTCTCCGTTCCAAAGAATAGTGTTCATATAATCTTACCTCATACTTGTCCCTCTTGTCTGCATGTAGCGCTAAACCTACAACAACATATCCCTTTATCACAAAAAACCATTTACAGCCTGGTATTCCAACAATTCAACTTCATTACAGAATAAAGGCATCTGCGCCATACCTGGTATCCCACTTTTAATCATGGGAGGGACTGTTAATCCATGAATAGGGTACTGGAGAGGAGAGTTGGGCAGAGCCAGAATAATCTTGTTTAAGTTTGTTGTCGTCCTAAAAAAGACACAGAATGAAACAATTATTACCTCAAAGATCTTAAACCGAAACACTGACACTAGAAATTAGACCTGCAGGAGAATCTCCTGATATGCTACACATAATTTTAATGCATTCCTCTGTATACAGAAAGACTTATACTAACACTTATTAGAAATCAGTGGGCAGTTGATTCATGCCAGTGGCTTTTCTATTGCCTGTGGTGCTTAACCACATGTAACAGAGATTAGACTGAAGAAGATCCCTCTTTTGTAATATGGTTTATATGTCAATATATGTCCACCATTTAATCCTTCAAACTTTATAGACATCCACATCCTAGGACTTATTTATCAATAT
Organism: Prochilodus magdalenae; assembly: GCA_024036415.1. Taxonomy (NCBI): domain Eukaryota; kingdom Metazoa; phylum Chordata; class Actinopteri; order Characiformes; family Prochilodontidae; genus Prochilodus; species Prochilodus magdalenae. The sequence continues at coordinate 18,833 of JAMWET010000755.1, forward strand.
GTAGTAAACCAAATGCTTGGCTTACTTGGGAGATAAGGGTTTACAATTTTAATTCAGTTGTTAAGCTGTAAACAGCAAGTGCTTTGATTAGAATTGCTTCTTTCTGTAAAAGATAATAGAGTTAGATGTGGAGTTACAGTGGTGCTCATAGGAAACGGGGTTTCCAATGTGTACCACAAAAAGTATAGCCATTTTATTCATGTAGTTCACTTTCAGTTCTGTAAATCATGCACATGCAAATCATTAACCAGTTGATGATCCATGTAGATGATAGTAATATAATATTCCGCTGCCTTAAATGATTTGGGTTTCTGTAAAACATTTACTCAAAACTATGATAAAACAGTGTCTCAGGCAGTGCATTCATAACCATTTTAATAACTTTCTGTTCAGGAGGCATTCAACTCTTCATCCAGAGCTCCAGCACTATCCTCTACTTTAATAGTGAAACCTGGTCTGGTGTTGTCTGTACTCCTTTGCCCGGCGTTTCTCAATAAACCTTAGACTGTCCTCAGGCACTGTACTGTTGAGATGAACCCCTTTGCAGGAGCATGAGGAACGACTGACACTGATAAGCAGGTCCATGCTGACAACAGAAGAAAAACAACAAAAGCTGAAAACAAGCCTCAGTTCTGAACGAGTCATTGTATTGTAATCTATATACAGTGTAATACCTAAAACATTCTGCAGGAAGCTTTTTACTTTATTGATGCTTCATAAATAGTGTCATATTTTATTTATATTATGGTGTATTTTTATTCATGTACATAAAACAAAGATAAATAAGGCTAATTGTTTTTTTGTTTTTTTTTTAAAAAAAGGTAATATAGGTTTTGGAAAAGAAAGTTTTCAGACATGGTGTGCTAGGAATTAAAACAATAATAAAGATGAAGCTCATTTGAACAGCCCAGCACCCAGACTTGATTAATTTTTTGGCTTGGTTTAGATATGCCAGTACCTGTAGTATGAATTGTTGTCACGTGATGTAAGCATGGCAGTGATAACCAAGATGATCGCAATGACCAAAATAATAAACAGGCATTGTAACAGGTGCCGCGTCATGATGAAAGATGATCTGCAGGAGTCGTACAAAAATCAGCAGTCTGATTTAAAAGCCTGAAAATCAACAGAGAGCATGGATAAGAGATAAGGACCAATTGCTGCCACTACAACAGAATTCCCAGTTTTAGACTCATGCTTTAAGCTCCTCTTGCTATTCATAAGCACCTCCTAACTACACACAATCAACAATATCCATGAACAGATTTTAAGAATAAAAATTATTGGATGTTAATTTATTTAATTTAATTGCAAGTTGTTTTCTGCACAAGCAGCTTAGAAGGTATTTGAATAATTCTATATTCAAACAAATGATTTGCCTTGTAGCTCTGTTATCATATTAACCGATATAATGTTGACTCCCCATGTGTGAAATGTTGTCTCCCAACATTGTTGTATTAAAAATTCTGTACTTACAAAATGAGTTTTCAAACAAAAGGACCTGTTCCTAAATGTGAACTTAAATGCTCATGATGAAAATGTAGTATTCTCTCAATTATGTATATAATCCACATGTAAATCATCAACTAATTATTGCTGTTTATCTGCTTAATGGATCTTAAAAGACAAATTTTGATCTGTCAAGTTTGGGTAGCATAGCAAACACAAAGAAGTATAGGAAGGAAACTGATGCAAACTTTTGCTGTTACAAATGCTGTTTGCTCATCAAGCTACAAACAGCTAAAGACAAAGTACAGACATTCTCTTGAGGTTACAACCGCAGTAACCATTCATTACCCTTTTACTACTGCAAGTGTACACTGTTGGCCATGCATTACAGTGACCTGTGGGGTGTTGTCTATTCACCCTCTGCCTCCACTCTCCTAAGCACCAACTACAAAAATCCACCAACCAATGACATCACAGTCACATGTCAGTCACCATCCAATCATGTCCTGTTTTCCCATTCTTCATCCCTGATTACTGATTACACACACCTGTTTATTATTAAATCTGTTTGCTTATATACCCCTGGTTTTGCACTCTCACTTAGCCAAGTATTGGACCTTATTCCAGTGCACCCTTAAATGCCACAGCCCATTCCAATGATAGCCCCTCAAACACATTGATGATAAGAAGTATGTTCCCCTCTAGTTTCGTGATAGGTTGTTTACCTGTGTTCATTCTTCCATCATGTCTGGTCTTCCCGGAGAGACTAGAACTAGAAGGGGCTCTCCAGGAAATACTGCTCGGAGAAAATCTTCCTGTTCTTTCTGTTCTCAGTGCAAAACCCCTCATACAGTTCCTGCTGGCAAGCTTATGCTTTTACCTGTGCTGCTGTGTCCCTGGTCTCACATTGTCGTAGATTTTAAGTCTGACTTTATGAATCATTACAGTGAATTAATAAATAAAATACAAGATCCAAAAACGTAAAAAAAATCTCAATAAAGGTCAGAATTTATTTCCAATAACGATCATAATAAACAATTCCATGAAAATGTTAACTCATTTAGAGATTGATCGCAGCAACACATCTTTTTGAGTTTCTATTGCTAATATAAAGATGGTATATATTGATAACATGCTTAACAACTGTTGTTTTACTGTCAAGTCCAGTCCGTACCATAAGCAGTACAAAAATATGGGCTAGGCAGTCAAATATTTCACTGTGCCATGGTCCCCCATAGTGAAAGAGTGATCGGATTATATTGCAAATATGTTGTAATATTGTGAGCTAGCATACTATAAATGTGTTGAATGTACTTTGAAGAGGTTTTTATGGGAGCAAGCATGCTATAAATATATACACTGTAAATATGTTGTATCTTGAGCTAGCAGGCTATAAATATGTTGTATACACTGGAAATATGTTGCAAGTACAGCAAACAGAAAGGTTACAGGTTTGCTGCTAGGCTCTTTAAAGCTTGCTACAGTAACAACCAGGGCCTCAAAATAAGTTCCTAACAAGACTAAGCATTTCTAATAAACTACATAGCCTACAGCCATTTCTTCATAACGCAACCAGATTAGGCGAATCCTCTTTGTCCGTCCTTGTTCTTAGCTGCATACTGCTCTAGGTATCTCTGACCTGAATTAGCATTGTGTAAATAATGGCTGGACACATTAACTGACAGACGCTACACAGCAGGCTCAGCTGATGTGTTTATTCGCTTCACCATAACAACACTTGAAAAGTCAAGCATACAAGTACTTCATCTCATACAAAACATCAACCCAGTTTATGCAGAAAAACAGGAAAATGTTTGTACACTGACAGAAATGAGAAAAAAAGAGTTGTGGAGAAATCTGATCTAGAAATAAACCAGCCTTTATGGTCCAACTCTAAACCACTAGGTCATATATCTCAAGCCTTAGCATGGTTTAAATATGTACACAAAGCCTATGAAAAAAAATGCTACAGCCAGCCATTTCAGCTAAATCTTGTACACAAATAGTTTAAAAAGGTGGTGATGACCTAATATAATTTCTATAATATATTCCTAACAAACAAATAATATATTTAAAATATGACTTTGCTCGTCATATAATCGTCAATAGAAAAAAGAAAGAACCCTTAGATAGGAGACTTGCTGAGGAAATAAAGCAATATTGTTTCTATTATTGTATTAAATATTAATTATATTATTTTTAGTATTCAAACAGTGTGTACAGTATGCATATTCCAGTGATATTAGTGTTCAGAATAGTTCAGAATTTATTTATTGACACTACGTAGTGACTTTAACAGCTTATCCACTGTATGTTATAGTGATTCCCAGAAATGATTACGTGCCAGCAGGATCCTGTTACCCTCCATGTCCTGAGGTAACATGTGGCCGAGTTAAAGTAAGTTGACAAGACAACGTGTCTAATGCTAATGCAATATACAGAAGTCAAGATTTAAGCTGTACAGTTTGTTACTGTTGGAACTATCAGGATACTCAACAGAAGAATAATTCAGAGAACCGTTTAGTAAAAATAAAATGATTAAAATTGAAAAACATTATTTTTAGATTTGACCTATAGATGAACTACAGATACTTACATTACTATAAAGCTTTCAGGTGATACTTGAATATCACCATCATTAGAGTAAATGTAGGTATAGGACTAGGTGAAAGTTGTGTGTTATGATTAATGAAATTCTGATTAGGGTTAAATTTAACCTTAAAATGTAATAAATAGAAATAATTTAGTGGATTAATTTTATACTATAATAGAAAAAAGTTAGTTAAAAGCTACATAAAAATAAACAGCATCTAAAAAGCATCTACACAAACAAAGCATTATCGTACATCCTGAATTTGCTGATGAACTTTGAACCCCCTTTATCCATTTCAATTCTATTCAGTCTAGTTATAATGTAATTAGGCTCCTGCTCACCCAGGCTTAATGCTGTTGGTTGCACTGGATCTCCTGAAGGGTTCGTCTCGGTACTGATAGATATATTCCCATAAGATCTGACCACCTTTCTGGCTGCTCGCTGCCACAAATTAATTATCCACACACTGGAATATTCTGGGAAATGTCTGCCTAAAGTGCCGTGATAACAAGATTGACGTGGGCGGGGCCGGGGTAGGACTTGCTACCTGGGAAATGTCCCGCCCCCTCTAATAACACCTACCAGGACTCTCTCCAGCTCATTCCCCCACCCTATAGACACATCCAGTGCATTTCAATATCAAAATAGGGAACCAGATCCTGCATCTGTACAACATGATGGCACAGACGATAAACACCGGTACAAGCTCTTTCTAAAATATTATTATATGTAAAGTACATGTGCGATTTGTACAAGATGTGACTTTCATATTATGCTAGCATATTTTAGGAATTCATAAATCATACATAGTACAGCTGAATGCAAAAGTTTGGACACACCTGGTTAAATTACATTTTGTTGTTTTTCTGAATGAAAGTAAGTTAACACATTCTCTTTAGACACATGTTTGTACATTTACATATTGGGGGAAATCATGTGGGGGGAAAATGGGGTCAGAAGTGTGCTCTCTGTAGAGTATGTGTATATATCTTCTCTTAGAAAACCAACTCCCAGAATACTGAGCAGAGTACTTTGAAAATATAGTGATACTTCAGTGAATGCTGAACACTATGTGCTAGTGTACAGTAGTAATTGTTCAGTAACATATGTTACAGTACATTGAAAATAACTTTCAGAATTGTCACACTTCCCGGGTTTCCCCTCATTCTCCCAAACTCCATCTCCCAGAATCCACTATTCGAAGACCTCAACTTCACGTTTGCAACCATCCAGTCACGTCCCGTATTCCCGTTCCTTATCTCCAGAGTTCTGATATCACACGTCTGTTTGTCATTACCTCTGTTTGCTTATATGCTCCTTTGGTTTGTTAGTCACATTGTGAAGTATTGCCAACCCTATTGCATACTAACCATTTCACACTTGTCATCTCTGTTTGCTGTTCCTGGTTTTCACTCTCTTTGTATTTGGATTTACTCTCTTGGATTCTACTGTTTGCTGTACTTTTTTATTTGGTGTTTGACTTCAGCCTGTCCCTCTGCTTATGACTCTGCTAGCTCCCTTGTTATGATTGCCTGGTTTGCATTGTAGAGCTTCACACAATAAACCTTATTCTACTTTTAGCTCTGCGTGCGTCAAATTACGTTTGTTGGTTGTGACAAGAATCCATTTACAATACATATGGCAAGGTACTAAAAAAACATAAATGAATTATTTATTTTCTTAAGTTTATTTATGTCAATTTAACTTAATATATTTACTTAAGTTTCAAAGTTTTATTTACAGTATCTTGGCTTTTATTGCCTTCTGTCCAAACAATTTGCAATTTTTCAATAATAAAACCTTAAGATTTTGATTAGCGATTGATTACTGTGTGATTTTTAGATTGTGCCACAATGGTATCCACTGATCAAGAGACAATCACTTAGTAAACTGATCATCCAATTTGTCCACTAGCAGAGCTCTGTAGCACTGAGAATAATAAGAGTCTACTCAGACTTTCAGCTCTTTAGCCTGATCATCACCTAAAAGGACTTTAGCAAAGCTCTGTAGCTGAGATTTATCAACTGATCAGTCAGACTTTAGCAGAGCTCTGTAGCACTGAGAATAATAACTGATCATCACACTGATTTGTCAGTCTACTCAGACTTTAGCAGAGCTCTGTAGCACTGAGAATAATAACTGATCATCACACTGATTTGTCAGTCTACTCAGACTTTAGCAGAACTAAGTAGTACTGAGGTTATTATACTGATCATCACACTGATTTTTCATTCAGCAGTCTATCAGTATCATTTAACAGTTCCAGTGACGGACTTCCCATCACTGGGGTTCCTTATTTATATCTGACACTTGGCACTGGGAATGGTGACCCTTGGTTCATGTGCAGCTCCTCCAGAGCTAAAAAGATTATGCAAATAGCTGCACATTAAAGTAGTACAGTTTGTCTTTTATTGAGTACATTGTGTAAACATCTCCAGTAGAAACATTTTATTTGAATGTAATAACCTGTGGATAAGGTTTGCGCAACAATTCCTGTGAATGTGTTTCGGTTTCTTCAGTATTACTAGGCTGCCTTGCTTGGACAGCCCTCTTCTGGTCATACCACTGCATGATAGGGTTGTCATGATTCAGACCTGGCCTGTCCAAAACATTTTAAGGATTCAAGAAGACTTTATTGTCATTCGCATCACATGTGGTACATGGGGTGGAACGAAATTGTAGTACTCAAGGATCCAGTTACACCTAAACAGCAGTGCTAAAATAAATAAAATATATATAGAAATATATAAAATTATATAAAAAAAGAGAGAATGAAGCACATTTCGTCTTATTCAAAGATTCATTAGTGAATTGACTTGTTTGCTTTTAGTCAGTTTTACTGTGTGGCTCTATAGCTTGTGGTCATGGACTGCTGCTGCTGATATACACTCATTACCAAAAAATAGTTGCAGCCAGAAGAAATCAACAGACAGGAATGAAGTGTGGTGGGGAGCTTTGACATTGTGAGACATGCGAATGATGCCTCATGCAAACATTTCAGGCTTAGCTGCACATCTTACATAAAACAAGGACGGACCTAATCACTGTACCTGACTGACCCAACAGTCAGTCACATTCAGTGAGCAGTGATGTCCTGTCAGCATCATTGGCAGACGGCTGCACAACACAGGACTACGTGCACATAGACCGATACGATGACAGCCATTAACACAGCATCAATGTTGCCAAAGACTGCAATGGTATCTTGGCAGACTGTCATGGGGTGACTCAGAATGCAGTCATCTTCAGTAACGAGTCTCACTTTTGTCTTGGTAAAACGTCCAGCTAATCAATATGTGGAGGCACCGTGGTCAGCAGCAGGCAGATCAGTTTGTTGTCACGCGTGACACGTCTAGAATGTCTGATGTCACTCTACTTCCACTTCCAAAATCTGCAGGAACTATGTGAGAAGCTGCATGGGATGGATTATCACAGGAGAGAGACACTGAGAGACACTACTTTTGTATGTGTAACTTAATTAATATTGCCCATATCAGTCTAAATTCATCATTTCTTGTTCCTGGTAACCTTTATCTTCCTTCCCAATTGCAAGGATACTTCCTTCCTGGTGCAACTATTCTTTTAGTGATGAGTGTTTGTTTCTATACTCCTGAATTAACTCCTACAATTACAGGTTGTAGTACAGACTGATTCTCTGCCTTTCTCTTTGTTAGCCCCTTTCACCCTGTTCTTTAATGTTCAGGATCACCACAGACCCCGCATTATGTGGGTAGTGGGTCATTCTCAGTACTGAAGTGACACTAGCGTAGTGGTGGTGGTGTGTTAGTGTGTGTTGTGCTGATGTAAGTGAATCAGGCACAGCATTGCTGCTTATGTCTTGAACACTGAGTCCCATCACTGTCCACTCTATTACACTCCTACCTTGCTGGTCCACCTTATGAACTTCGAGATGATAGCTTATGTGCTGCTGCAGAGTTTGTGCACTTGAATTGCTAGACAGCCATGTCTTTTGTTCGCTAGTTCCAAGGACACATCTATCCACCCGTCAAAGGGGACTTTGGTTACGTTAGCTGCAGCAACATGAAATGATTCATGGAGCAATCTGTCAAGGGGTTGGATCTCAATACCAGGGAGTTTGCTCTCCAGCCATTCTCTACCAATAATGCTGACCTGAGCTCCCGTGTCTAATAACATATATGTTTTAACCCCACTGATTGAACAAACAACCATACATCAACTTCCAGTGAGCTGTGCTACGTAATTTCATTTAGGGACTTTATCTTGAGTTGTGCTGCTTATTGTTGATTTTGTTTCACTGCAACTCGGACTGGAGTGTGACGACTGTTTTTTGTAGGTCACTGGCTGTCCCTTTCCAGTGACCTCACCCCATTTCCCGATCCTGATCACCTAAGGCACCCAACAGCTCTATGCTCTAAGCACAAAATGGCATCATCGGCATGGATGGCTGTATGATGACTGTGGTTGGCGCTATTCGTCTCTCTCTCTGACAAGAAAGAAACCAACACACAGGTTAATTTGTTGTCAGCATGTGGCAAAAGGTTTATTCTTAACCTACTTTCTGATCTGGATCAGTTTACTGCATATTTTTAATGAAATTAACATTTTAAATATGTGAAATAGTTGGTAGCTTATGCAGATGCATTTTACATCACATTAACATTTTAAATCTAGACTATTATGCTCCTAATTCCTTTAAGTGTACAAAATCACTGTATGGAAATTCATACTTTAATATGAACATCATTCCAATGTTATATATATATAGAAAAACAACCAGCTTTCCAATACAAAGCTCATTTTAGATTTTGTGGCTGACATTATATCTTACTTAGGAACAAACACTTGAAACACAATTTAACCAAAAAAAAAAAACGGTACAAAGAACCGCATTGTACCTCTGGCTGTACCAGAGTAGCTAGGCAGCTGAGCTATTGCTTGGCATAAAGAGAAAATACTACTATTACAGAACCTAAAAACACTGGAAATACACTTCTATGAAACTCTGAAACTTGTGTTGTGTCAAATGCTTTAGACTTTTTAGTAAAAACACTGGATTAATGAACATATAAAACTACAGAGTGGGATTCTCCTTTTCGACCGATTAGAACAGTCCCTATGCTAAGCTAAATGGCTAACGGATTTTCCATCTTCTCATTCACTCGATATAACTTAACCAAAACACATGCAAGTTGAACTAAGACATGGCACAAGGCTTCATGAACATATTGATGTACAGTTGCACCACTAAAATATATGAAAAGACATTTCATACCTCTACATGGCAAGAAAGAAACCAACACATGTTAATGTGTTGTCAGCCTGTGGCAAAAGGTGTATTCTAAACCTACTAAGCTAGCCAGAGGCTGTAGTTCCCTTGCCACTGATCACCTCTGCTGGGTGAAACGAAAATTACCTATTAGCCTTAATTAATCCAAACAACAATATAATTATAATTATACTAAAGTTTAAAACAGACTAAATGTAATTCAATCAAATGAAATAAAAAAAATGTTATGGGTCCCTATTTATTTTAACTGAAAATAATTTAACCCTTTTTTTTTCAGTCCGCTACATATGCAGGTAACATTTGTTGAATGTTTTAAATATCATACAGCACATTGACAAAGGTTTCATTCCAGAAAGGTGAAATTGGGTAATAATTATCTAAGCTGTTTTAGATGAAAATCTGCTCTTCACTTGAAAGACAACGGGGGAAAAAAAAGCAGCTGTTGTCAGAAAGTGCTGGTGTTCTGCCAACAGAGGGCGCTAGAGTAAAGTCTGTAGACAGTTCCATTTCCAGAGGGAAATTTCATCACTAAATTAAACTCAGTTTTGAAGTTTTTGTTGTGTCTCCACTCTAATTCTAAAATAATATAAAATAAAATCAGCCTTTTAAAATTCTTATTGTAAAACTAAATATTCAATAATATCTTAATACTTTTGTGTCTTCCTCCAATCCTCTGGCATTTCCACTGATTTTGGCTATATCCATTATTTGTCCTACTTGTTTTTATGGTAAGTTATTGTTTCTACATTGTTGTACAGCCTTTAAAAAGCCTGCCCTGTAGTAGCCTCTAAACCGGTCTATTACAGGGGCTTCATTGCTTGGGGCTATTAGTGTGCGGATGCTGCTCTCTTGTGGTGAGATGTAGTCGTCTTCAATGCCTCAAAGGAGAATTCCACCGATGTTTAAAACACGCTCCAGAATTCAGTCTCAGAAATGTAAACAGTAAAGCAATGCTGAGTGGAAAGTTGTGAAATGGTTTCTTCCAGAGTGTTATGACCCCGCTAGTAGTCTAGGGGTAATCATTTGGGGGTCAGTAACATGTGCGATTATGTGGCGTGCAAACCAGAGAACTAAAACACCATATACAGCTTTACTGGAGTTATTTATTTATTTAAATACACTCCAAAATACTGAGACAGTAAGACAAACAGATATACAAATGGACAAATGGCTGCGTGCAAAAAGGGAGAGTCTGAACATGGACGGCGCCAAAGAAAAGCAATAAATATAAAAAAAATAAATAAATAAATAAAATAAAAAAACTGACCTAGCTCAAGTTTAGTTACCTAATCTCTCCTATCTGCACCAATACAAAAATACAGGGGTTGGCGCCCCCCTTGCCTAGTGTATCTAAACAATCAATCACTACGTGTTGTGGAGATGTATGAGCGCTCGTCTTACCGGTTCAGAACCCCCTACCCACGCAGGCCAAAACACAACCCACCCACCCACACACACACACAACGGGAAATGACGAGGACAAGCCAATACAGAACGTGGCTAGAGCTAAGCGCGTAGCTACGGGAGGCAGAGGGAGAACAAACATAACGCTGCTAACCTGACATGAGCCTACTAACAGGTGTAAAACATGAAACACCTCTCCTAAACTGAATCCCCGGTCCTTTTTCGAAAGCACAAGCCCCGCCTCTCACGTAGGAAGAAAAGGGTTCCCTATTGGCCGCCAGATCTCGGAAGTACTTGGGGGACGTCCAACGATGATTGACACAGCAGCCAACCTGTAGATGGGGACAGACCAGTGAGAGACAGAGCGACAACACAGGGCAAAACAGCGGGCCAAATAAACTGAGCCCAGGCACGTAACACAGAGAAACTTTGAGGCTCAGATTTCTTTACAGTACTGTTGATAGGAACCAGGGGTTGCCTACAACTCAAACATAGTTATTTTATTTACTACGCAATGAGTATGTAGAATGGTCAAGCTTCAGGACGACCTGCATGTGCCCCTTTGGTTTATTGCTGCTGTCCAAAGATAAACTTGTAACTGCTGAAATAGCAGCTTTACAGGAGAGGGCAAAAGCCTGCCTTAATTTAATGTAAGTCAATGGAACCAGACTTTTCCAAGCTATTCTTGGCCATATAATCCAACATGGCACCGCAGACGGGGACACTGGTCATAAACTCCGTCGGGTTTTGTTTGTTTATTGTGTCACATGTGAACCAAACACGTTCATACAGCGCAGAAACCTACTGAAGATCAGGCAGTCCATGTCACAAGGCGTTACTCCTGATTTTTCGTTTGCAGAAAGTTGTTTGGACGTTTCATTGATCGGAGCAGCTGCTCTCCTCTGCAGGCGCAAGCGGACGCGCAAACGTGGGAAGCGCGATGGAGCGCTCGTCAAACTCTGACAACGCGGATCACCCACACCGCTACCCAGCATTCACATGGCAAACCTACGCTCGCTAGGAAACAAAATAGACGAACTTTTAACTAGTAACTAACAAGGACGTCCCCCTCTCAGCGGTGCTCTGCTTCTCTGTGACATCCTACATCAGCTTCTGTGAGGACATCCTGCTGTGTTTCCCACCAGGGCTCGCATTAAATACAATAAAGACAAACCCTGGTTTAACGCCAGACTGACGCAGCTGCACCGATCTACGGCGGTAGCCTGCAAGAGTGGGAACCGGGCACTGTATAATCAGGCAAGGAACGCTCTCAACAAGGAAATCAGAGCTGCAAAGAAGAAAAAGCCCGGCACCATACATCTATACAACTCCAATTCACACTCCTCTGACACTCAGCCACCCATTCAGTCTGCCCTGAAGATCTGTGTGGAGGATGTGCACAGACTCTTCAAAAAGCAAAAAGTGAGGAAAGCACCTGACCCAGGAGTATCACCCTCCTGCCTAAGGAACTGTCCAGACCAGCTTGCATCTGTCTTCACCATGATCTTCAACAGGTCACTGGAGCTGTGTGCTGTACCATCCTGCTTCAGACACTTCACAATAATACCCATCCCCAAAAAGTTTACCATCACTGGACTGAGCGACTCTGTCGCACTGACCTCTGTAGTCATGAAAACCTTTGATATACTGGTTCTCAGTCACTTGAAGGACATCACTAACCCCCTGATGGACCCTTTGCAGTTTGCATACCAATGTGCCAGCCTCCACCTGCCAGTGGATTACAAACTTCCTTACTGGCAAAGAGCAGCAGGTGAGGTTGGAGAAGATCATTTTTAGAACCAGCACAGGAGCTCCTCAAGGCTGTGTTTTGTCCCCATGGCTTTTTTCTGCATACAAACAGATATACGGATACCCTCCGTCAAAATCGTAAAGTTTGCAGATGATAGAACAGTCATTGGTCTCATCCGGGACATCCAGACTGCTGCACTATGCACTTAAATATACATATACAGCCACACATATTGTAAGGTTTACAGATATGCAAGGTAGTGTGTGTGTGTGTGTGGTTGTGTGTGCTAGGATGTGATACATGTTTTTTATTCTGCAGTGATGATATACGTGTAGCCTAAAAGCTTCTCTCAAAACTATCAGAAAAAGTCTCAAGAATCAGGTTAATGTGTTTATAACCTATAAAGTCTATAAAGTCCTATAAAGTACAAAGTCCCTCGGAATGAATCCGTTTACATCTTGATGATTTAATAATGCAGAAACTTTACTACACCACACCTTATGGCCTGTTGGTGCTTAACGCTCTTACAGTCACTGTTATAATGTATCTTTAGTTTCTCTCAGACTCAATATTTTGAATTTATCTGTCAACCAAAGTGTACTATAGACCATTTTTAGGAATCCTCTCTTTCTTTATGATAAAAAAGCCTCAAGCATCAGGTTTATGTGTTTATGACCAAGTCATCTGTCTGTGAGGTAGCATTTAGAAGTCTGGTTCTTATCAACACCACTGTGAACAACTCTGACAATAAGGCGAGTGAGAATGAGTCTGTTTATTGAATCTGTATAGGATTATGCAGAAGTACCCGAGAATCTACGGAATGGCCTGTCGGCACTCTTACAGTTACTGTGTATCTGTGGTTTTTCTCAGGCTCTATACGGATTGGATTGATGTCTGGAGAATCATATAATATAATTCTCAAACTGTTTAGCTGCGTCCTAGTTCATTTTGCTGCTCTATTATCATTACTTCAGAGTAAAGAGACATCTTTTGGCTACCTGAAGTTTAGAAGTGAAACTTTTCCCAAATTTTTTCCCCACCTGTTAGAGTTCATAGAGCACCTCATCGCTGTAAAAAAAATGTACGTCTATTTTTCTTGTTTGTTTTACTTTTATGCATCATATGAACACAGCAGCTGCTATTTACACTGTGTGAAAATGTCATGATGAATCGACCAACAAAAATGGCACAGAATTGCTTGGAAGTCTGATGCCGTTTACTTTAATTTAAATGAGGTTTTTTATGGGCATTGCAGGAAAAAAAAAACCTAATGGTTTAACGAGGGACACAGTGAAAACACAATTATAAGAATGTGTTAATCTAATGCTAATGGATAATAAACACAGTACTCCTACACTTGTTTTCTCTGCTCACAACACGCCTGACGATATACCCATAGGAACAGGTGTATCTGTTAAACATCTCTGCTAAGAGTAGACGTCAGGGTAAAGATCAAGTAAGGACAAGCTGCCTATTGTGGATACTGAGTAATCACTCCATTCAACTTTGCATAAATCATACAGAATCAAACTATAATCTCATCCAACAGTTCGAAAAAATTTTCATGATTTTGAGATTTCATTTTCTATAAGAAAGCATAAACAGAATTGCTGATTTATAAGAACACAAATATGTCCACACCTGCTACAAAGAAGACTCCATAGTTGCCAAACTACTAACAGTCGAAGATTATTCTGTTTATTGACAGTATTTTACAGTGTTCACTAATCTGTGCAGACAAAGGGCATATTTAATTGTGTTGCCAGTAAAGGTGTTATCTAATAAACCAATAAAACTTAACTCAAGACATTTGCACGACTCTTTTACAAAAGACTCCTTATCACTCGGTACTATACGATGGTAACACAAGCCATATGTGTAACACATCAGGCTGTCCAGGTTGAACAGTTCGATGATAATGTCCCAGGATACATTTTTACACAAACTGAGGGGAACAATATTGTAAAGTATATACACTTTAATTTACATTCTATTTCTTCAAGACAGCCAGAACTCACACTGTGTGAAGGTCTGTTCTTCTGATTGACCGGTGCTGAGTGCAGAGGAATCACACGGAAACAAAAGTACGTGAGGTGAAAGGCTGACACAGGAAGAGTGAGAGAGACTTAAAAAGACAGATGTACCTGGGGAGGTAACACCAGTGCTAAAAATCATTCAGTAAAACAATAAGCCACAAAGAAGACTGTGGGTTACAGTGATTCCAGAAAGCGATTGACTCATGGTTCACGAGGAACTCATGTATGAGGAAATACAAGATGGTGAAGTATATATCATATTCAACTATATATTTAGCGTATCAATCATATTAATCACAGTAATCAATTATTCCAACAAGCAATGTACGTGATATCACTAAATTAGATAATATCAAGATCAGAGATTATTCCATGAACATGAATAAACAGCTGCTATTCACTGTAACTGTTTTTATACAGACTGTATCTTCACAATGTAAAAGATGTGACTTTAGATCTGATTTTAGAACTGCTTTAAATGCTGGAGCTAAAGCCAAGCTTCTCTCTTCTTCTGCCTTCTCCTCTCTTTGTACACAGATACTTACTGGCTCCCTCGTGTTCTTCGCCTCTTTCTGAAGCTGCTCGATCTCCATTTTCAGGATGTCTTTATCAGACATATCCCGCGCCATCTTGCCCTAAGGAGAATTCCTTTATTTCTATGTGGTGATAAAAATGAACTGATAGAACTAAGAATTGTATTTTAACCGTTTCACCTCAAAAGTTAAAAAGTTAAAAAGCTTGGACGCCTATCTTAGGACATTTTCATCTTCACTTTAATTAGGAACAATACGTCACTTGTTTATACCATGATGGATCATTACCTTTTGGTGATCATTTATGAAGGATAATTAGGCAGTAAAATCGTGGTATTGCCACATTTCTTAGTTCTGTCCTGGCATTTCCTGTCAGTATTATTTTACTATAAAAATGATTCAGTGATTTAACTGACAAAAGTATATAACCTGGCTGCCTTAAAGTTTTAGTTTTGTTAAATTTGTAATAGTAACAGAACAATAACATGTTTTACCTTCTACACTCAAAGTTTTAGGGCAGACATGTTACATCTTCAGTTCAAGTTAAAACATTCTTACAGTTTAATGGATTCATAACAGAAATAAAATAAAAAAAAACTCTATTTGCATGTATTCTCCAAAATTATAACTTTAGGGGGAAAAGACAAAAATGTACTTTTAATAAAAGGTAATGTAAAGAAGTGAATAATACTTTTAATAATACATTTTAAGAAAGTTATTAATGGCCGTATAGTATAGGTGATAATGCGATTAATCTGATACTATTACATATGTGTTGGTAAAAAAGGAAAAGATTAAACAAAATACATCTGTGCCATGCTTTTTCCAAGTATGAAAAAGTATCATGTTTTGGTGCTCTTAACCAAAAACACCACACTATAAAGAGGATTTGATTTGTATGGCCTGAACACTTGCTGTTATAGTAGAATGCCAACCTTACCTATGGGAGATGGGGCAGATGGTGGAGAGAACAGCATGTGAGTGACCATGCGAATGGACTTTTGGAGATTGAACACTTCTTCAAGATCACCACCAGATGTTAAAGGGTGGCAGAAGGAGGAGACTGTTCCCCAACAATCACCCCACCATCCTGATCTGATTAGCCTAAGCTGATCAGTAATTAGGGAGGTTAAATCATGGAATCAGGGTAGTGGAGTTCCTCAAGGCTCCATCTTAAGGCCTGTTTTCTTTTTTCACATAAACACTTTGTGTTTGCTGACTATTTAGAAGTGTGTTTTGTGAAAACTGAATAATACCATGAATACCATGAAGAATATGGAACAAAGCTGTCAGCTGGCAGAGATTTGGACGCGACACGCACTGAGCCACAGTAACAGAAAAGTATATTAGGTCACAAGCCGGATCTGGCGAAACAACAAAAGCTCAGAAGTTAGACTAGAATGTGTACCGAGGGACAGGGCGAGGGTCGAAAACCAGAGATCACCAGGGGAAAACCAAGGAAGCCGACAAGGGGTGTGCCAGGAGAGTAAGCCGAAGGGGAAAAGAGGTCGATCACCATGAGGGAAAGACAACAGGTTTGCAAATTAAATTGGCAAAGCTTCGCGCTGAATGCACATGCTTGAGTGGTTTATATACTCCCCTGACAGCTGGTCGCAATCAATAAACCGGTGAATCAGAACGAGTGGGAAAGGAGGTGTACTAGAGTGTCGGTGTGACGTTATCGGACTGTGCCCCCCGGGAAATGTTTGTTCGGAGGACCGGAGGCAGGCAGACCCACAGGTGTGACAATAGCATTGCCACTACACACTTCAGAGATGATGGGTTTCTTGGGTTCTTTAGTAAAGAAAATGGCAAGATATAAAACCATGAACACGCAAAGAATATTTTGCATTCTTCAGGTGAGAAATGCACTGTAGATATTCTGTAAGGAACATTTTTAAAACAAGTACATTTCCCTTTGAAGGACCCACTGATTACGCTAAAGGTTCTTTGAGTGGTAATTGTGCTAATATGGAAGCAATGGGCAATGAATGAAAATAATTTAGTTATGTAGAATTTACTTACATCACTTTAGTGTGATTTACTTGAATTCATTAAGTGCATATTACTCAGTGAGGTATCACACAGTCGTGTGGAATCCACTGTTATTATGTGTTTATAGTTTTTAACCGGTACGTTAGGATGTAAGGATCTTATGGTCTCTCACTGTCTGTGCCGATTTAAATTCACATCCAAATGACCCAGTTACTGCAGAGGCCAGCATCTTGATTTCAAGTATCATCTCCTGTAATCTTATTTCAGGGTATGGACTGTCTTAATTCAGAGATTAGGGACTGAATCCTGTCACTCTCATTTTATAAGATACACATACACATACACAATAAAAACACACAAAACACCTTCCTTCTCCTGGTTTTCTCTTATGTATTTATCAGTCTTATTTAACATAGAAATGAAAAGAGCTAAAAAGAGGTAGAGTCAAATCAACCTTTTAAAAATATACAGCCATTTTGGTTTCAAGTATAAAATGATTTAAGTATGGACTTGTGCTATTTTACAGTTTTACAAAAATAAAAGGATGCTGCAAAGATATATAGCAAAATGAATATAAATGACAAGGTGCAGTAATTTCTATATTATTCCTAAAGCTGTATAATATTAAGAATGAAGTTATAAAAAACAGATATGCAGAATTCATCACATTTCAAATTGGTTATTATGATCTTAAAACATGTAACTTAATTTATTTGTTTCCTTTACTACTTGTTCAAAAAATTTAAATATAAAATATTATTTCTAGAGAATAATTTGTAATATTTGTATTCACACTTTATAAAAAGGTATTATTATAGAAATACAGGGATTCACCTTGAGGTCTGGGACCCCCCTAGTTAACCTTTTGGACGCCCTAAATGTCTCAACATTAAAATTCTGTGTGTTACCAAAAGACAAAAAAATATTTTGATGATGTTATGCTGCTATTGGTAAGCTGGGTCACACACAATCTGTGAAAATTTGGCTTTGATATTATTAACTAACTGGAAATGCAGCTCTGGTCTGTCTGATGAAAAGTGGTTCACCCACTTGGTTCTTCATCGCCTAGCAACTAAAACTATGCAGAGGGTACTTATTTGTAATATATTTGTAAAGCTGAAAACTAATTCTTACTCATTTCTTAAACCAAAAACAGAAGAGGAGACATGAAAGATTTAAATGAATGTGTGTAAGAGCACATAACCTAGAAAAGTACATTGCCAGAAGAAGAACTGTTAAACTAAACATGTTGTTGTCAATGGAGCTAGTATTAGTCAATCAACATTTATTTATATAGCGCAGGGGTGGCCAACCTTTCAAGAGCCAGAAAAAAAAAAAAAGTACCTGGAGCCGCAGGTTATGAATTTAAACAAATATGTGCAAACAAATATTAGTACAACAGCAACCACAACTTATATTGACCATTTTTAAACGTCATTGCATACGTCACTGAGGCAGCTTTTTATAAATTCTCCCTCACTGTATGGCTTTTTAGCACGAGCAATATTCCATGCCAGCTGATAGGATGCGAGCGTAACCGTTTCTGGCTGTTTTGTTAATTTCTGAAACAACTGAGTCTGTTTGTCTGACTGGCGTTTTAAAGTGTTCAGCTTGTGCTGGCGCAGTTCAGTACCTTTTGGAAACTCATGGTTCACGTTGGCGTGCAGTGTGCTAAAGTGGCGCTGGAGATTGGAAGCTTTGAAATTGGATAATGACGTTTGGCATATCAAACAGAACAGTTTTCCTTTCCGCTCAATAAAGAATACAAATCCTCCCACTCTGGTAAGAAGGTTCTGTGTTCATCTTCATATTTACGCTTGGCTTTACATTTCCCGGACGCTGCCATGTTTCAGAGGTCGTTTAGCTAGTAGCTAGTAGCCTGGCTCCTGGGTCACGCCAGCACGTTGTGATGTTGGGACGTACTACTTGCTGGGGGAGGGGCGGGGTTTTGCGTCACCTTTGTCCAGCCATAAGTCTTGTAGCGCGAATTAAGCAGTGACTCAAATACACAACTTATACTACATATGTGCAGCAAAAATAAATAAATAAATGTATATAAATATATATTTTAATTATTAATGGAAGAGCCGCATATGAATGGACAAAGAGCCGCATGTGGCTCGCGAGCCGCGGGTTGGCCACCCCTGATATAGCGCCTTTTACAACAGACAAATCTGTTTATATTACAAAGAATCTGGTGTCCAAGCTTATAGTGAGCAAGCCAAGGGCGACAGAGGCAAGAAAAAACTTCCACAGTTCAAAATAAGAAACCTCGAGAGGAAGCAAGACTCAAAGGGGCCATCCTCCTTGGGTCAACACCAGATAACTAGACAAACAAAGGAAAGAAGCGTTCAGTGTTTGTAAGGTAGAAGAATAAATCTTTGATTAGCCTGTAATTAAGTAAGTGGGTCATCATATGGGTCAGCAAGAAGCAGGCCAAGCTTCCACAGTGCAGGACAGCCAGAAGCTCTGTGGTGGTTAAAGACAAGCAGTGGCACCCAGTCAAAGCAGATGTATCGACAGTATCAGACCACACAGGGTGGGCAGCAGTTCAGCTTATGCAAAGACAACAGACAGAGTGTTAGCTCTGACAGAAGATCTGAATACACTACATGGTGTTAACAGAGTGCAGCAGTGACTCCGGCAGGCCTGGCTAATACAGGAGAACTAAAAAGGAGAGCTAGAAGGTCACAAAGACATGAGGGCTCACTGAGAAGTAAGTGCCCCTCTGCTCCACCGTAAACAAACTCTCTGTGTCAGTGGACCCCTAGATCTGCACCTTTTACCTAGCAGAAACAGTAACTACCAAATGCTTGACTAAACAGGTCAGTTTTAAGCCTGGATTAAAGATTGAGGCTCTGTGAGTCCCGAATACAGACTGGTAGGTTATTCCAAAGCTGGGAGGCCTTGTATGAAAAGGCTCTGTCCCCCCGTTGTAACTTCGTCAATTCTAGGCACTAATAGTGGTGCATGGTGCTTCAGTTCTGTACGAACAGAAAGATTTTTAGATGATTCTCAGGGACCTAGTTTGCAACTCACAGAAGAACTTAATCAGTTTAACAAGATCGTCTACAAGGAAAGCTACTGCCATCAGTCTCCACAGTACCACCAAGTTGGATTATTGAACCCCCCCAGCTTTGTGTTACTGCTATTTGATCTGCAGATTTAATTTAAATATTTACACTAATATTAATAAATGCTTAAGGAGGCTTAAGGAGTGTTTGTCCCTGGTTATTTTCCTGTTCCTGTGCTCTAATTAGCTTCACTTGTCCAGGACATATTTTACTACAGCAAATTGGTTTTGGGCATTTGGAGCTATTCTTTAATTCTTACAAAACAGACAAACTGTGACTTTTAAGCAGGCTGTTTTGGAGAAGCGGACAAAGAGCTTCACCTCCTTATTTTTCACTCACAGCGAAAGCACTTCTCAACATGGAGATCATGAGCTAACCTAAAATTCTCTACCACAGATACAAGACGTGACACAGACATCAGACTCGTACTCTTGAGACTTGCGTTAGAACATCTGACTTTGTGGCGCCCCCTATATACTAGATGTCAGACTACACCACCCCTTGGTTTAGGCCTGGAGCAGTAATAATAATAATAACAATAATAACAATAACAATAATAATAATAAGAAGAATAAACCATCGTTGTCGTCATCATCATCACCACCTCACAGACATAAGCCTAAAAAAAATAAAAAACACGATTTTTATTATAATGTTTTGAAGTTGATAAAAAGGGGTCACAGCCAGTTGGTTTAAAAAAAAAGATAAATAAAATAACTTTTAAAAGATAGGCAGCTGGAATAACACACTACTGGAGTTGGGAGGCCAGCCAGATGTATTCTCAGTAGGACGTGAATAAATTCTAGATAAAGACAAAGACACACTCCGCGATACATAGCAGTCTCTCACACTACATTGCACTGCTTCTACCACACCAGTGAACACCGTATACAAATACACCCATACATCTGTTGGTACCCCAACTCCACAATTATCCAGACACTACGCTGAAGCAAAATAAAAGCACTAAAACAACTAAAAACAAACATTAATGACAACATTTAAACACTCCAACCTCTAGCCAGTGAGCCGCCGTATACCAATTACTGATCTTGATACTCACCACGAGCTAGAGGAAAGCTTAAAACACTCTAAAACCCCTAAAACTTTGAGCAGCATGTAATGGTTGATTACATGCACTTTACTGTTGCGCATGCAGAGCTACAGCTCAGCGCGGGACGAAGGTTGTAGTTGTAGCCTAGCCTCCCGTCTGATGCACCTGCTCCTAAGCTACTCCGGACAGTAATGGTCAGATGGGTGGTCACTTGAGCCAATAAACGCCATTTCTACCCCGCATGGAGAGTGTCCTGTGTCTGGCTCCTGCACCGCCCGTTTTTAGCCATTACAAATTGGCGCCCGAACTTTTTTTCTTTGGCTCTCAGACGAAGTTAGCTAGCGCTAGCTGAACACCGTCTGTTCGTGCTGGCTTTGCTGAGTGGTGATTCCGAAACGTGTGTGGGACTTTCACCATATTTACAGTTTTATTCGGTGAGTGGAAGTTTTCGCTTTCCCGTGGACCTCTGTTTCTGTTGGAAGCCGTTAGCCGGCTAGGCTAATGCTAGCGTTGCCCTGTTGTGTTTACGTTCGTGAGGACGGATTTTCTTCATTAAGCTCAGGCAGTTTTTGTAGGCCTGTCTTGTATTTTGGAGGGAGGATTTGTGCAACAAGGAGCGGACTTTTGTGACATTGTGTGGGTCAGCAGTGAAACTTTGCTCATGGGATTTGTTGGATGGACTGAAACGAATGCTTGCTGAATGTGCCTGTTTGTTCCGTGCGGAGAGCTGATGCGTTTTGCTTTTTTCTCTCTCTTTTTCGTCACCACTGTTGGTTTGCCCTGGTCGAGCCGAGGACGGTGCACTTAAGGTTTTCCTTCTCGTTCATGGACTGAATTCCCAGCTCGTAGCGCTGATTTACCGAGGACTGTTCACATGTTCAGCGCTGCTGCGGAGCGTCAGCGTTGGGGCTAGATAAACGCTGCTCTCATTGGACATTGGGGTGCGTTCACAAACTCGCACGCGGTGCACAAGCACGGTTCATTATTCAGGTGGGAAATATCATTCTGTGGTGACTAAGTTAATACTGAAACATTTCTTCGTATAACGTATTCTTATTCATTCTGTGTTTTTGAAACTGAAGCTATATGTTATATCTACTTTTTGTTCTCATGAAAATGCTGTGAAAAAAAAAAAACAGAAAAAAAAAGTTTGCATCTGATTTGAGCCTGTTATATATATGCTTTTGGTTTGCTTGTTTCATCACATTTTTATGTGCTGTTAGAGGAGCGTTTTGACGCCATTTCAGTTGCTATGGAACCCTATCTTGACAAAATGGCTGACGTTGATGATGACTGTGAACCATGTGACTTTAGTCCAACACCGCACAATAGTGATATACAGGAACAAATTAGCTTATTGAGACAGGAAATGGGGGTTCTAAGAGACTGTTTGAGTTGATAATTCGAGCAGTGTTTCTCCTGAGGAGTGGCTTGGTGCTGTGGTAACTTACAAGCATGATGTCGGGTTGTCAGATGCTCAAGTCCTGTCAGAGCTGCCGAGATTTCTAAGAGGTGAACCTGGTCGCTGGTTCCAGGTGCTCAAACCTCATCTTCTCAACTGGGCCCAGTTCTCGGAACTTTTCTAAAAAGCTTTCTTACCATTTGATAATCAAGAAAGAATTTGGAGAAACATTCTGGACCATTTCCAAGCTCCTGATGAGCCCAACGAACAAGTTGAGATTATTTGTAAGCATGCATTGGAGAAGTATACTGTTGCTCTTTATGGCACTCCTGTTCTGGCAGTGGCAGACCTATTGCTGCGAGCCCACGAATTGCATGCAGCCCTTGGTCACCGTGACCCCATTAGGCCAACGCCTCCTCTCCGAAAGCCAGCTACATCTGTGTTCTGCTATGGCTGTTCCTTGCCTGGTTTCACTGCACGTAACTGCCCTTAGTGCAATTCTTTTGATCCTGGAGAGGAAAAAAGTGGGTCAGGCGCTGCAACTCAAAGGACTGGTGATGTGGCCACACCACAGAACCGTGGCCCGTCGGGCATGCCACACGCAGATCGGGGTCAGCCCAAGAGACCAGGCCAGACCCAGGGAAACCCGAGAGGGGGGAGGTTGTATCGACGAGGCACCCTGGTGTCAACCTTCTAGGACACATTGAAGATACCTCATCCGTTGTATTCTGGAACACCCCATTCTGTGTCACATTAAAGCTTAAAAACCACATTGTGACAGCAACCTTGGACACAGGAGCTTCACTTTCTGCCATACAGGCGACATACGCAGAGAAAGACTCGAGGGGTGAGATCAAGTGTACGCCATGGTCTGCTCCTCCATTACGTCTGGCTGACTCTTACGTCTAGCACCTTGTGACCCAATTGGCGTCACCTGGCTGCCTATATGGTTCCAGGGCCAACGTTTCTTCCACCGATTTGTGGTTCTTGAACAGATGTCTTCTCCTGTCATTCTGGGCATGGACTTTATGCTTCGTGCTTCTATCACAATACATGTGCCTAGTAGAACAGTGTCTATCGGTACCCAGGCGGACCGAGATTGGGGGGGTTCAGGGTGTTGCACCCATTCTGGAAGAAACTTTCTGCTCACTAGAGGGTCAAGACCTATCCTGCCTACAGAAGGAAGCTGGTAGCATATCTGGTAAAGTAGGCGAATCCTCACTCACAATCAGAAGGGGGAATTGCAGGCGCTCTTGGTGGACTTTCACAGTCTTTTTACTGGCCGTCTTGGTCACACCAGTCTGGCTGAGCATCGTATCGAGACTGGGGATGCCAAGCCAATCAATCTTCCCCCCTATCGCACCTCTCCACTGAAAAAGAAACTGATTGAGGAACAAATACAAAAAATGTTAGAGGAAGACATAATTGAACCAGCTTCAGGCCCGTGGGCAGCCCCTGTAGTCATTGTGCCTAAAGCCTCTGGGGAGCCTAGGTTTTGCGTCGATTACAGAGGACTGAACCATGTGACCGTCAAAGATCGCTACCCATTGCCCAGGGTTGACGAATCATTGGACTTCCTAGCTCGGGGAAAGTTCATTTCCACTATCGACTTAGCCCGAGGGTATTGGCAGGTTGGAGTCGAAGGGAGTTCAAGGCCAAAAACTGCATTTGCCTCGCACTGTGGCCTTTTCCAGTTTAAAGTCCTTCCTTTTGACCTTTGTAACTCTCCAGCCACGTTCCAAAGGCTCATGAACACAGTCTTGGCAGGCCTTGTGTACAAGTGCTGTGCAGTTTACCTAGACGATGTGGTAATCGCGTCGCCAACCTTCAACCAACATCTCCTAGACCTAAGGGAAGTTTTCACAAGGCTGGAGTCCGCGGGGCTATCTCTGAAGCTGGGGAAGTGTCAGTTCTGCTTGGACGAACTTAAGTTCCTAGGGTATAGGGTCACTCCTAAGGGAATCCTACCTGATCTGGACAAGGTGAAAGCAGTGACAAGTTTCCCTGTGCCAACTAATGCGAGACAAGTAAGACAGTTTTTAGGTCTAACCAGCTACTACAGGCGGTTCATAAACGGTTATGCACAGCAAGCTGAACCCTTGTTTGCGCTAACCCGACAAGACTCTTTGTTTCTCTGGGATGAGAGCTGCCAGCAGGCGATGGACTTCCTGAAAGAACGCCTCACCTCGGCACCCATATTATGTTTCCCTGATTTCGAGCGCACATTCAACCTGCATACAGACGCATGTGACGTGGGCCTGGGGGCAGCCCTTACGCAACGGGACAAGGCTGGACAGGAGGTGGTTGTGGCATATGCCAGTCGCACCCTACACAAGTCAGAAAAGCCCTATTCAACAACTGAAAAAGAATGTCTAGGGGTGATCTGGGCGCTTGAGCATTTCAGACCTTACATTGAAGGGCTCCCAGTCACGGTCTATACAGACCACAGCAGCTTGAAGTGGTTAATGTCCCGGCCAAACCCGACAGGACGACTCGCAAGGTGGTGCCTTAGACTACAAGATTTTGACATCAGAATCATTCACAAGCCTGGTGCCCAGAATCAGGTGCCTGACGCTTTGTCACGGAACCCTGTGCAGTCGGACCAGGGCCCCACTGACCTGCTTCCAGAGCATGCGGTTATAGCAGGCCTGGACCTACGGGCTCAGCCTGTAGTAGAGCTGACCAACAAAGAGCATTTACAACGTCTTCAACATGATGACCCAGCTTTGGCAGCTATTTTGCAAAAGCTTGAGAGCTCCCAGTGCACTGAGCTTGAGGGGGACTGGGAAACCAAGTTTGTGATCCACGAGGGGCTCCTGTATTACAAAGACAGTAGCGTTAGCTGCAGCCTACACCCTTTGAAGGAGCTAAAGCTTTACGCACCAGAATCTATTAGAGGATCTCTCTTGAAGTATTTTCATGATCACCCTACCGCTGGTCATTTGGGTATCACGAAGACCGTGGCTAGACTGCGTCTGCGGTTCTTTTGGCCAAAAATGAGGAAGGACGTGAAGACCTATGTACTGTCTTGTCCAGTGTGCCAACTTACCAAGCCTAGCCAGAAGAAACCAGCTGGCCTGCTAGTTCCAGTCCACACCAGTGCGCCTTGGGAAGTTGCTGGAGTCGATTTTGTGGGACCATTACCCCACACGGCGGCGGGGAACACCTATATTTTAGTCTTTGTTGATTATTTCAGCAAGTGGGTCGAAGTGAGTGCAGTCAGAGAGGCCACGGCAAAAGTAGCTGCAAACAAGTTTCAGAGTGAAGTGTTTGCACGTCATGGTGCCCCGAAGTACCTGATTTTGGACAGAGGTAATCCATTCATAAGCGAGCTTTTCAACCGGGTGGTGAGAATTTTGGGATCTGAGCATCGTCTTACCACAGCATACCACCCACAGACGAATGCCACTGAAAGGGTGAATCGCACCCTAAAGACAGCGATCCGAGCCTACATTGAGGGTAAACATAATTCATGGGACAAGTATATCCCACAAATTTGTTTTGCACTTAGGACAGCTCCCCATGAGAGCACAGGTTTCAGCCCAGCGAAAATGCTTTATGGGAGGGAACTGGCCACCCCAGTGGACTTACTGATCCAACCTTCTACGGATGGGATGGATGACCCTTTCCTGTCCCCATCTCAGAGCCTTGAAAGGTCCCTAGAGGAGACCTATGATCATGCTCGAGCAGCGCTTAAGTCTAGTCACAAGCGTCAAAAGCACTATTATGACTTGAAACGCCGCCCCGTCACCTATCAGCTGGGAGACCCTGTTCGCCTTAAGACTCATCCTCGCTCCGATGCAGTGGCAAATTTGACAGCGAAGTTAGCTTGCGTTTACGCTGGACCCTACCGAGTCGTCCAAAAGCTGTCTGAGGTCAACTACAGACTAGCCAATATGGATGGCACGGATGTGGGTGTTGTACACGTTGTTAACCTCCAACCTTTCTACACATGGACAACAGCAGAGTCGAAGAATAGTAGGCAGCACAACTCAAGCTGTCTCAGACACCAGGTGTCTCACAGTGCTGACAAAGAGGGTCCTGTTGGAGCACCTGAACTTTTGGATGAGGGAGATGATGTGGAGGAAGAGGACTGTGCACCTGACGAGGCTATGGGAGTGGAAAATGGAACAGAGGGAGAAGGGGGCGATGTCCTGATGCCTTCGCATTATGATTTGCAGAACAGGGCAGCCACCAAGACTGTGCTCGAGCCGGACATTGACTATAGGGCGGGTTGCGACCCTGACGTTGGTGTTACTGACAGTCCTATGCACGTTAGTGGCCCTACTGACTTTCGACCCACCCACACGTATGGCTTTAGGCCTAGAGTTCATCCTAGGGTTACCACTGGCTGGGGTACTAACAGATGGACGAATAGCTATCATACTCAGAGACATGAGGCAGTAACTGCCTGTCCAAATTTTACTTTTACCAGGTCCCCTTGGCAACACTTATACAAGGCTAGAATCGTAAACATGTCTGATGTATACTGTTAATATGCGTTTACTAAGTGAAAAGTAATTAATAAGACGTGTGCAATGCTGTTCTTTGTCAAAAGTCATACAGTCTGTTAGCCACTCCTGAGACTCTTGTGCAATATTTTATTGAAGTACTCGGGGTAAAGGTATTTTGTTGTTGAGAAATGAGTCAAAAGCACTCAGATATATACACCTCTGAAAGCTGCCTCAGAACTTGATGCATTTGAGATGGTTCTTGAAGTAATGATGGGCCAGTTTCCCCTGTGCATCATTATTGTGTCTGAATTTGTAATACACAGCAGTGCTTTTCTTTTTCTGATGACCAACTGAGAGTCCTTTGCATGTTGCGACCGTCAGAGCTCCAAGTCCATCCATGAAGAACTCTAAACAAGTGGGATGGTGACACAGAGAGAAGAAGAGTGCAAAGTAAAAAGATTTGCTCTTGTGCTCACATCGTATACACTACAGACTAATGGGCCCACTGCAAACACAAATGAAGGGGCCAGTAGGACCATCATAGAGCAGAGGACGTCTTACCTGAATGAGCCATTCGGTTCAAGAAAGGGTCAAAGCCAACCCTTCGTGCTGCGTCTGTTCGAGCCAGGAAAAAATTGACCACTCCGTCTACTAAGTAACAGCCATCGAAACCAGGCAGTGGACTGTGCACCTTACGTAAATACCGTGCCATGCAGCCACCCTCATCCTCATCTCCCTCATCATACTTGAAACTGAAATAGAACTGGTTCCCACCAACAGCTCCACCAAGCTGAGAATGAAAGGGTGAGTTGATGTCAGGGGTATTCATGATCAAGCCATAAAGCCTTCAGTAAACACAAAGCAGCTTTTGCACTATGGTCATCTATGCTTTCCCTCAAAGCTTACCACATCCAGCTCCGGAACAGCCTCCATAATCTTCACAAAGCTCTCAATGCTCGTCTTTTCATGGAACACATAGTCATCGTCCACCCACAGGAAGTACTTGCTGGTGACCTGTGAGACGGCCAGGTTTCTGCCTGCAAACCAGCCCTGAAGGAGCATCGTTTATAATTATGATCATAGGAAGGCAATTTAAGGGCCAAATTAGTTCATAACACAAGTTAATCAGCACAGTCACACTTTCTATTGATTTATATAACTATAAGCCAGCAAAAGCCATCTGTGCAACTTGGATTCATGTGTATTATTTATATTTATTTGCTGCACTCCACATCTACACAGTTATCAGCACATTTACATCTGGTATGTATTTTATAACCCCAACGTGCATAAATAACAAGGAAGTTGTTACATAACTGAAAAAGGATGAATCTTTTATGGCCTATTTAAGAATCCATCAATCAATCGATTAATAAATTAATTAATCAATCAATCAATCAATTCATCAGCAAATGCAGCTTCTGCATAAACACATTCCTTTTGGAGCTAACTTAATAATACACATAACACGTGTACATTTTAGCATATGTGCTCCTACAAAGACAAGACAGTCCTGTAACCCCAAAAACTTGAACGGGAGCCACAGTAAAGCTATGAATTAACTGTCAGCAGGCAACAGGACTTAATGGCAGACTGAACTAGAAGCAACTGGTGATGATGCAAATGCTGCTACAAATATGTCATTTAAACAAATACCATTATTATAATTTAGTGCAGGAATGTGTACCTGACCAGGAGGCATGATGTACTGTTCTATGTTGCTTCCAGACACAGTTTCAGGCTTCAGGCTGTCATCCGCTACAATGATCTTGATGTCTGGATAAAACTTGCGGATGCTTTCAATTAGAACCTTCAACTCGCCGTACCTGACAAATGTCTTCGTGGTTATGGTCACCAGAGAGTTGATATCTGAAAAGAAGGAAGGAGTCACAGCATGTTGTCTTTCATGGGTTTTGTTTGCTGTGGACAGAGTTTAGTATATGGTAGCAAATTTTGGCAATTTCTGTTGGTCCATTCATCATGAAATGTTTTGCACAATGTACTGTAAACGGCAGCTGCTGTGTTTATTTGATACATGAAAGTAAATGTCAGCAAAAATGAAGATGCTTTCTTTGAACAGCAATGATATTCTGTTATAATATATACAGAGTTATATTATTCTTCTTAATATATAGTGATTGGTAATATTCTGCTCTAATTTATAACGAGTATAGAAAATTAAGCATCTACCTTCTCCAGGATCATAGAGAACAGGTACTGCAGGTCTGCTGATTGTGATCGGAAATGCCGCCTTATAGTTCTCAAAAGAAAAGTAAACTGAAGAAAAAGTGCATTGGTCAGCAGACAGTTTAGAGACTTTCATTTCAAACAACACTGATTCAGCAAAGGTCTGTGCAGCACTAGATCTACAAGGCTAACAATGATCAACAGTTACCCGACATTTTTCCAAAAATACCATCCCTAAAATTCCCCCAAATTCATCACGTCATTGTAAATTACAAATGAAAAAGAAATTGCACCATGTATGTGAACATTGTGGTTAACCATTTCAACAAGTGTTGTGGGGAAGAATCTGACTCCCCTTCATGTGCATGCTACATTATTTTCATGATTTTTTATTTTTTTATTTTTAAACATAGAATAATTCTGGGATAATTCAAGATGAACAGTTATTCATTAATGAAATTTAATCTGTGGTGTCCATTCACTGTTAGCTGGATAATTTTGTTGGCAACAAGGTGTTTAAACACTGCAGCAGCACTGCTGTGTTTGATCCACTCACACCAGCACAATACACACTAACACACCACCACCAGGTCAGTGCCATTGCTGTGCTGAGGATGATCCACCACCCTCATAATACCTGCTCTGTAGTGGTCCTGTGGGGGTCCTGACCATTTAAGAACATGATAAAAGAGAACTCATTAAGAATACAGAGAATATGGTCTGTAATTGTAAAACTACAGATAGATTTTAAATGGACAATGAGTATATTTATATATGCTCATCATGTGCAACTGTTCAGGGTTTCTTTGTTGTAGTTTTCATTTCATACAGTTTTCAACAGGTCTAAGTTCTGCACATCCTGTTGTAATACTCTCATTGTCAAAGAATAGACCAGCCAGAAGGAAGTGATGGATCATAATGCTATTGGGAAGGAAGATAAAGGTTACCAGGAACAATAAATGATGATAAATGTAGACGATGTGGGCAATATTCATTGAGAAACACAAACAGAGGTAAGGATTTTTCTGTATGGTGTCAAGCCGTCATGTTTGCTAAAACAACATGCCAGACGTCTTGGCATTGAGTTGTAGAGGTTTCTATCTCACTTTGTCAGCAACTCAACAACTCAGAATGTGTCTTGCAGGATGGTCCAAATGTGGTACTGAACTGCTTATCATGCTTTGGGTGTTAAAACTGAGTCCCACCTAAGTCAATTGACCTGATGTGGTAGACAGTGCTGGTGTACATCACTCTGCTCAGAAGATGGTTGAGAAGGTCCAGGCGAGTGGATGAGATGGTTAGTGTGCTCTGGTCCTGCCCCTCCACCTGCACTCCCTCCAGATCATTTACCACTGATAACACACCTTTCTGTACACTCAGAGACACCTATCAGCACAGCAGGTAAACACAGATTACATTAGATTTCAGGACTATCAAGTGTGAACACAGGCTAGGTTTGCTTTACGTTATAGTGTAGCAGAAAAATCATATTATAACCAAAGTTAACTAGAGTGTCCATGTTAACAAGTTCCTGTATGGGTTCCTGTAACTTTTACCATAAAAGCCTGTTAGTTGTGCTCACTGCTTATAGTGACATGTTTGTGAATGTTTGATGAATCTGGTGATCAAGACAGACCACAACTGCTGCTGTAACACAGCATGTGAATGGGAAACAGTTTGTTTGGAAACCAGTGGGTCCTGTGTGAATCTAATAGACAGCTAGGGAATATGGCAGGTTAACATTACAAATTAACTACATTTGTTCACTTCCGGTTAGCGCAGTTCAGCAGAAAGCATCCAGTTTACGCTTTCAGAGTGAGTGACCCTACACGAGGGTCATTATTTAAGGCTAATAAAGAATTAAGATAATGAAGAACTTTACTTATGACTATGTAATGGCTAGTTAACCATGTAAGTCAATACAGGTGGTAGTTATGATGTCCCTATGTTATCTATGCTTAGCAACTGTGTTATTATTAGGAAAACAGTCTCACACACACACACACACACTTTCCCCCATTCCAGCAGTGCATTAAATAATCAATAAAGTAAACTGTCATGAAGCATCTGGGGCCTAAATTCAATTCAACACAGATTCTGTTTAGTTTGTTAGTCTGTATAGTGATTGCAGAGCAGGGTCAGCAGGTGTAGGGTAAACCTTTACCATAGTAAATAACTGCACATTAACCCAAAAACATCTTATATATTTCAGCATGGATAAATCATCAGTTGCAATGAAAAATCCAAACAGAGCTAAAGCAAGAATTAAAAGTGGAACTAAGTCAGGACTAGAGGTGCATTTGCTTGTTAAGTATAAAGTAGAGCATTTATAAGTTCTCTGTTCCAGAGAATAGTGTTCATATAATCTTACCTCATACTTGTCCCTCATGTCTGCATGTAGCGCTAAACCTACAACAACATATCCCTTTATCACAAACAATCATTTACAGGCTGGAATTCCAACAATCCAACTACAACTACATTACAGAATTAAGGCATCTACGCCATACCTGGTATCCCACTTTTCATCATGGGAGGGACTGTTAATCCATAAATAGGGTATTGGAGAGGAGAGTTGGGCAGAGCCAGAATAATCTTGTTTAAGTTTGCTGTCGTCCTAAAAAAGACACAGAATAAAAGAATTCATGAATACTGAGAATACTCAAAGAATACTGATCACACACACCTGTTCACAGTCTACTTGGTATATAAACCCAGTTGTTTACTTTGTTTAGTTTGAAGTATTGCCAAACCCTGTTTATGTACTGAGCGTTTCTCCCTTGCTATCTTTTTTCGGATTCTCACTTTGCTTTGTCTGCTGGTCTGTTTGCTCTCTGTTCTTGTCCTTCTAGTTTTGACTCTACCAACTTTGGTTTTTAAGTTTGTTGATTCTGACAGTGGTGCTGAACTACATGTAATAAAGATTGACTGAAGAAGGCTGGAAAGGCTTTTGTTACATGGCATATATGTCAATGTATCTCCACAGAGTAAAAAGGAATGCATGTTACCTGTACCATTTAATCCCTGAACCTTCACAGAGATCAACATTCTAGGGCTTATTTATCATTTTTGGCTTCCTATTTAAGGGGGAATCTGGTTTACTATTTTAGAATTAGAATTGCTTCATTCTACAGAATATTATAAAGTTAGATGATTTACAGTGCTTCTGATAGGAACCTGGGGTTGCAGTGTGTTCAGCAAAAATATGGCCATTTTATTTACTATCCAAAACCAAGTTTTATATGTAACATGAAGGACACAATGCAAACACTTTAGTAAAGGTTGACTCAATTGCTCATATAAAAACACAATGATGTAGTACTTTCAGTTCTGTGAATCATGCTAATCATTAACCAGTTCATGATCCTTGTTGATGATCGTAGTATAATATTAAGGTCTTATAGCCTCTTACATGTGCTGCTGCTTTGAATGATTTGGCTTTCTGTAAAACATTCACTCAAAACTATCATTAAACAGTGTCTCAGACATCAGGCAGGGCATTCATTACCATTTTAATAACTTTCTGTTCAGGAGGCATTCAACTCTTCAGAAATATAGTTCCTATCAACACCACAGTGAAGAATTTTGATCCAGCAGGTTTCTCTAGAGCAGAGCATTTCACATTAAACCACTCTGTACGACTTAGGCACCCTCTTAGTTTAGCCTCTCTGCCTTGTTAATGTGAATGTGTTTAAGACTATAGTATCCAGCATCCAGAGCTCCAGCACTCCAGTGGATCTACTTTAATAATGAAACCTGGTCTGGTGTTGCCTGAACTCCTTTGCTCGGCGGTTCACAACAGCGTTTAGGTTTTCTTCAGGCAATTTACTGCTGAGTTGAACTCCTTTACAGGAGCATGGAGAACGGCTGATGTTGAGAAGCAGGTCCATACTGACAACAGAAGAAAAACAACAAAAGCTGAAAACGTCACTGTATTGTAGTCTAAATGCACTATAATGCCTAAAAATGTTTTTTAAGTACTTCTTCATGCTTCACAAATAGTGTT
This sequence comes from Prochilodus magdalenae, assembly GCA_024036415.1. Taxonomy (NCBI): domain Eukaryota; kingdom Metazoa; phylum Chordata; class Actinopteri; order Characiformes; family Prochilodontidae; genus Prochilodus; species Prochilodus magdalenae. Next base: position 52,039 of record JAMWET010000755.1, read on the forward strand.
ATGATTTTCATTGTTGTATTTTATTCTTGTAAATGAACATAAATCAGTCAAATACCTTCGGTTTTGGAAAAGAAGGTTTTCGGATTGAATGTTTCGGTCCTCTTCGTAAGATGGTGTGCTGTGTAAACAACAAATAAATAAATACAAATGAAGCTCAATTTACCAACCAGGCAAAAGAGGAACTGAACAATATGATGTATTATGTAGCTTGGTTTAGATATGCCAGTACCTGAAGTATGAATTGAAGAATTGGTCACCTGATGTAAGTATTGTAATCATAGCCACGATGATGGCAATGACCGAAAAAGTAAACAGTAGTTGTAGCAGGCGCCGCATCACGATGGTCGATCACCTGCAGGAGTCGTACAAACATCAACATTCTGATTTAAAAGACTGAAAATGAACAGAGGGCATGGATAAGAGATAAGGGGAAATTACTGCAACTACAAAAAGTTCCAAGTTTGGAATTGAACTTTAAGCTTCTCCTGCTTTTCCTAATCAACAATATCTATGAACAGGTTGTTGTTGAAAGTTGCTTTCTGAGGCCGTATCACAGAAACACATTCTACCTAAACATGCTTATCTGTTTAGTCACCATGACAAATTATTACTTGAATGGTGTGTTCTCTTGTACCCATGTAAGGAGTGTGTAGATCTAACATAAAAACAACAACTGTGTGTGTTTGTGTCATTTGATGTGTGTAGTCTGTGTGTATATTCTTAATTCCTAATTGTGCCCTGCACCCTGCAAAAAGGCATGTAAAATAATCATGTCTAATTGATAATTTTATATTTCACATATTGAGATTGTTGTTATCTTATTTTAAGGTTATGTAACGTGTTACAGGTGTTTATTATTTGTTTAAAGTTATTTTAATCTGCTAATTTGTTTTATTATGCAGGAAGATAATTTTGTTATTGTAAGAAACGTGCTTGAAACAAGCCAAATCATCTCCCAGTATATGTATCTGATCCCAGTATTACTTAAAACAAGAAAAGAATATATAAATAGTTTGCAACAATCTACAAACTGAAATATAAGAGCACTTATGTGCCCTTAGTTATATCCTACCTCAGTATATGTATAATGATATGTAGCTGAAGGATAATAATGATATAAAGTGAATTGAATTTAAGTGAATTCAATTTCATTCAATTTAGCCATGGCAAACAGAATATAAAGGGAAGTTGTTTGGTGTTACAACAACACACAGAGCCCCAAAATAAGTCACTGCCCAAAAAATAAGTCTAAACATTCATAATAAACTACATAGCCTACAATAAGTAAACCAATTCCTCATAACACAACTAGAACAGAGGCTTCCTCTTTGTGCATTCATGTTCTTTGCATGCTGGGTATGCTCTGACCAGAGACACATGGAACCCAATGAGTGTTGTGAACATAATGACTGTGCACATTAACTGACAGACCCTACACAGCAAGCTCAGCTGATGTGTTCAGTCGCTTCATTATAACAACCCTTGAAAAGCCAAGCATACAAGTATTTAATCATATATACTCATATAAAACATCAATAAACAGGAACATTTTTATACATAGACAGTGTATACATGGACCGTAACCAGGAAAAGAGGTTTAGAGAATCTGATCTGGGAAGAAACAAGCATTTATGGTCCACTATTAAACCACTAGGTCATATATACCAAACCCTAGCATGGTTTAAATATGCACACAAAAGTAAAAACAAAGCAATTTGTAAGACTAGTTCCAAAATGGACTAAAATCATCAACATTATGTGAAGAAATAACCATTTTGATGGTACGTCAAAGACATGCATGTATCATGTTGCAGATACCATTTTGTACCTCAAGAGGCGATAGTGAGCCACTGTAGCATTGAGACCTTGGTCCACACCAAATGCCACAAGGGTTAAGAAGTGTTTATTGCCCCTGCAGTAAAAGATAGCCACTCCTTTTTTTTTTCCCACTCCAAATTTTTGCTTTAAGTTTGCCATTTTTAACTGCCCACTTAACACATAGTTCTTGGCAAGTAGCAAACAAAACTACTGATATAAATAGAAGCAGAACAAGGGTTAACACTGGCCTTGCTTTCCATGCTGTCCAATGCTATGAGCGGGCTAAATGAGGATTTAAAGAGAACTTCAAAACTTGGTTGAGGGTATATCTTCTGCTATCATCATATCTTCATCAGTAAAAAGATGAGTATGAGATGCTACAGCCTGCAGGCACCAAAAGCCGAGGCTACAGCCCTGGCAGTCACCCCTTTTCCGTGCTAGTGTCTGTGCATGTGACATTACTATTACATCTGACTGTAAAAGTTTTATTTCAGGTTTTACAGGGTGACTCACAGTACTGCATAGATACCATGTTTTACAGTGTTTTTTTCTTGACCAACTAAATTTTCCTACATTTTATGGAAGGATGGAGAGATTTATAAAAGGAACTAAAGAAAGAAGAAAGCACAGGGAGAAAAGTACAGAGGGGTAAAATGTAAGCAAGAAATCCTAGTTACAACTCAAAATGTTGTTCCAGTCATTTGAGTCATGTACTAATTTCTGCACAATGCGCTTCAAATTAAGTGTAAAACTTCGTTTCGTGTTTAGTCTTTATCTCGGTAGCCTTAGAAAAGGCAGTCGCTTGTCGCACCTCTCTATGCTGCCTGTCACTGCCCATGTTTCCTCAAACACAAAAAAAGCTAGGGAGCCCATTTCTGTTCTTTAGCACATTCAATAAAGTCACACAGTTGACCTTGACCACACTGTAAGATTTGGTCCCTGTTAAACTGTATGTTTGAGGGTTAGAAGATGAAGAGGGGACACTTAGAGAGGAAACTTGCTGATTAATTCTATTATTGTATTAAATATGAATTATTTTATTTACAAGATGACAGTATCAGTATTCAAACAGAATGTACAATGTGCATATTCCAGTGATAGTAGTGTTCAGAATAGTAGAGCTTCATTTTTTTATTGCTATAGTGATTCCCAGAAATGATCACATGCTAACAGGATCCTGTTAACCTCCGGATTCTGAGGCAACATGTGGCCGAGTTAAAGCAAGTCGACAAGACAACATCTAGTCTAATACTAATGCAATATACTGAAATTAAGATTTAAGCTGTACAGTTTGTGACTGTTGAAACTATCAGGAAACTCAACAGAAAAGTTAATTCAGAGAAATGTTTAGTTACAAAAAAATAAGATGAATAAAATGGAAAAATGTTATTTTGTAATTTTACCTAAAGATGAACTACAGATAATTACTAACACGCTTTCAGGTGATACTTGAATATCACCATCATTAGAGTAAGGTTAGGGTTAGGACTAGGTGAAAGGTGTGTGTTGATGTTATAATCAGAGTTAGATTTAACACAACCCAATACTCAATTTAGTTAAAAGCTACATGAAGATGAACAAAGCACCTAAAAAGCATCTACACTAACTAAGCATTACTGTTCATCCTGAATTTGCTGATAAATTTTGAACCCCCTTTATCCATTTCAATTCCATTCACTCTAGTTATAATGTAATTAGGCTCCTGCTCACCCAGGTTTAATGCTGTTGGTTGCACTGGATCTCCTGAAGGGTTTGTCCTGGTCCTGATAGATATATTCCCATAAGATCTGACCACCTTTCTGGCTGATATCTGCCCCTTTGCCACCGAATTGCTGGGAAATTAGTTTCTAATGAGCTGAAAAATATCAACCTAAAGTGCCGTGATAGGAAGATTGAGGTGGGCGGGGTAGGACTTACTACCTGGAAAATGTCCTGCCCTCTCTAATAACACCTACCAGGACTCTGTCCAGCTCATTTCCCTACACACACATCCAGTGCTTTTAAATATTAAAATAGGGAGCCAGATCCTGTAAACCTGCATCTGTACAACATGATGGCACAGACGATAAGCACCGGTTCAAGCTCTTTCTAAAATATCATTATATGTAAAGTGTGTAATATTTGGTTAAGCTGTGGTTGCGGTAGAAAATGAGCTTTATAGAGCTACAGGAGTTTAAACATTAATACTTTCATTTCTTTTAGAGAAAAGAGACTTCCGTGTTACGGTTATTGTGGGAATTGACCTGTATGCAAGTGTAAATCATAAACAGTACAGCTGAAGGTCAAGCATTGGTCAAATGACATTTTGGTTTTTTTTTTCTGAGTGACAGTAATTTAACACATTCTCTATAGACGACACACGTCTGTACATTTAATTTGGTCAGTTACTGTTTATTTGATTAGGTTTACATATTGGATAAATCAAGCAGAATAAATTGTCAGAATTATGTTCTCTGTAGAGCTGTACATATCTACCTTTAGAAAATCAACTCCCAGAATACTGAACAGACTACTTTGAAAAGGGAGTGATGGCCAAATACTAAACACACTGTGTCAGTGTACGATAGTAAGTTTTCAGCAACATAGTCTGTTACAGTACATAGAAAATAACATATTCAGAATTGTCACGCTTTCCCCTCAACCTCTGATCTCCTGAACATCTCCCAGAATGCACCACTTGATGACCTCAGCATTACATTTTTGTAACCATCCAATCACATCCCATTTTCCTGTTTCTCATCACCTGAGTTTTATTATTTATATATAAATATTAATTTATTTATATAGTGCTTTTTCCAACTGATGATGTCTCAAAGCAGCTTTACAGAAATTCAGTAATAATAATTCATTAAGGAGAGAAATAAAAGAAACCCCTGGTGAGCAAGCTGAAGGCGACGGTGGCAAGGAAAAACTCCCTCAAGGAGAATGAAGAAACTTGGGAGGAACCAGACACAGGGGGACCCATCCTCCTCTGCTCCAAACTACATTTTGAAATTGTTCTAGGTAACATCGATTGAGTATCTTATTATGCTGATCTAGTCGTACTGGTGACAATGAAGTTAATGAAGAAATAACTGTGAAATAATAATAATAATAGTCTGATGCAGGTAGCAATAGTGAAAACATTAGTATGCAGCTGTAAAGCCTAGTTGGTCCTTCATCAGTGTTAGGCTGGGCAGGTAGACAGCTGTTCGGGGCAGGTAGCAGGAAAACAATCAATCTTCCGTCAATGTCTGGCTGGGTAGGTAGGCAACTGGTTAGAGGCGGTTTTATATATATATATTTCCAAAGTGTGGCAGCGACTCCACCATCTGACTATTACAGCCTGTAGTAGTGTTGAGACAGTGTCTGAATCCCGGACATTTTCTGGAAGGTTATTCCATAACTCGGGGGGCTTTGTAAGAGAAGGCTCTTCCTCCTGCTGATACCTTATTCATTGTGGGAACTAATGATCAGCCAGCACTCTGTGACCTTGGTAAACGAGAAGGTTCATAATAGGAAATAAGTTCTTGCAGGTAATCAGGAACGAGCCCATGTAGGGCTTTAGGATATATGTTAATAGATTAATTTTATGATCAATACGGAATTTAACTGGGAGCCAGTGGAGAACTGACAAAACTGCACTGATATGATCATATTTTCTGGTTTTAGTAAGGACCGTAGCTGCAGCGTTTTGAACTAGTTGAAATTTACTTAAGTTCCTATTAGAACATCCTGACAGTACTGAGTGAACAATTGTGACGCAAAGGTTTTTAGCTACTGATCTGGGTATTATTGGGAAGTCGGCGAGATTTAACATTTAGTCCGATGGTTTCTGTCTTACTGCTTTCAGACCCAGAAGGAGAACCTTCTGGGTTTTATTAGCATTAAGAATGAACCATGAAGCTGTTTCTGAGATTCCAACCCTATTTTCTAATCTTTCATGTAGAACATTGTAATCTATTGTGTCAAAAGCTGCACTGAGAGAAGCACTAACAAAGATACAAGCATGAAGGAGATAATTTGTTATTTTAACTAGTGCTGTTTCAGTGCCTTGGTGGGGCCTAAATCCTGATTGGAACTTTTCATATATATTAAGATTCTTGGGTCCCAGTATTAGTCGCTGGCTTGGAGCAACTTTAAATTAGTGCGTGTGACAACAGCATGTTTGATGCACAGCTTAGTGTGGATGGGGGCATATCCAGCCGGCAGCTAAGCAGGTTGGCTGTTTGGAACAGGACAAACAAGCCCCAGTGTCCGATTAGGGCAGTTTGCACTACATTAAAGCAGGGCTACAGCTGCTCAGCTGGATTTTTAAGGCTGGTTATCCAGTAACCACCCTGCCCCCACTTCTGTAAACTTGAGGCATACGGCGACTTGGTTGCCAGCTGTTTTTCTTTTCCTTTCTTTTGCTCTGCTTTGTTGCTGCTCAAAGTTTTAGGGGTTTTAGAGTGTTTTAAGCTTTCCTCTAGCTCGTGGTGAGTATCAAGATCAGTATTTGGTATACGGCGGCTCACTGGCTAGAGGTTGGAGTGTTTAAATGTTGTAATTAATGTTTGTTTTTATTTGTTTAAGTGCTTTTATTTTGCTTCAGCGTAGTGGCTGGATAATTGTGGAGTTGGGGTACCAACAGATGTATGGGTGTATTTGTATACGGTGTTCACTGGTGTGGTAGAAGCAGTGCAAAGTAGTGTGAGAGACTGCTGTGTATCGTGGAGTGTGTCTTTGTCTTTATCTAGAATCTAATTCATTAAGGAGAGAAAAGAAAGAAACCCCTGGTGAGCAAGCTAAAGGCGACGGTGGCAAGGAAAAACTCCCTCAAGGAGAATGAAGAAATTTGGGAGGAACCAGACACAGGGGGACCCATCCTCCTCTGCTCCAAACTACATTTTGAAATTTTTCTAGGTAACATCGATTGAGTATCTTATTATGCTGATCTAGTCGTACTGGTGACAATGAAGTTAATGAAGAAATAACTGTGAAATAATAATAATAATAGTCTGATGCAGGTAGCAATAGTGAAAACATTGGCTGGATAATTGTGGAGTTGGGGTACCAACAGCTGTATGGGTGTATTTGTATACGGTGTTCACTGGTGTGGTAGAAGCAGTGCAAAGTAGTGTGAGAGACTGCTGTGTATCGCGGAGTGTGTCTTTGTCTTTATCTAGAATTTATTCACATTCTCGTGGCCTCCCAACTCCAGTCACATGTTAGTCCAGCTGCCTATCTTTAAAAGCTATTTTATTTTATTTTATTTTTTTTAACCAAACTGACAGTGACTCCTTTTTATCAACTTCAGAATATTTAATAAAAATCATGTTTTGTATTTCCCTAGACTTGTGTCTGTGAGATTATTGTACACGGTGCTCCTCATTGCTCCAGGCCTAAACCAAGGGGTGGCATAGTCTGGCATCTGGTATACAGGAGGTGCCACATTCGGTTACAAGTTTGGTCATTGTACCACAGGGCGAGAGTTGGTCATATATACCCCTTGGTTTGTTAGTCACATTGTGAAGTATTGCCAACTCTATTGAACCCTATACTACTAAGCGCTTCACTCCTGTCTATTGATAGAAGGATAGATGCAATAAAGTAAGTAAACCCTTTGTAATTACCTGGATTTCTGTATAGATTACTGATAAAATGTGTTTTTATTGTTGTCACAATTATAAACAAACAGAATTTTACAACACTAATAGTACACAGTTGTACAGTATGTCTTTTATTGAGCACATTGTGTAAACACCTACAGTAAATACTATTTATTTGAATGTAATAACCTGTGGATAAGGTTTGCGCAACAATTCCTGTGAATGTGTTTCGGTTTCTTCAGAATTACTAGGCTGCCTTGCTTGGACAGCCCTCTTCTGGTCATACCACTGCATGATAGGGTTGTCATGATTCAGACCTGGCCTTTCCAAAACATTTCTTCTTATTCAAAGATTCTTAGTGAATTGACTTGTTTGCTTTGAGTCAGCTTTACTGTGTGGCTCTATAGCTTGTGGTCATGGACTGCTGCTGCTGATATACACTCATTATCATGAAATAGTTGTACCCAGAAGAAATCAACAACAGGAATGAAACTTGGTGGGGTGGTCTGACATTGTAAGACATGTGAATGATTCATGTTTCAGGCTCCGTCCACACGTAACATAAACAAGCACAAACCTAACTATACCTGTACCTGACTGACGCAACAGTCACAACTGTCAACTTTCAGTGAGCAGTGATGTCCTCCATGAGTCATCCTGTTAGTGCCAGCACCATTTGCAGACGACTGCATAACGCAGGACTACGTGCACATAGACCGTTACGATGACAGCCATTAACACAGTATCCACGTCACCAAAGACTGCAATGGTATCTTGGCAGACTGTCATGGGGTCTTAGAATGCCAGTGGGTCATCTTCAGTAACGAGTCACACTTTTGTCTTGGTGAAACAACCAACTAATCAGTTTGTGGAGGCATAGTGGTCAGCATCAGGCAGATCAGTTTGTTGCCATGCATTACACATCCAAAAGGCCTGGTGTCACTCCACCTTCACCCCTGTGAGATATAAGCTGCATGGCATGGAATATCACAGGACACCATTAGAAGCCTCTATGCGTAGACATCTGACATGTTGTGTTAGTAAACATGGTGGGCTAACACTAATACTGAGAGACACTATTTCTGTATGTGTAGGTCAGTAAATATTCCCCATATCAGTCTAAATTGATCATCATTTATTGTTTCTGGTAACCAATCTTCCTTCGGAATTGCATTGCAGGCTGACACTTTCCTCTGGGTGCAACTATTCTTTTAATGATGAGTGTTTGTTTCTATACTCCTGAATTAAATCCTACAATTACAGGCTGTAGTACAGACTGATTCTCTGCCTTTCTCTTTGTTAGCCCCTTTCACCCTGTTCTCTAATGATCAGGACCACCACAGAACAGGTATTATGGGAGTGGTGGGGCATTCTCAGTACTGAAGTGACACTGGCGTGGTGGTGGTGTGTTAGTGTGTGTTGTGCTGGGAAACAGACCCAGCATTGCTGCTTATGTTTTGAATACTGTGTCCAGTCACTGTCCACTCTATTAGACACTCCTACCTTGCTGGTGCACCATGTAAATTTAGAGATGATGGCTCATGTGCTGCTGCAGAGATGGTGTTGGTTATCCTCTACTCCTTTATTGGTGGTCACAGGATGCTGTGTGTGTTGGTTTTCAGTGTCCCCTTTCTTTCTAACATAGAACTGTATATTTGTTCTAAAATGCACCACCCTTCTCTCATCTGTCTATAAACAGTTTCCCAGAAGCATTTTGAAACCATTAGGCAAACTTGACACAGGCCACAATGTTTTTTTTGGACAACAGAAGAGTCTTTCCATGAACATCATTCCTATAAGTGGTCTGTGCAGTTTGTAGTGTCTTCTGCAGGTCTTTGGCACGATGGCCTGTTTGTCTAACCATCACAACCCTGGATTGATCTACACCCCAATCCTCAGCAGTGCTTTTGTGGCCTTTTCCAGCTTCATGTCTTTCTAGAACACGTCTAACCCCTCTTGAGAACAACAGATTTGTCAGTAACCAGGATTTGTATGCTGGATTTATTTAAAGGGCAAACACCTGTAAGACTCACACTTCCAATCTCTTATCTGAAACAGCCAATTAGCTGTTGGAGAGGTTTTTACACAGGTAAGGCTCACCTACTTTCTGTAACCTGCTCAATGGAAATTACAAGTGTAAGTTATTAAGTTTGGTAGGATTGTATTTGTCTAAAAAGTCATTTGATCTCTCGGCCTAGGCAAAAGGAATCTGGAATGTGCTTTGCATATTCCACCAGCTCATACGGCTCATGGCTGTCTGGCAGACCTAACCAGAAGACAACCATTCACAAAGCTCCCATCACAGTGTGTAAATCAGGGAGCTTAGAAACAGAGAGGGGATCCATTTAGGTAAGGTTTACTTAAAAAAAAACAAAAAAAAAAAACATGAAACACAAAAGTATCCAAAAGTACAAAGCTCAGAAGTTGCCAAAAACCAGAACAGAAAAAAAAAATCCCAGCACCCAGAAGTATTTCAAAATAATCAACAAAAAGCCCAGAAGGCATTCAAAATGATACAAAAATGAACCACAAAGATGACCAAGGTGGCAAAACACTAACGAGACTGAGAGCCCAGTCAACAGGGTGGCAGTTAATCCTCCACAAACACTTAGGGAATGGAAGGCTATTAAAGGGAAGGATAATACGCTGGGATAGGGAGCAGGTGAGTGGGGCAGTTACGGGAGGGGCTAGGTGAAAGGGAGCAGGAGCAAAACTCATCAGAACTCTGAGAGCGTCTCTCTTGAGAAGACCTGACACAGTGTTTGAAGTACTTGAGGAATTGGGAGTGAGTTTCTTAGAAGAAGGTCTCCAGGCTTCCGTACCTATGAAAAAACAATCTTTACAAATGCCACTTAAGGTCAACTAGGGTCAGCTCCCTCAAAACATGAAAAATAATGGTTAATCCTGTAATTGCACATACAGCAAGTCAAATATTTTTATAGGCTCTGCCAGAGAGGAGTGTGTGTGTGTGTGTGTGTGTGTGTGTGTGTGTTTGTATACACAGTGAGAGAGAGAGAGATTTTGGATATTAGATAACATATTAACAGGGTATATATTTGCATAGTGAGGAGGAAAGTAAAAGAAAGGTAAAAAAAAAGGTAGATACAAAAAGTATTAATGATTAAGAGCGAGGGGAAAATGAATTCCTAGTCCTCCTTCTTTTCTGAAAAAACATCCAATGGTGTTTCTGTCTTTCCCTTCACTGTGAGAAGACAAGTCAAGAAACCGGTAGCTTTAGCAAAGACAAAAGCTGGGTGCACTAAATACTGAAAAAAGTTAGATGTTATTTAGTTGAGTCCCAAGCGTGAAAATACCAAAATGCCTCAATCCAATAATGACTTGCTGCTCACTTGCCAAAGTGGTGCTTTTTGAAAGAGTACTGATTTATTAAATATTTCTTCTAGTTAAAATATAGATAAAACAAATTAAGCCCTAGTTAAATCAATAAAATGGGGAAAAAAATAAGAAAAGCTGCCAGTAGATCAACAGCAGATTTAACAAAGCCCAGCTAGGCAAACTGGTAGTTTCTGCAGCAGAGTACAAACCATAAGGTCCTTCAACTGGTGCTTTTCCAGACCTACGACAAAGCCATTTTTGGTTGTAAACCTGGCACATTCTCACTATTGCCGAAGAGCCATAGCTGCCTCCGGCTTGCCCACACTGAACACACTTATGGATATTTTTGAATGGTAAAGAGTGGCAGGGGGAGGAGACTGTTTCCCAACAAACACCCCTCCATCCTGATCTAATTAGCTTAAGCCATCTCAGTGTTTAACATTGATGTGTTAATAAGGTCTTTTGTAAATTAGTGTTCTAATGAATTGAGTGTTGACTGAGTTTACTGTTTATTAATTGTGGTCTTTCATTTAAATGCATACAAGAAACGTTAATCATGTTAATCAAGGAATATTTACTGTGATCCAACATGATAATAAATGTGAGTAAATTGTCATGATTCCGGTGCAAGTATACTCATACATGTTTTATGTTATGAACTGATGAACAACTGACAACTAATTGTCATCTGTAGATTGCTGTGTATAAAATAATAAGCTGCTGATGCTTGACCCACATGCAAAGGGCATCTAATCCAAGTCAAGATTGAAGACAGAAAACTACTTGAAGAAGGCATTAAGCAGCTTTACACAATGTTTATAACATAAGTTCATATAACTTATTAAAGCTTAACTCATCCATGTGATCAGTAAGATTACAGTTGGAGCTTATAAATGTTTACAGTACTTATAGGTAGAGTGGAAATGATAAAATACACTTCAAAGATCTTTGTTAATAAATGTCCAAGACCATAACTAAAGTGGAACTTGTTTATTCAGTACCCGAGTGTCACCAATATATGAAACATTGTTTACTAGTACGTTTGGCTGTTGTTAATTCAGATCATTAAGGAAACCTGTTTATGTCCCTTGATTATAATGTACTTAAAGATAGTTCTAGTACACTTTTAACTGAAAGAGCAAAATTAACTAACATTTAACCTATTACTTAACAGCTGCTTTGTAAAACCTATATAACATATAATATAGGCACATTCATAACACAAGCTGCTTACAGATAATATGTTTTTTTGAGCATTATTAATTGCTTACAAATAATAAACAAATTTGTACGACGTAGACTTTAAAATAAGTGTAACTAAATTGTGTAATGCAGAACACAGTAGCTGCTTTCATCTTGTTTGTGGTAAAACTCAGAGGCTCACTTTTGGTTAAATCTTAACTTTAAAACAGGCAAAGACGATCATAATCAGTCAAGGTCAACCTAAAGACATCAAGGCTTCCTAAATTACTGTACATTAAAGACCATAATCATTTTGTTACATGCCTGCTGAAATAACACAAGGACAACACAACTAGGTGAGCAAAACCTCATCTCACAATAACTGCACCCCTCTTGCCTAACTGGGAAGCTCAGGGGCATAGGTATCACGTAAGAGAGAGACACTTAAGAGTAAAGGCAAATATGGAGAGACTGATCTGGGAATATGTCAATAGAAGTCTAAATAAAAAAGGCTACATGAAAACTGTACACTTATGTGTAGAATCATCCACATCACCAAGCAAGCAATCACAGAATAACTGTAAAAGCTTTGTTCTGCCAGAAGAAACACATAAGACAGGCTGACCTCAGTTCTGACTTCAGTTTTAGAATCAAATAATCTCATGGACCTAGCTTGTAACTCATAGACTCAGTCAAAGTAACAAACATGCTCCTGGGCCTGCTGTGGCAGTGCTGGCCTACAGTGATTAGATCTGCGTTTATAAAATTACTGTGTTGTTTTTCCTCATATTCACACATCAGCTGTTTGATGTAACTGTCATGTCCGTTTTGGGTTCGTCCGCCGTGGCAGTAACCTGTGTGTAATTATTAGTTTGTTCGTCTATATCCTTGTTGGTTTATGTGTGTAATGTGAACTTTTCTGCACAGAGGTGTAGTTTCTTCAGTGTCCACTTGGGGTTCCCAGTAGCCTTAGTTGTGCATAGTTGTGCTAGTTGCAGACGAGAGGAAGAGTCCGCACTGCCACGTTGAGCTGCAAGTATTTGTAAGACTACAAATGGAGAATTAAAGAGAATAACTTTCATCTGGGCTCAAGAGTTTTTAGTGTGTCACGATATCACAAGAGGTGTCTGTGGTGACCGTGTGATATCTATGTAAATCCACCTTTCTGATTGGTTGCTGCTGTTTGGTATCAGGACGTTGGTATATGTAGGGTGAGGACTGCCCTGCGGTTAGGAATGCAGTGGTCCCCAGTGCTCAACATTAACTATTTCTGTGTGTGGGTGTAGTTTGGGCTGGGCTGGTCTGCCTCATGTATCTCCCAGTTTCAATATTCTTAGTAGAGATTCCAACAATGTCCATTTCAAATTCTGGATGAGGCATTAAGTTCTAGTATAAATCACTGTATGCTCAGTTTCACAGATGTGCAGCTTTACCCCTCAGTAAAAAGATATAATGTTTAAGTACATTTTTTTAGTCAGTATTTTGTTCTGTATCACTTGTTAAGTGTTGATATGCTGTTACAAAGTTAAAGGTAATTCAAAAGATATGTGCAGTGCTGTTCTATGTCATACAGCCTGTTAGCCACTTTTGTGCAATATTTTATTGAAGTACTCTGGGTAAAGGTATTCTACCCCTGCAAGCTGCCTCAGAACTTGATGCATTTGAGATGGTTCTTGAAGTAATGACGGGCCAGTTTCCCCTTTGCATCATTATGGTGTCTGAATTTGTTATACACAGCAGTGCTTTTCTTTTTCTGATGACCAACTGAGAGTCCTTTGCATGTTGCGACCATCAGAGCTCCAAGTCCATCCATGAAGAACTCTAAGAGAGAAGAAGAGTGCAAAGTAAAAAGATTTGCCCTTGTGCTCACATCGTATACACTACAGACTAATGGGCCCACTGCAAACACAAATGAAGGAGCCAGTAGGACTATCATAGAGCAGAGGACGTCTTACCTGAATGAGCCATTCGGTTCAAGAAAGGGTCAAAGCCAACCCTTCGCGCTGCATCTGTTCGGGCCATAAAGAAATTGACCACTCCGTCTACTAAGTAACAGCCATCAAAGCCAGGCAGTGGACTGTGCACCTTACGTAAATACCGTGCCAAGCAGCCACCCTCATCCTCATCTCCCTCATCATACTCGAGACTGAAATAGAACTGGTTCCCACCAACATCTCCACCAAGCTGAGAATGAAAGGGTGAATTAATGTCAATGCAGCTTTCGCACTATGAACATCTACGCCTTTCCCTCAAAGCTTACCACATCCAGCTCCGGAACAGCCTCCATAATCTTCACAAAGCTCTCAATGCTCGTCTTTTCATGGAACACATAGTCATCGTCCACCCACAGGAAGTACTTGCTGGTGACCTGTGAGACGGCCAGGTTTCTGCCTGCAAACCAGCCCTGAAGGAGCATCATTTATAATTATGATCATAGTAAGACAATTTAAGGGCCAAATTAGTTCATAACACAAGTTAATCAGCACAGTCACACTTTCTATTGATTTATATAACTTTTTTGTAAATAGCATTTGTAATTAAGAAAATGACTAGTTGGCACTTCAACATTAGGTGACTGAATAATTTCCTGCTTTTCTGAACTGCTAACCAGCACAATCACTGTTATAAAACAGTAATAAAAGCTACAGAGAGCAGTCTCTGTAACCTGGATTCATGTGTATTATTTATATTTTTTGCTGCACTCCATATCTACACAGTTATCAGGAAAATAGAAAAATCTGCTTCACACTTCTATAACTCTCTATAACACATACAGTATAATATGAATTAATTGTCAAAGCAACATCAGCTAGTGCTCAATGGCACACTGAACTAATAGCAGTCGGTGGTGATGCAAATAGTCAAAATATTTATAATAACAATAATAAGTTCGACAAATTAAAGGAATGTATACCTGACCAGGAGGCATGATGTACTGTTCTATGTTGCTTCCAGACACAGTTTCAGGCTTCAGGCTGTCATCGGCTACAATGATCTTGATAGCTGGATAAAACTTGCGGATGCTTTCAATTAGAACCTTCAACTCGCCGTACCTGACAAATGTCTTCGTGGTTATGGTCACCAGAGAGTTGATATCTGAAAAGAAGGAAGGAGTCACAGCATGTTGTCTTTCATGGGTTTTGTTTGCTGTGGACAGAGTTTAGTATTTTCTGCTTAAAATACAGTCAGCATGGTCATTTATTAAAATTAGGAATACGTATAATACATCTGCTGCACAGAACACAGAACTCTTTAACACAGGATTAAGTGTCTAAGGTTTGTGTTCTTACCTTCTCCAGGATCATAGAGAACAGGTACTGCAGGTCTGCTGATTGTGATTGGAAATGCTGCCTTATAGTTCTCAAAAGAAAAGTAAACTGAAAAAGAAAGAGACTTACATTTCAAACAACACTGATTCAGCAAAGGTCTGTGCAGCACAAAAGCTACGAGGCTAACAATGATCAACCTCTAAAACTGCATCATGTTTTCATTAAGGTGGAAGAGATTTTGTCAATGTGCATTACTCACTGTAAGTCATACAAATAAACAAAACTGCACCATCTAAGTGACCATTGTGGTTAACCATTTCAACAGGTGTTGTGAAGAATCCAACTTCATGTGCATATGTACATTTTATTTAAGTACTGCTGTTTGGGTGTAACTGGGTCCCATGTACCACATGTGATGTGAATGACAATAAAGTCTCCTTGAATCCTTGAAAAATGAACATCATGCCTCCAATATGCCAATAAAACATGTAATCTGTGGTGTCTTTTTGCCTGCATGTTCCTCTTGCATGAGAAGGAGAGTCAAACAACCACCCCTATCTGAAATGGCGGCCCCCAGCATTATATGGTGAGGCTTTGTTAAATTTGTGGTCCTAGACCACACTGACAAGTTCCCAATAGAGAGAGGGATGCAATTTAAGCAGGTTGCGAGGTTTTGTGGATGTATTTAAACTGAACTAAATCAAAGTAGGGAATTATGTTTGAATTATGAATTTTATTTTTTGCTAAACCATCATTGTGGTGTAGAAGCCAGGCCATGATTCATTGTACAGCTAACAGTAGTGGTTAATTAAAAGCTGAGGTGGGATAAATTACTTCAGTGATGGCAAAGACTGCTTGATGTAAGCAGGTGCAGAAGCAGTAAACAAAGCTGTTCTACACGCACAGCATCATAGATCTGTTAAAAGTTAAATCAGCTCGTCCACTTCTTATTCTCACTGTTTGTCACAAAATATAGCTGTTGTATTTCAGTGTTTGTGCAGTACGGTACATTATATTATTATATTAATATAATTTCTGCAGTTGTATAATGGAATCCAAGAGAGTTGTACCTGCTTTCATTGAACTAGATAAAAAAGTGAGTGATGGGTTAAACAGTATCTTTTTTGCTACTAATTTAACAGCTATAAATATAAAACTGAAAGAAATTATTACTTACAGTGCTTTACGTTTACAGCAGGTGACTAAAGTTATCTTTGTTAATAGAGTTTTAAATAGAGACTTAATCTTCCAGGTTTATTTGTCTTTCAGCTTCTGCTGGTTCTGTCTATAACCTAGCAGTGCAGGAGATCAGATTATGTACATTGAGCACATAACGTTGTAAACATCTTTGAGCCTCAGAATAAAATGACTGTATTTTTGAATAAGACAAATGAGTCTCTTTTGAAGGGATATTAAAATGCCGAAAAAGGACATAAAAATTCCGAAAGTGATTTCTCCTGGTGATGTAGTACAGAAGATACAGCACAGAGGAAAGAACAGAAGTGTCAGGAAACAGACAAATAATCTAAGATCTATATATACAAAAATTACAGAAAATATAAAAAGTACAAATAGAAATAGATTCCTGAGTTTTATTGCACATAGTAGAAATGGACTATTGTAGAAATAGACTAGTGTAGAAATAGACTACAGAGGACAGCAGCTTTAATACAGTCTGACGGCGGCCAGAAGGAAGGATCTGCGGTACCTCTCCTTCACACACCGCGGGTGCAGCAGCCATGCACTGAAGGAGCTGCCCAATGCTTTCAGAGCGTGGTACATGGGGTGGGACAGGTTCTTCAGCATGTGTTTGAACTTAGTCCTCATTCTCCTCTTCCCCACCACCTCCACTGGGTCAGGAGGACACCCCAGGACAGAGCTGGACTTCTTGATGATTTTGTTCAGTCTCTTCCTGTCAGCATTGGAGATGCTGCTGCCCCAGCAGACCACTCCATAAAAGATGGCTGATGCCACCACAGCATCGAAGAAGAGTCTCCTCAGGAGATGTAGTCTGCTCTGGCCTTTCCTGTAGAGTGCAGCAGTGTTGTCAGTCCAGTCCAGCTTGTTGTTGAGGTGAACACCTAGGTACTTGTAGGACCTCACTATCTCAATGTCCGTTCCCTGAATTTTTACAGGTACCGGAGGAGAGTGTTTGGCTCTGCGGAAGTCCACCACCAGTTCTTTAGTTTTGCCTGCGTTGATCTGCAGGCAGTTCCTCTGACACCATTCCACAAAGTCCTTAGTCAGCTCTCTGTACTCCCTGTCATCTCCATCACTGATGAGGCCGACAATAGCAGAGTCATCACAGAACTTCTGCAGGTGGCAACTGGCAGAACTGTACTTGAAGTCAGCAGTGTAGAGGGTGAAGAGAAAGAGAGCAAGAACTGTTCCCTGTGGAGCCCCCGTGCTGCAGACAACCATGTCAGACTGGCAGTCCTCTGTCCTCACATATTGTGAACGGTTTGTGAGGTAGTACAAGATCCAGGTGGTGAGGTGATGGTCCAAACCTGTGCACTCCAGCTTGTCCTTCAGGAGCATGGGTTGGAAGAATAACTTTTTAGTCGAAGGCATCACAAAGGTATCAGAGAAATCGCATAAGCGTTGGCCTGCAATTGACCAACCGTGGCTAGTACAGTGGACTTTTAAGCCAGACATAATTAAAATAATGTGGGTACTTGTGTCCACAAACAAGGCAGATCAAAAGAAGGGTAAAAAGGGTGAAAAACGTAAAGAAAAGAGACAGGTGGACCTTGGCTTTTCACTAGTTGTTTAAAAATGAGGGACAGAAACTGATAAAAGCTGCAAAAGATAAGAGAGACAGGAGCAGAAGAACTATGAAAAAATGCAAAGGAAACAGAAAAACAAATAGCAGAAATGAATGTACCTTTCTCACATATGGACCCAGTGAAGAAACCCCAACCTTATGAGAAGGAAGTGAAGATTGAGGAAATCTATCCCCAGCTCCCAGTCAGGAGGGCAACAATCACATATACCACACAATAAAGATGTATCCAAATTCCAAAAATAAAAAAAGGAAATGGCAAGTCTGAAAACTAAGCGTGAACTGAGGATCAGGAGGATGGATTTTGGAGATGATGATGATCAAGGTGATCTAGTGGGGATCATGAGTGAATATGACCCTGCAGTCAGGCGAATGTTGGCTAAAGCGGAAAAGAGAGGAGATACAAGGATACAAGAAACAAGGAGGAAAGAGGACTCAGGAGGTGACAGCTCTAATAAAGGAATGGAGACTGATTCAGAGAGTAAGTGTTCGTTGTCTTCAAGAGAGTTTTTTTTTAAGAGGACAGGTGGAGGGCTTTAAGAGAGGTTAAAAGAAAAATAGATCAATGCCTTTCGTACTTGGATATGTCTACTGGCTCAGAAACCAAAAAAGCATTGGAGAAGCAATTAAAGAGCTGCAGATACAGAAGAAAGAGTTGCGGAAAAAAGTTCCCAAAAATCGGACATCAAATATGCATTGCACTCAAGAAAAAGGAAGATACCAGAGACAATGTGTCCAGTTGTCATCAGAGGACGGAGTTTGGAGTACAAACTTTAGCAGAATACAGATATGTCAGATATACTTGAAGTTACCTACTTTTCAAGATGGAGCACATCAAGTTGGAAGAGATTATGATGGGAACACAGCCTAGGACATATTAAGAGACTTCTGGCTAACTTTTTTGGGGTTCCAACTATGGAAAAGATTCTACAGAAAGCTTGACATAATCCATATGTGGGGACTGCTGTGAATGATGTGGATAACAAGAAGGAGAAGAAGCAGGCTCTTGTTATACGGAGTCAGTCTCTGCCAAATCAACCATTGCCATCTGCCATCACAACCGCAGTCAAGTCAGGTTCAGTCTCAATCATCCCAGCCATCACCGGCAGTATCCGGTTGTTTCTTACCCACAGACAGTACCCACAAGAGGAGTGAGGTTTAATCCGAATTTATTCCCTCTTTAGAAGTATGTTATAATTGTGTACTTCTCTATATGACCGGATGGCTGTCTGGTTGAAACGCCAAATGATACTGTTAACCAATTTTTGTTGACAACGAAGAGTGAAGCGTCTGTTATTGGAACCAGTCAAGGTTTGGGAGAAGTTTATTGTGGCAAACATGCCTGATGCAAAGCTTCCAGAGTATCCATTCCACTGCATGCTCAAATATTTCAAGAATCAAATTCAGAGGAATGGTTAACTCGTCAACCAAAGCATGTTCAACTTTGTTCATGCTGCATAATATTGGGACCACAAAGAGCAGCTATGAAAACAGACAGAGATGAGTATGTGCATAAAGAGTTTGATATTAAAAAGAGCATGCCACAGGTGACTATGTTGGTATCTTAGGAATATGAGCATAAACATATAGGAGAAATGATGGCAGAATCAGAATAAGCTGTTTTTGCACCAGTAAGAGAGAATCTTGCCATTTGCAGAAGTGAGGATCAGTGATTTATTAAGATTATGATTACTGCTCAAAGAGAAGGACAGCCACTAACTGTGCGGATGACACATGCAGTCCCACAGTCCCATGCAGTCAATTTGCAGTACTAAGATGAACTCTATAAGGGAAGAGATGTTCCAGAATGTCTGTGGTCCATCCATAGTACAGGTATTGGACTGGAGTGAAGTCAGTCCAACCAGTGAAAGTTGAACTCCGACCGGGAGTCAAATTTCTTTGGAAGAACCAGTGTCCATTGAAAGAAGAAGCAATCCGAGGGCACAAACTACAAATTGAAGGACTTTTGAAAGTAGATGTTTTAAGGATAACACGCCTTTGTTGCCTCTGAAGAAGCCAGATCATTCTTATCGGCTGTCACACAATTTAAGAGCAGTGAATGAAGAAGCTGATTTTCCAGCAAAAGTGCCGTGTACTTTGTTAGCCCTAAGTACTCCTGATGCAACACATGTTGTGGTGTTAGATCTGTGTGGTGCATTCTTCAGTGTTCAAATTTCACGTTTTCAATAAAGTGTTAGGGATAGATCATGTATTAAATGTTGTAGTACTGTTGTTTAATATGTGGATGACATTATTATTTGTTCACCAGATGAGGAAACATATCATAAGCTGCTGTACTGTCAGGGAAAGGTAGTTTATTTGGGTCAGACAATGACACAAGGGCACAGAAGTATTTCTGATAGTCAGTTAGAAGCTATTCGCAAGGCTCCAAAGCCCAGAACAGTCATTTAGATGATGACGTTTCTTGGTATTGCTGGCTATTCCTCAGCATGGGTAGAGGATTATGCTAGTTTAACAGGACCATTGAGAGCTATGATTAAAGATACTGGGGATTTTTCCTGGACACAGAATGGTCTTTTGGCATTTGAGACGATCAAACAGAGGTTACAGTGCTAGCGCTTCCAGACTATTCTAAGAGTTTCTTGTTGTATGTGTCCACTTCTACTGGGGTTAAATTTGCAAGTGCAGTTCTTTGTCAGCCAACAGGTACAGGAACAAACCCTCAATCTATTTCTTATTAGTCCACTGCTTATTCGTAAGTAGAACTAGGGCTACCACTGTGCTATAGAGCTATGGTGGGAGTTTATTTAAAGTACGATAAAGCATCATCTGTCACAATGGGTTATCCGGTGACAATTCTTACACATCATAGTCTCAGGTATCTCCTGAACTATGGCAAAGACACTTTGACTATGCCTAGGTTTAGAGGCTATTATAGGCTTTTGGAGCAGGAAGATGTCACCCAAGCAAGGTGCATCACAGTGAATCTAGCTGACAATTTACCAATTCCAGAAGATGGTGAAGAGTCTTAGATAATGACGTGGTGTTATGGGCAGTCGTTGTAATAGTCGTCATGCAGTTGTCTGCTACTGGTGCTGGCACTAACAGGATGACATATAGTGGGCTTCACTGCTTGCTATATGCAGCATGACTACATTCAGTTTAAATGTATTGTATTTTACACAGTGTTCTAACTTTTTTGAAAATTGTATTAGAACTGATATTTTAGACATTAAATTCAACCTATAATTTATATTATGTGCGCATAGGCTCTCAGTGTGCACTTTGTCATTTTTTTTTCTATTTTTCATAGTTGTATTAAGAGTCTTGAACCTGTGTTAACATGAAGCACAGCATTGTTTTTTTTCTGGTGAAATTCTGTGCCAGTTTGATTTGCCACACATCTACTTAAAACTGAAGTTGTGTTACCAATGGCGGTATTAATGCTGCAACTGTGTGATTGTTAGAGTCTCTGTGAATAGATAGTATGTCAGTGAGAACTTGGAGAACAGCTTTTGATAGGAGAGCACAGCCGTAACTCTGTAATGTTGTTTCAGATGCTGTTTCTTTAAGCCCCCCCTCCTGATAACCCATGTGCACTGGGTAGTCAGCTCAGCCACTCTGTTCTGACTGGTCAACCACCAGAAGCAACTAGATCCATAATAGCTTAATAGCTCTACTGTGTTCGTGTAGTATCAGATAAGCTAAAACCCATAAACCACTTTTTGTCATTTGTATTTTTAGCAGTTCAGACGCAACTCTTAAACTCTTAAAAGATATGTCTTGCAGGACAATTTGAATGCAGCATTAAAATGCTCATCATGTCCCTCGTTTTGGGTGTTAATCTTTTTAACATGAAGTCCTACCTAAGTCACTTGACCTGATG
Organism: Prochilodus magdalenae; assembly: GCA_024036415.1. Lineage (NCBI taxonomy): Eukaryota > Metazoa > Chordata > Actinopteri > Characiformes > Prochilodontidae > Prochilodus > Prochilodus magdalenae. The sequence continues at coordinate 73,843 of JAMWET010000755.1, forward strand.
TGGTAGACAGTGCTGGTGTACATCACTCTGTTTAGCAGATGGTTGAGAAGGTCCAGGCGAGTGGAGGAGACAGTGTGCTCTGGTGTCCACATCACTTCTTTAAAATTATTTTAGCAGATGCACACTCAGAGACACCTAAAAGCACAGCAGGTAAACACATATTAGATTTTAGGACTGTCAAGTGGCAGTGTGAACACAGGCTAATTTGATATAGGCTATAGTGTAACATGCATATCAATAAAAAAACACACATCACATCCTAGAAAAAAGTGTTAATGACATTTGATAAATTGGAGATGACATGTTGCACAAATATGCAACTGGGTGAAAAGGAAGTGCATAGATGTTAGGATCAGTAGTACAGACATGATGAAGCTTATCAGGCCTGGGACTGAGTAAAACAGAACAACATCAAAACCAGAGCAGCGAACAAGAGCAATAGCAGAGAGAACTGCTCTCTAAGCACAGAGTCGCAATACTTCACAATGAGCAGTGTGGGAGAGGAGCATTTATACAAACAGTCTAAATTAACAACAGGTGTGATCAATACTCAGGGGACTCGGATCTAGAAAACGGAACGGGATTGGGAGATGGCGGACATGTGAAAGTGGTGTCATCGGGTAGTGGGTTTTGGGAAATGGAGTCCGGGAGATCATGGTGAGAAGAGAGCCAGCACCCTGGCCATCAGCTTTTCTAGCGTCTTCCCCCTTTAGCCTGAACTTATGGAACTTGGAAGGATGAGATTAGGTGTAGAGGAGCACCAGCAACGATTCAGAGAGTGCTTATGACTCACTCTCTGAATGGAGCTACTCCAGTTAATGTGTGCCTCCTGTCCCAAGTGGAACTGGTTATACAGATTGGACATAATGAACAAATATCCTTCCAAGTCATATTGTTTTTAAAATGCATCAGTCTACCAGTCAGGTCCACCTCAGTAGAAAGCCCTGATGATTACCAGTGTATCCACATTCCTGATTCTTATAGACGTTTGTGTGATGTAGTATCCAAGACTAAAAATCTAGTCAGTTGCCTCCTCACAGAGCATGGGACTGTGCTCTAGGCCTTTTGCCAGACACAATGCTTCGCTTCGTAGGAGTAAAATTTATTCTCCTGTCTCTACCTGAATCACAGGCATTTCATAATTACTTTAACGAGGCATTAAAGGCTAATGCTAGTAGTAATAAGGCAAATGCTAACGGTATGGATTAAAGTAATACAAAGGCTCATAGTGCAAATGCTAGTAACGTTAATGATAGATAGATAGATAGATAGATAGATAGATAGATAGATAGATAGATAGATAGATAGATAGATAGATAGATAGATAGATAGATAGATACTTTATTGATCCCGAAGGAAATTTAGCAGACAGTAGCGGTTTCACAAAAAGAACAGCACAGATACACATAATAATACAAAAATAGAAATAAAAACAGTGTTGTGCAGTATGAGAAACCTAAATGGGACGGTCAGTAACGGCAGCAGTATTATTAACTATCAAGCTAAAAGCTATAGGACTATACATACTGCGGATCACTATTAGTGGATATGTAAATATAAATATATAAATATATCTCACTTCTTAAGGAGGCAAGAAATATATACAAGAGTACAAATATAACTATAACTGCAGGCTGTAGAAAAGACGGTGCAAAAGTAATAAATAAATATGCAAGGGACGCGGTTATCAGCAGATAAATGACCGAATGAATTAACATCAGAAACATGATATTTAAGTGGAGTTGAGTGTCCAGGAGTGCAGATGTACAGTATATGTACAGTATATACAGTAAGTGTCAGCGTGTCCAGGAGGTAAAGATAAAGATGCACAGTATATAGAGTAAGTGTCTGAGAGTGCCCAGGAGGTAAAGATGTAGAGTATATACAGTAAGTGTCAGCGTGTCCAGGAGGTAAAGATAAAGATGCACAGTATATAGAGTAAGTGTCTGAGAGTGCCCAGGAGGTAAAGATGTAGAGTATATACAGTAAGTGTCAGCGTGTCCAGGAGGTAAAGATAAAGATGCACAGTATATAGAGTAAGTGTCTGAGAGTGCCCAGGAGGTAAAGATGTAGAGTATATACAGTAAGTGTCAGAGTGTCCAGGAGTTAAAGATGCACAGTATATACAGTAAGTGTCAGAGTGTCCAGGAGTTAAAGATGCACAGTATATACAGTAAGTGTCAGAGTGTCCAGATGTACAGTATATACAGTAAAGTGAATAGTGCATAAATGAGTCTCTGATTAAACAAGAGAGTTTAGTCCTCAGCAGTCCTCGTGCTGACATTTCTAATGTGCTAAGCACTAACGAGGCCACAGACCACGGCAGTTTCAGATCACTAATCTCAGTTTTCAGATCACTAATCTCATTAGAAATTAGCTTTAGCTATAATAATTGTTAATCTACAGTATTGTGTTAAACGCCTTATAACTTCCTCTACACATAGTAGCTTTATTGAGAACCTTCCAGACCTGTAAAATTTCATTAGTGGTTCAACTGAACCTACTGATCTACAGATTTTGACCAAACGCATGAAGGACACTTTTTGATCCATTCTAAATAAGGTGGCTCCACTTAAAAATAAAAGAATATTGAAAAAAATGCCGTCTTCTGTGATACAATGATCAGACCTGAGCTTTAAAACAGACTGTAAGAAAACTAGAGCGTAAATGGCATCTGATGAGTGTTCTAGTCTGCCTGGAAGGATAGCCTTATGCACTATAGAAGAGAACTGGAGCACATCTTTTATTTTTGAAAATAACAAAAAGAATCAATTATTGCTTAGCACGATTTTTAAATTAACCAAGAGCCAATCTGCTACTAAACTGCAGATACTGCCAGTATATATAGTAGCAACAATTTTATGAATTTGTACAATGATAAAACTGAAACATTTAGACTAAAAATTCTAAATTCTAATTACTGCTCTAAGTGTGCTGTCTCGTAAAGTTAAAATCAATCCAGATCTAGAGGATAGTATAACTACTGAGGAGAGGATGCAATCTCCACTTCACTTCCACTTCAGTACTTAATTCAAATTCAAATGATTTCTTCCTCTATATCATCTACCTGCACATAAGATCCCGTTTCTACACCCTTACTGAAAAAAGTTCTGCCAGCAATAGCCCAGCCTTCTTTGTCTATAGTAAACTCCTGTAGCCTTGGCTATATTCCAATATCTCTTAAGAAGGCAGTAATCAAAACTTTAATTAATAAACAGTTTGTATATATAAATGGTGAATCATCTGTTTACACACCAGTAACGTATAGTGTTCCACAGGACTCGGTCTTGTGAAAAATTTTATCATAACAGTCTTATCCACATTGCACTGGTTGCCATTTACATTCGTCATCGAGTATAAAATTCTTCTGATCACATATAAAGCTTGTAACAGTCTCGCTCCTTAGTACCAAAGGAAACTTATCTCGTACTATTAGACACAGCTGTAACCTTAAAGTCTAGGCTGACGATCTACCTGTTCAGTCAAGCGTTTGGTAATTAGTTTACCTGCTAACTGCTAACACCATATAATGCTCTCAGTCCTTCTGTCTGAGCTTATTGTCTTGTGGGTTCTTCTTTCCCGGAGCTACTGCCCAAACTCTGTCCTCTGCTGGGTGCCATTACCTTCCTGCTGACCAGTTTGCGTACCATGAAACTTCTCCTTGTTTAGTGCTTTGAGGGAGGCTCATTTGAAATTCCATTTTCGCACCATTCAACAATCATGCTATTTAATCCAATGACCTTGCTAATTAATCACAGACAAATCTGTCATTACTTCCCCTGCCTCAAAAACACTTCTCCTATTCATTGCCTATAATTCTGAACTCTGATCCTTTTTGTATTTGTTGCTATTTGTGATGGACCTAAAGAGGATGCTTTCCCCTTTTGAGTCATGGTTCCTCTCGAGGTTTCTTCCTCTTGTCTAACAGGGGGTTTTTCTTGCCGCTGTCGCCTTTGGCTTGCTTATTAGGGGCTTGGACGCAGATTCATCTGTTGTAAAAAGCACTATATAAATACATACAGCAATTTCAAATGAGGAGAATCTGCAGCCTGCTTCCTGGTTTAGACGAGGACTGTCTATGTAACTGTAGTCTGCCTGAAGGTGTCTTCATTTAGCTAAATAGTCTTCAGGTCTGATCTACATTTCTGTGAGACACAATGCATCAAAAACTTGATCAGTAATAAGATCATTTACGACAACGGTCTTAAAAGTCAAGGATCTTACAGACCTAATTTCACACTAAAAGTCCTATCGTTGTGAGCTAGTAAAACTGGTCTGATATTTTTCTTTACTGTGAAAAAGGTCATCTCTGCATTAATTATCAAGGTTTCAACAAAAGCACAATTGAATCCTCTCCCTTTGGTAGACCTGAAAGCACCTAAACTTAGATAAGTGAGGGGAAAAATGGAAAACAGCTTTTGTGTACTCTATGGGGGACTGTGAGTATACTCTAATACTATAAGGGTTCATAAAAGTGCCTTTGGTGTCCCAGGTCTTTGTAGGTACTCAGAGAGATGTTAGATCACTGGGTAATTGTGTACATCTTGACCTCTTGGAGGAATATCAGAATCGACAGGTGTTCAACAGGTCCTCCAGTGACTGTAAAAAAGACAGGCTGTTTATAACAGCAGAGGAATGTATTATGCAAGTCCCAGGTTTCCATTTGGGGTTATGTTATAGATGCTGAAGAAGTGTGTGTGGATGAAGGCAAGGTGTCTGCTGTTGTGCAATAGCCCAAACCACGCACAGTCAAAGAAGTGTGAGATTTCTAGGATTAGTGAATTTTTGTCATAGGTTCCATTGAGAATTTAGTTCAGTAGCAGCACCCCTCACTTCCTTGTTGAGAGGGAAAATAAAACTATCCAATAGAACCAAACTGCTTCTAAAGCTACTGAATTCTTACAGAGTCGATTCATCTCTGCACCCATTCTGCATAATGTAGAAGCTTCAGTGCCATGCTTTTACAGATGGTTGGCTCACCACTAAAGCTCCATTTGTGCGCTTTCTTTTCAGATAATTTAAGTTCAGCTAAATGAGACTGTGATGTGAGAAAACATTAATTATTAGCCGTTTTTTTAGAGCAACTGGTAAGAGGGAAAGCTGCACCTGGATTTGTACCACTTTGTAAAATCTTGTACCGTGTGTGCTTAAAGTAAGTCACCTAGGCAGCTTCCTGCTGGACTTTTAGAACCATTGCTTGTCCTTGACCGACTATGGCTACATATTTATTATATTGACCCTCTGAACTTTTGCAGCCACCTTAGTAATTATTAATCGATTTGATTTTTTAATCAATGGAATGTAGATAAAAATATTTGCCCACTGCGACGGGAGGGGCCAAGCTCTGTTCCGTCATGTATTCCAGTTTTATGGAGGGTATTTTCCTGGTTCCAGCAGAAGACTTTCTTGGCCCAACTTTGATTACTCATTAATCTAGGCATAATCCGGTCCGTCCTCCTCCTACACCTTGGGGGCGACCTTGGCAAGGGAGATCTAGTTCATTAGGAACCGTGCATCAAGTTATTTGCAAAGTCTTATTTTACAAGTGTGCCCTGCATTTCTGAGCTTTAATATTCCTTTCCCTACCCTGCTAAATTTCTTTGGACATCAACATTGTAATTTGAATTTTGCTTTTTACCTCGCCTGTTTTGTAGTTTTGGTTGCTAAATTTGCACCTGACTTCTTGATTTCCATTGAGGATTTCTGAATGATAGAAGTCAGTCAGGACTATACATTTAGAAGTGTAAAGCATTTAGAAGAAAGAACATTTTCTCTGTTCCAAAGAATAGTGTTCATATAATCTTACCTCATACTTGTCCCTCTTGTCTGCATGTAGCGCTAAACCTACAACAACATATCCCTTTATCACAAACAATCATTTACAGCCTGGTATTCCAACAATCCAACTTCATTACAGAATGAAGGCATCTACGCCATACCTGGTATCCCACTTTTAATCATGGGAGGGACTGTTAATCCATGAATAGGGTATTGGAGTGGAGAGTTGGGCAGAGCCAGAATAATCTTGTTTAAGTCTGTTGTTGTCCTAAAAAAGACACAGAATGAAACAATTATTACCTCAAAGATCTTTAACCGAAACACTGACACTAGACATCATTTCAATGTATTCCTGTGTATATAGAAAGACAATACTAACACTTATATCAGGAATTAGTGGGCAGTTGATTCATGCCAGTGGCTTTTCTATTGCCTGTGGTGCTCAACTGTATGTTATAAACATTAGACTGAAGAGGGTTGGAGTTCCATCTTTTGTAATATGGTATATACTGTATGTCAACATATGGCCATTGAATAATGCTACCTGTACCATTTAATCCTTCAAACTTCACAAACATTCTCATCCTAGGGCTTATTTATCAATATGTGGAGAACAAAATGATTGGCTTTCTATTTTAGGGGGATGTTATTTTACTGTTTTTTCAATGTTTTTAATTCATTTGTTAAGTTGTATACAGCAAGTGTTTTGAATTGCTTCATTCTACTGTATAGAATATTATAGCGTTAGATTATTTTACAGTGGTGCTAATAGGAATCAGGCTGTAAAAGTTTAGCCATTTTATTAACGTAGTTAATCTATAAATCATGCACATGCAAATCATTAACCAGTTGATGATCCCTGCAGGTGGAAATATAATGTTACAGCCTCTTACATGTACTGCTGCTTTGAATGATTTGGGGTTTTGTATAACATTCACTCAAAACTATCATAAAACAGTGTCTCAGACATCAGGCAGTGCATTCATAACCATTTTAATAACTTTCTGTTCATTCAACTCTTCATCCAGAGCTCCAGCACTATCCTCTACTTTAATAGTGAAACCTGGTCTGGTGTTGTCTGTACTCCTTTGCCCGGCGTTTCTCAATAGCCTTTAGACTGTCCTTAGGCACTGTACTGTTGAGATGAACCCCTTTGCAGGAGCATGAGGAACGACTGACACTGATAAGCAGGTCCATGCTGACAACAGAAGAAAAACAACAAAAGCTGAAAACAAGCCTCAGTTCTGAACGAGTCATTGTATTGTAATCTATACACAGCATAATACCGAAAACATTCTGCAGGAAGCTTTTTACTTTATTGATGCTTCATAATTAGTGTCATATTTTATTTATATTATGGTGTATTTTTATTCATGTACATAAAACAAACATAAATAAGGCTAATGCCTTTTAAATAAAAAGGTAATATAGGTTTTGGAAAAGAAAGTTTTCAGACATGATGTGCTGTGAATTAAAACAATAATAAAGATAAGCTCATTTGAACAGCCCAGCACCCAGACTTGATTAATTTTTTTTGCTTGGTTTAGATATGCCAGTACCTGTAGTATGAATTGTTGTCACGTGATGTAAGCATGGCAGTGATAACCAAGATGATGGCAATGACCAAAAAAATAAACAGGCATTGTAACAGGTGCCGCGTCATGATGAAAGATGATCTGCAGGAGTTGTACAAACATCAGCAGTCTGATTTAAAAGCCTGAAAATCAACAGAGAGCATGGATAAGAGATAAGGACCAATTGCTGCCACTACAACAGAATTCCCAGTTTTAGACTTATGCTTTAAGCTCCTCTTGCTATTCATAAGCACCTGCTAACTACACACAATCAACAGTATCCATGAACAGATTTTAAGGATAAAAATTGTTGGATATTAATTTATTTAATTTAATTGCAAGTTGTTTTCTGCACAAGCGGCTTAGAAGGTATTTGAATAATTCTATATCCAATGGGCAGCAATAAAGGCACCCCTCATTAATATTTGGTTGCACGCACTTTGGCAGTTATGTCAGCCTCCAAATGTATCTTGTAGTCATCTGTAAGATGTTATTTTCTCTCACTCTTCCTTTGCAGTTTGTTCAAGCTCTTGAATGTTTGCAGGGTTCTTTTCCCCAATAACAGATTTCAGCTCACCCCAAAGGTTTTCAATGGGATTACGGTCAGAACTTTTTAAAAATTTAAAAACCTTTTCATCCATTCCTGTGTGCTTTTGGGTGTGTGCTTTGGGTCTTGCTGGAGGACCCATGATCTTTGTCTCAAACCACGCTTTCTTACACTGGGTAGGACATTTTCGCTCTAAAATATCTTGGTAATTCTCTGATTCATGATTCCTGTGATGCGGTCAAGACCTCCAGTACCAGAGGCAGCAAAGCATCCCCGAGGCATTAAGGCTCCTTCACCATGCTTTATTGTTGGGTGTTCTTTTCCTTATAAGCTTCACTGCACCGTGTCAAAAAGCTATATTTTAGTTTCAAATCGTTCCTTTATGTCTTTTCTTCAGCAATGTGTGCAGCGGTACTTGTTGAAACCATGACCCCAGACTATTCCAGGTTGGATGTTTGACGTGGTGTTTTTTTCCACTATTCGCACCAATCTTTGAAGACTTCTCATCAATTTTCCTCTTCCCTCCATGTCCAGGGAGGTTCTTAATAGTTCCATGCTTAGCAAACTTCTTAATAATGTTGCACACTGTTGAAACTGGGATGCCAAGGTCTTTGGTATGGCCTTATACCCTTTGGAGGTCTTGTGTTTGCTAATAATAGCACTTCTGATGTTCTTAGACAGCTCGTTTGTCTTTACCACTGTGACAAAAGAACAGGGCATAACATGTGGCTTTTTAAAACACTTTTTTAAAACATTAAACTTCATGGGTGCCAATAACGATGAGCAGGACTGTATAATCCACATGTAAATAATCAATGAATTATCCCCGTTTATCTGCTTAATGGATCTATTTAAAAGGCAATTTTTAATCTGTCAAGTTTTGGCATGATAGCAAACACATAAAGAAGAATAGGAAGTGGACGCAAACTTTTGCTGTTGCAAATGCTGTTTGCTCATCAAGCTACAAACAATGTAAATGTACCATCAAAGGTCCAATAATGGAAATTAAAGGTGTCATTGAATGTAAAACTGCATTTATATTGACATCTAAATTGAATAACAATCCTGCCTTCTGCTCTTTGAGAGCTGGGATATGCAAGTGAGAAGATTAGGCAAATTAGAAGATGAGTGAGAAAATAAAAAAGGTTTAGTACGTAGAACTTCAGGAGGGGGAAAAGAATGCAAAAACCACTGAACATCGGAGCACGTTGGTGGAAAGAGTGAGCAGCCTCAAGTTCCTTGGTGTCCATTTAGCCGATGATCGTACTTGGACATTCAAAACATGACACATTGTCAGGAAGGCCCAACAACACCTCAACTTTCTAAGAAGGCTGAGGAGAGGCAACCTCCCACAGCAGCTCCTCTGCAGCTTCTACAGATTCTCCGTGGAGAGCATTCTGACAAGCTGCATCACTGTGTGGTAAGGCCCATCACCGCAACTACCCTTCCACCCATACAGGACATCTACGACAAGAGATATCTGAGGAAGGCAGTCAATATATCCTCAGACCCCACACACCCAGGTCACCCCCTGTTCCAACCTCTGCCCTCCGGTAGGAGGTACTGGAATATCCGAGTCAGAACCATCAGGTTCAGGAACAGCTTTTACCCTAGAGCTGGTAAACTGGTCACACCAGCAGCGCCCACTTGAACATGATTGCAACACTAAAGACCTTACAGTTTTCTAGCCCGAGTGACTACTACCTGTACTGTACACTTTATATCTATACTGTTTACAACCACATACATATAATGACATGGTTGAATTGAATAAAATTGAGTAATCAAGGTTGGCTACCCGGCCAGCATAATCAGCTGTTTGATTCACTCACTAGTTTCATTGGCAATCTGGCTCAACGGCAAAGCGAGCAACAATCTCAACTGTCCCAGATATCCTCTAACCTTAGAGAGATTTCCTCCCAATTATCTCAATTGTCTGTACAGTTTGCTGCTAACTGGTCACTCCTCCTGGTGTGGTGGCCAATGCATTACCAGTTGGTAAGCCAGATAAGTTTCTGTTGCAGTGTTCCATTTTTTTTCTATCTCTCCTGCCAGCTCGGATAAAGCTGTTTTTTCCTTTGTTATCTGTAAATATTTTACTATTCGATTAGACCAGCTGAAGCACTGATCAACCACTGTTTCCTGTTGGACCTTATTCCAGCACACCCACAAATGCCACAGCCCAAATTCCCATGCCAACCTAAACACGTCTAGTCCCACAAGTGAAATCAGAGCAAGTTTGATAAGAAGGATTGAGACTGGGTTTCTTAATTAAAGATTTAAAAGAGATTTTGGGACATAGCCAAGGCTAAGAGAGGATCTTATCATACACAGAAGAGGCTGGGTCATTTCTGGAAAAACTTCTTTAAGTAAACTTGGATCTTCTTTAAGTAAGAATTAGATCTAATTATATTGCATATATGTTGTAGTGTCTTGAGGTAGCAGGCTATAAATATGCTGTATACACTGTAAATATGTTGCAAGTACAGCAAACAGAATGTACAGGGGAGGTTACAGGTTTGCTGCTAGGCTCTTAAAAGCTTGCTACAGTAACAACCAGGGCCTCAAAATAAGTTCCTAACAAGACTAAGCATTTCTAATAAACTACATAGCCTAGAGCCATTTCTTCATAACACAACCAGATCAGACAAATCCTCTTTGTCCGTCCTTGTTCTTAGCTGCATACTGCTCTAGGTATCTCTGACCTGAATTAGCATTGTGTAAATAATGGCTGGACACATTAACTGACAGACGCTACACAGCAGGCTCAGCTGATGTGTTTATTCGCTTCACCATAACAGCACTTGAAAAGTCAAGCATACAAGTACTTCACCTTATACAAAACATCAACCCAGTTTATACAGAAAAACAGGAAAATGTTTGTACACTGACAGAAATGAGAAAAAAGAGTTGTGGAGAAATCTGATCTAGAAATAAACCAGCCTTTATGGTCCAACTATAAACCACTAGGTCATATATCCCAAGCCTTAGCATGGTTTAAATATGTACACAAATTTTTATTATATATTCCTAACATATAAATAATATATTTGAACTATTACTTTGATCAAAAGAATAGTGATTCAGTGTCCATTTTATAGGTTGAATAAACCTAGTCACTTTGCTTGTAACAATTTAGCGTATTTTTAAGGTTGGACCAACAAGGTATTTATGGGAGAACTGCAAGGTCCAAACCACTGCTAACCAAAAAGACTTGACTTTTGGCACAGTTATTTGATGGACTGATGAGTCAAACGTGAAACATTGTGGAGGACACGAGTCCCTCTACATCTGGAATAAAGCTAACACCACATTCCAACATAAAAACACCATACTAACAGTCAAACATTGGTAGTAGTGGTGGTAGTGTGATGTTCTAGGGCTTGCTTCTGCAGGACCTGGGTGGCTTGTCATAATTGACAGAATCATGAATTCGGCTCTCTATCAGAAATGCCTGAGGGAGAATGCCCACCAGTCAGTTCATGACTTAAATGCAGTTGAGTTATGTAGCAAAATAATGATTCCAAAGATTCAATCAAAGTCAGAGTCCTGACATGAATCCCATTCAGATGCGACATGTGTGTTTGTTCAGCCATGACTGCTTTTTGTGGTTGTAAATAGAATTTGTGACCCAAATTACAGTTTATTCCATGGTGACAATTCACAGAATTAAAGGGACAGGGAGTTAAGAGGCAGGGTCAACGAGAGAGAGAGGGAGAGAGAAAGAGAGAGACAGACAATGCGACCTGATCTTTGGGGAGGGGGTGGGGGGGTTGTGTGTGTTTTTTGTACATAATAACCCTGATGCTGTTACATATTATTTTGTGGATTATAGTAATGATCTCTCTGTTTTGGATTCAGATATCATTTTATTTTGCTGTGTTGTTATAATGTTGGCCTTTTTAACTGCCCTGCCCTAACTGCCCTTTAACTGGCCAACATGAGAGGATGAAAACGTAGTACTGCCCATACAGTATAAGCCAGTCACGGAACGGGGCAGGCATGAACACCTGGTCAGGGGGACAGGTCTCTGGGACAGGTTCTGTAATGTTATATTGCTCTATGTCATTGTCTACTTCCCATCGAATGGGTGACAAAATCATTTTGGGTTCAAGAATGGGTTAAGGAGACGGGTTCATCTGGGTCCCCTTTAAACATGTGGGATAGGGCATCAGCCTTTGTGTTATGAGTACCAGGTTGTTATGTGATTTGAATATCGAAGCGAGAGAAAAGAGAGACCAACATGCTTGTCGGGAGTTAAGTTGCTTGGCATTATGCAGATATTCTAAATTCCTGTGGTCTGTAAGGGGGTGTTACACACCCTTGAGCCAATGGCGCCATTCTTCGAAAGAGAGTTTAATTGCCATTAACTCTTTATCCCCAATTCCATAATTCCTTTGCGAGGGGGATAACCTATGCAAAAGATATGTTATGGGACTCAACTTTGGGGGATCACTACTTCGCTGTACGGCACCCACGCCCATATTGGAACCGTCAACCTCGACAATGAGGGGTTTGATGGGGTCCAGATGTCTAAGTGAATTTGTGCTTAGATTCCCCAAAAGCACTCTCTGTCTGAGGGGTCCAGACTAAAAGCTTGGTATTCCCACTTAAGCAGAGAGGTTAAGGGTGCAGCTACTGAACTGTAATTTCTAATGAATCGTCTATAAAAATTGGTAAACCCAGAGAAACGCTGAAGCTCACGAATGGAACTGGGGATGGCCCAATTAGCTACTGCTTCTACCTTTCGGTTACCAATGAGAACACCTTCCGGACTGATGACATAGCCTAGGAATGAGACAGAACCCAAGTGAAATTCACACTTCTCTCCCTTAATATATGATTAATTCTTTAACAGTTGGGAGAGGACTTTAGGAACATGGGTGATGTGTGTGGAAAGGTCTGATGAATAAATGAAAATATCATCTATGTAGGTTATAACCAACAGACCCAACATGTCCCGGAGTACGTAATTTATGAAAGATTGGAGGACAGCGGGGCGTTCCTCAACCCGAAGGGCATAACCAGGTACTCATAATGCCTGCTAAGGTGAGGAAGGCCATCTTTTACTAGTCCTTGTCATGGACCCTGACCAGGTTGTAGGCGCTGCACGGGAAACAACAAAAAAGATACAAGATTTATCTGAACTAGAAGATGAATTTGCAAAGTAGATGGAACATTGTAGAAGAAAACCACGACAGAGATTTGCGGCTCCATCAAACTTATTTGGCCTACTCACTGGAAATGAATCGGCCACTGGGAGAGGAGGAGTAGCTGTTTCAGTACCAGCTGGAGCCGGAATCTTTCGTTGAGCTAAAAGCACAGTAATAACACGCAGATTGGTGTATATCTGCAATAACAGAGTGTGCTGCTCCGTTTGTTGCTTGGTTAGACTACTGATGGAACCAGAAAGGGATTCAAAGGTAGAGTTACTCAGGGTCTCCTGGAGCTCCTTTAACTCTGCCATCGTTAAGTGAGTGAAGTTTTTTGTCAGGGCAAAAGACTCTAGGCCAACGTATGAGTTAAAAGGCTGATGGGTTATTATTATATTAACAGGGAATCCAATCAAGTAGCAATACACAGAACAACAACAGCGAATAACATAGTCAGGGACAGGCGGAGGTAGGAACCAGTGTAAACAAACAGCAGATATAACCAAGTTGGAAGGGCAAGACGAGAAGAGTAGTCGAGAAGAGGAAAGCGTAGGTTAAGCCAGGAATCAGTTAATGGAGGCAATAAAGGGATAAGGTAAAGGGGAGTAGTCAAAGAGCAAAAGGGGATCGAAAAAAACAGAATGAGATAAAAAGAGAAAACGCTTAGGATTGCAAACAACGTTTGGTAAAACTTTGCAAAGTGCATATGAGAGAGTTTGGTTTAGAACCTGTGTAAATTGACAGCAGCTGTCTAATAATCAGGACATAAGGAGCAAATCAGATTAAACGGCTGCGAACATGTGGAACTGACGTCATCGAGTAAAGGCCTCTGCGAAATAGAGTCCGGGAGAGCGGAGGAGCCAAGAAAACCCGGAAGCGTGACACAGGTCACATTTCTGACAAACAGGCCTTATTAAAACTCTGATCCTAGTTACAACTCAAGAAGTCGTTCCAGTCATTTGAGTCGTGTACTAATTTCTGCACCATACGCTTCAAATTTAGTGTGAAGTATTTGGTGAAAGTTCAGTGTTTAATCTTTATCTCAGTAGCCTCAGTAAAGCCTGGTTATCACTTGTTGCATGTCTCTACGCTGCCTGTCACTGCCCATGTTTCCTCAAACACCACAAGCTAAGGAGCCAATTTCTGTTCTTTAAGACATATAATAACGGTGACCATGACGTTTGATTCATTGGCCTCACTGTAACATTTGGTCCCTGTTAAACTGTATGTTTGAGGGTTACAGGGTGAAATAAAGGGCACTTAGAGAGGAAGCTTGCTGATTGTTTCTATTATTATATTAAATATTAATTATATTATTTGCAAGATGACAGTAATGGTATTTAAACAGCGTGTACAGTGTTCCAGTGATATTAGTGTTCAGAATAGTTCAGAATTTATTTGTTGACACTATATGGTGACTTTTACAGCTTATCCACTGCATGTTATAGTGTTTCCCAGAAATGATCACTTGCCAACAGGATCCTTTTACCCTCCGGATTCCGAGGTAACATGTGGCCGAGTTAAAGTAAGTCGACAAGATTTTTTTTTTTTTTTTATATATTTTTAAATATATTTTATATTTATAGATGAACTACAGATACTTACATTACTGATAGACTTTCAGGTGAAAACTGAATATCACCATCATTAGAGTAAGGTTAGGTTTAGGATTAGGTGAAAGTTTGTGTGTTATGATTTATGAAATTCTGATTAGGGTTAGATTTAACACAACCTATTATATTCAACCTCAAATGTAGTTGCTTTTAATAGAAATTTAATTGAAAGCTAAATAAAGATAAACAGAGCATCTACACAAACAAAGCATCATCCTGAATTTGCTGTTGAACTTTGAACTCCCTTTATCCATTTCAATTCTATTCAGTCTAGTTATAATGTAGTTAGGCTCCAGCTCACCCAGGCTTAATGCTGTTGGTTGCACTGGATCTCCTGAAGGGTTCGTCTCAGTACTGATGGATATATTCCCATAAGATCTGACCACCTTTCTGGCTGCTCGCTGCCACAAATTAATTATCCACACACTGGAATATGCTGGAAAATGTCTGCCTAAAGTGCAGTGATAAGAAGATTGAGGTGGGCGGGGTAGGACTTGCTACCTGGGAAATGTCCTGCCCGCTCTAATAACACCTACCAGCTCATCCCCCCACCCTACAAACGCATCCAATGCATTTAAATATCAAAATAGGGAACCAGATCCTGTAAACCTGCACCTGTCACCTGTACAACATGATGGCACAGATGATAAGCACCGGTACAAGCTCTTTCTAAAGTATCATTATGTAAAGTACAAGCGTGATCTTTGGTTAAGCTGTGGTTGCGGTAGAAAATGAGCTTTATAGAGCTACAGGAGTTTAAACATTCATACTTTCATTTCTTTTAGAGAAAAGAGACTTTTATATTATGCTTAATGTGGGAATTTATAAATGCAAAGGTTTGAACACACCTGGTCAAATTACATTTTGTTATTTTTCTGAAATCCATCCATTTCAGTAATTCAGATATTTTCTGATAAACCTCTTTTTAAATCCTCACTATTGCAGTAAAGGAGGGTGTGTTTCGGTTTCTTCAGCATTACTAGGCTGCCGTGCTTGGACAGCCCTCTTCTGGTCATACCACGGTGTGGTAGGGTTGTCATGATTTAGACCTGGCCACTCCTATTGGAAGATTAAGACAGACTGATTCTCTGCCAACTTTGTTATCCCCTTTCATCCTGTTCTTCAATGTTGCGGACCACCACAGAGCACGTATTATGTGGGTGGTATTTCATTCTCAGCACTGCAGTTACACTGATGTGGTGGTGGTGGGTTAGTGTGTGTTATGTTGGTGTGAGTAAATCAGACACAGCAGTCCTGCCCTGGTTTCCACTCTGTGACAGTAAATTGGCTCTTCTGGTGCTGCAGAGATGGTGTTGATAATCCTCTACTCCTTTATTGGTGGTCACAGGATGCTGCCCACCAGATGTTGGCTGGACAGTTTTGGTTGGTGGACTGTTCTCTCAGTCTGAAAGGATGTGTAGCTGTCATAAAGCCTGAACTGAGAAAATGAATCAGAAAAAAGAAAGGAATGAAAGAACAAGGAATGAACTGACCAGACCATAACATTACAGTCCTCAGCATCACGGAATATATATCTCAGATTATACGGAACGTTACAAACAGAAAATGAAACCAGCTTCTAAGACTGAACTTTGGATGTGTGCAAAGATTTCTCTGAGAACTGAAAGCAACGCTCCCAAAGAAACCAGTAGCTTTAATAAAGACAAAAGCTGGGTGCACTAAATACTGAAAAAAGGTAGAAGTTATTTAGTTGTTGAGTCCCAAGTGTCCAAAATACCAAATTACCTAAGGGTTCCATGTTGGTTCAGTAATCCAATGATGAGTTGCTGCTCATAGTGGTGCTTTTTGAAAAAAACTCAACACCATTTTAAAAAAGCCTCCCAACTCGAAGGAAGAATGACAGACAAAGAAGTGTGCCTCCTAATAAACAGTACTGATTTATTATTTCTTCTAGTTAAAATATAGATAAAACAAATGAAGCTGTACAAACACAGATAAAATAGTTAAAACAAACAAAAAGAAAAATATATATAATTTCACATTTTTACCCATTACTATTCTAAACGTTTTTGCTAATGCAAAGTCAAGCTGTAACATTCATGAATATATATGTATATATGCAACAACAAAATTCAATTTGGACACGGTGCCCTCCAGAAAAACAGAAAAGGGAGAAAAAAATTACATTTCACAAAGTCAATACAAACCTCAACCCAATATTAGAAAAAGAAATAATAATAATAACAACATTAATAACAAGAAGAAGAAGAAGAAGAAGAAGGAAAAGAGATGACTTTAATGACTCCAAGTGGGAAATTACAGCAAATAAACAAAATATATAAAACTAATAAAAAATAAAATAATAAAATAATAAATATGTAAGAGAATACAATAAAATGGAGATGTGGCTGTTCCTGAAGTGCAAAAGTACAAGGTACAGGGTATATGGAATGAGGTAGTTACATTAATACTAAAATACTTAAAGACGGGTAATGAGTTTTATCCTCCGGTCAGTTATAAACGAAAAGACAAACTCAACGCTCCAGGCCTTGGGACAAACGGCCTCCACGAAGCCCGAGCGCAGCCAAGCAGCGGTATAGAGGTGACGCCAGGCAAGCCGAACAGAAAACAGCCATATCGCGCGGAACCAGCGTGCGGGACCAGTGTGCCGAACCAGCGTGCGGAACCAGTGTGCGGAGCGACGCAGAGCAACACCAGCTTTAACAAGCCCCGCAAACGAGAAGCGACAAAGCGGCAAACTGGTAGTTTCCGCAGGTGAGAACAAACCGTCCCTCAGCTGGTGCTTTTCCAGACCTACGCCGAATCCGTACTTGGTTGTAAACCTGGCACTCTCGCACTACTGCTGAGGAGCCATCGCTGCAACCGGCTTACTCACGCGCGCGTGCTGTGCTGGCAAAACGCCAAACCCCACTACGAACTCGAACGAAGATGACATGCACCTGTGACTATTCTCACGGCACTAACTGATACGTCGCCACACGTTACCCGGTCATAAACACCATATAGACGTGTGTTTTGTGCCACAAATATAAAAAAAGGAAAAACATGAAAAATATGGAACATAATGTTGCTACTCCGCACTTATGGGTGCTTCATGGGTCCTTTAGTGGATAAAATGGTAAAGGTTTTACAGATGGGTGAGACATGTACTGTAAATATTCTGTAAATAAGGAACATTGTTAAAACAAGCGTATAACAATAGATGACGCAAAAGGTTCTTTGAGTGGTAATGGTTTTACATAGAACCATTTTCTTTACTGAAGAACCCTTAAAGCACACCTGTGTTTTCCATAGTGTGAATATTCTACACTAAACAGACCAACAGGAATGATTTAAAAGTGCTTGAGAAAATCTTGTTCCGTTAACATACTGTGGCGTTGGAAAAGACGCAGCAGAGGCGGTGGGAAACGTTGTAGCTCTTTTTATTGAAAGACAAGAAGCGCTTCCCAAGTGGGTGGAGCCAAAGAGGAGCAACTGCGGCCAGGCCACCAATATCACAGGTAATCTCGTACACGGTATATAATTAACACACACACACACACACACACACACACACACACACACACACATTATCACCCCCCATAAGATCCCCAAAAGCACTTGTTTACATAAACGACACACACATTACAGAATGAACTGGAAACGCCCAACACAACATGTTTATAAGTCCCGCAACAACCCAACACCGTCGTATGCAAATCCAGCTCTTCTCATTGGCCGTCCTGACCCTGGCACATACCGACGTCATGCGGAGATGCGGAGAGCCTGCGTGAGCCGGCCATTCGCCATAATACTTTCAGCCGAACTGTTTTCCCTTCATTAAATGAAGCTATTATTCAGTACAGAGTTTTTGTCCTGTTTTTCTCTCAAGGATTTATTAGTCTTTTCAATGGGGATCAGAAAAGGGTAGAGTTGAATCAATGACAAAAAAAAAATCTAACATTCATCAAATTTTAAATTCTGATTCCGAGCTGATAGACACATCTAGATGTAAATATCAGGAAAAGATAGCTGAAATACTGATCTATCTTGTCATATTTCATACTCATAATTGACCCCCGAACACAAATGTCTTCAGTGTATAGCAAAAATGAAAGACCTTGGCCTTGTCATTCCAGTACTTCTAAATCATCTGAAATGATCTTATTCTATTTCATATTTCAATTACTCAAATAGGTTCTTTGCTAATGAATGTGCAAGACCATAACTAAAGTGGAACTTCTTCAGTTTTAATAATCAATACATACCTGTTATTACATGGTTATAAATGACCTGGAAATAGTTTACAAACAGTCAGTTACATCTATAAGATCTTTATTTAAGTTTGCAAGACCATAACTTAAGTATAATTTAAAAATTCATTCTTAATTACCACTGCTGACCCCTTTGATGAGACACAGGAGCACATTCAGTGCAAGACTCATTCAGCCAAAATGCACTACAGAACGTCACAGGAGGTCATTCCTACCTGTGGCTATCAGACTTTATAACTCCTCCCTTAGAGCACGACACCATTCACATGTACAGTAATAACAGTAAAACCATAATTTAATTATGTGTGCGACAACTCAAAATGTGCAATAATTTTCTGACTACTGAACACTTACTGCTGTTAACAGTATATCTGTACTTATTATTACAGCCACAGCCACTTTACTTTTTATTTATTTTTTATTGTATTATAAAACTTTATATATGTGTACATATTGAAAAATTTCTCTTTTGTTGTAAATTATTATTGTTTATTCTAAATGGTTGCTACAGTAAAAACTGCAATTTCCCCCTGGGATCAATAAAGTATTTCTGATTTCTGATTAGTAAGTGCTTATAAATAATATTTTAGGGCTATAAACTGTTAAACATAGACATTATATATTTCAGCAAAGTACTATAGCTAAACAGTGTTACAGTAAATTAATAAGGGTATCTTAAGTTACTGTAGAATTAAGGTATCTAAGCCTCCCCAATTTATGACACATGATTTTTTACGAGCAGGTCTGGCTGTTGTGAATTGAGATAATTAGTACCTGTTCCTAATCCTCTAATGATTACAATCAATTAACATGAAACTCATTACACACCAAACACTTCATAACTAATTTACAGTACATCTATTTAACACATACATACATAACTCATTCATAAGCTTACACAGATGTTATGTTTCATTTTAATAGGGTATTATTTATTGCTCATCAATAATAAATTAGTGGCCAGGCCACTAATATCACAGGTAATCTCGTACACGGTATATAATTAACACACACACACACACACACACACACACACACACACATTATCACCCCCCATAAGATCCCCAACAGCACTTGTTTACATAAACGACACACACATTACAGAATGAACTGGCAACGCCCAACACAACATGTTTATAAGTCCCGCAACAACCCAACACCGCCGTATGCAAATCCAGCTCTTCTCATTGGCCGTCCTGACCCTGGCACATACCGACGTCATGCGGAGATGCGGAGAGCCTGCGTGAGCCTGCGTTCGCCGCAATACTTTCAGCCGAACTGTTTTCCCTTCATTAAATGAAGCTATTATTCAGTACAGAGTTTTTGTCCTGTTTTTCTCTCAAGGATTTATTAGTCTTTTCAATGGGGATCAGAAAAGGGTAGAGTTGAATCAATGACAAAAAAAAATCTAACATTCATCAAATTTTAAATTATGATTCCGAGCTGATAGACACATCTAGATGTAAATATCAGGAAAAGATAGCTGAAATACTGATCTATCTTGTCATATTTCATACTCATAATTGACCCCCGAACACAAATGTCTTCAGTGTATAGCAAAAATGAAAGACCTTGGCCTTGTCATTCCAGTACTTCTAAATCATCTGAAATGATCTTATTCTATTTCATATTTCAATTACTCAAATAGGTTCTTTGCTAATGAATGTGCAAGACCATAACTAAAGTGGAACTTCTTCAGTTTTAATAATCAATACATACCTGTTATTACATGGTTATAAATGACCTGGAAATAGTTTACAAACAGTCAGTTACATCTATAAGATCTTTATTTAAGTTTGCAAGACCATAACTTAAGTATAATTTAAAAATTCATTCTTAATAACCACTGCTGACCCCTTTGATGAGACACAGGAGCACATTCAGTGCAAGACTCATTCAGCCAAAATGCACTACGGAACGTCACAGGAGGTCATTCCTACCTGTGGCTATCAGACTTTATAACTCCTCCCTTAGAGCACGACACCATTCACATGTACAGTAATAACAGTAAAACCATAATTTAATTATGTGTGCGACAACTCAAAATGTGCAATAATTTTCTGACTACTGAACACTTACTGCTGTTAACAGTATATCTGTAATTATTATTATAGCCACAGCCACTTTACTTTTTATTTATTTTTTATTGTATTATAAAACTTTATATATGTGTACATATTGAAAAATTTCTCTTTTGTTGTAAATTATTATTGTTTATTCTAAATGGTTGCTACAGTAAAAACTGCAATTTCCCCCTGGGATCAATAAAGTATTTCTGATTTCTGATTAGTAAGTGCTTATAAATAATATTTTAGGGCTATAAACTGTTAAACATAGACATTATATATTTCAGCAAAGTACTATAGCTAAACAGTGTTACAGTAAATTAATAAGGGTATCTTAAGTTACTGTGGAATTAAGGTATCTAAGCCTCCCCAATTTATGACACATGATTTTTTACGAGCAGGTCTGGCTGTTGAGAATTGAGATAATTAGTACCTGTTCCTAATCCTTGAATGATTACAATCAATTAACATAAAACTCATTACACACCAAACACTTCATAACTAATTTACAGTACATCTATTTAACACATACATACATAACTCATTCATAAGCTTACACAGATGTTATGTTTCATTTTAATTGGGTATTATTTATTGCTCATCAATAATAAATAAATTGTTAAGAAGTAGATCTAAAAATAACCGTAACCACATTTTGTAGTGCTCCTAGCTATAAACCCTCACAGTAAACAGACAAAGAAAATGATCATAATCTGAGTCAAGGCCAACCTAAACACATTAAGGCTATGTCTGTACATTAAAGACCATCGTCATTTTGTTACATGTCTCTAATATTACACCTTAAAGCCATTAAACCATGAAAAACCATAAAAAAAATAATGAGCCGCTCTGTCACCAAGCAACGTAGTAAAGAGTGCTATGGTTGACTGTCAACTCAGCAGTCAAGGATTCCTTCATGAACACCGCAATGACTTTTAAGAACTTACTGGTGCCTAAACAGATTTCTAATGGTGTGTGCAGTCAAGCGTGAGGGTCAGCCTGTCAGGCTTTAGCACATGTATGCAAACTGTTTACACTACAGGTCTTCATAGACTCGTTTGTTGTTTGGAAAATAGTTTTTGTGCTGCTTGTGGTTACTAAAGTGCTCACATAAGACAATGACAACACAACTAGGTGAGCCTCATTTTGTAGCTGCTCCTCAATTGCTTTACTGGAAAGCCTAGGGGTGAGTGAGGGACACTTAGGAACAAAGGGCTAGTATAAAGGGACTGATCTGGGAAAATGTGAAAGAAGGGACAAAGTGATCAAATCCCTCTGGAATTTCTTTCACCCTAAAACCTCATTAATCCTCACTGGCACTCCAGTAACTTCTGTGTGCATCTAGACCAGCCAGATGTCCTGTGGAGTTCTGCATGCAGGTGCTTCACATCACTGACACTGTGTGCTCGTTCTGTCTATTCTGATTACTAATGTGAAGCCTTGTCAGTGCAGGCAGGAGCAGCCAATGACCAGACTAAATTAAAATTGTCTACCAAAGTCTCAAAACTTAAATCAGATTCACATTCCTTAGACTGAAATAACAAGAATCACCTTGTAAACATGTCTGATGTAGACTATCAATATGGAGTTACTAAGCAGTACTGTTCTTTGTTCATACAGTCTGTTAGCCACTCCTGAGACTCTTGTGCAATATTTTATTACTCAGGGTAAAGGTATTCTGTTTGTCTTTTAGGGGAAATGAGTCAAAACCACTCAAACATGTCCGCCTCTGAAAGCTGCCTCAGAACTTGATGCATTTGAGATGGTTCTTGAAGTAATGACGGGCCAGTTTCCCCTGTGCATCATTATGGTGTCTGAATTTGTTATACACAGCAGTGCTTTTCTTTTTCTGATGACCAACTGAGAGTCCTTCACAGGTTGCGACCGTCAGAGCTCCAAGTCCATCCATGAAGAACTCTAAACAAGTGGGATGGTGACACAGAGAGAAGAAGAGTGCAAAGTAAAAAGATTTGCTCTTGTGCTCACATCGTATACACTACAGACTAATGGGCCCACTGCAAACACAAATGAAGGGGCCAGTAGGACCATCATAGAGCAGAGGACGTCTTACCTGAATGAGCTACTCGGTTCAGGAAAGGGTCAAAGCCAACCCTTCGTGCTGCATCTGTTCGGGCCAGGAAGAAATTGACCACTCCATCTACTAAGTAACAGCCATCAAAGCCAGGCAGTGGACTGTGCACCTTACGTAAATACCGTGCCATGCAGCCACCCTCATCCTCATCTCCCTCATCATACTCGAGACTGAAATAGAACTGGTTTCCAGCAACATCTCCACCAAGCTGAGAATGAAAGAGTGAATTAATGTCAATGCAGCTTTCGCACTATGATCATCTACGCCTTTCCCTCAAAGCTTACCACATCCAGCTCCGGAACAGCCTCCATAATCTTCACAAAGCTCTCAATGCTCGTCTTTTCATGGAACACATAGTCATCGTCCACCCACAGGAAGTACTTGCTGGTGACCTGTGAGACGGCCAGGTTTCTGCCTGCAAACCAGCCCTGAAGGAGCATCATTTATAATTATGATCATAGGAAGGCAATTTAAGCGCCAAATTAGTTCATAACACAAGTTAATCAGCACAGTCACACTTTCTATTGATGTATATAACTTTGTTGTAAATAGCATTTGCAATTTAGAAAATGACTAGTTGGCACTTTAACATTAGGTGACTTACGAACTGCTCCTCTGAACTGCTAACCAGCACAATCACGGTTATAAAATAGTAATGACAGCTACAGAGAGCAGAGTCTGTGTATTCTCCATATCTACACAGTTATCAGCATACTGTCAAAATAGAGAAATCTGCTCCACACTGTTAATACTTTTCTATAACACTCTGATCTGACTGAGCTCTACATTTTGACTGTAAATACACCTGCATTTACATCTGTTATGTACTTTTTTAAGACACCAGTGTGCATAAATATCTGAAGATTATGTGACATCTGAGTATTTATATCCATGGTGAAAACCCCCTGCCAAGAAACCGTGTCATACTTCTCCGTTGAGACGTCAGACAAAAGAGTTAGCACAACTGCAAATGCAGCTTTCTGGAAAATAGATAGTCGTGTAGAACTACCCAATAAACATTCATATTTAAATAGTACAAACTGGGGGACTTTCAAAGCTACAAAACACAGCAATTGTGAAAAGGAGATAAGTAACTGAAAATGGATGGAGACAGAGCAATGACCTATTTAAAAATAATGAAGTGCTCAAATGAAGACAAAACAGCATTGGACTTGTTAGCTTAATGACTTGAAAGGGAACGAAAGCAAATCTGTGAATTAACTGTCGACAGGTAGCAGCAATCGGTGATGATGCAAATGCTGCTACAAATACTTAATTTAAACGAATACCATTATTATAATTCATGCAGGAATGTGTACCTGACCAGGAGGCATGATGTACTGTTCTATGTTGCTTCCGGACACGGTTTCAGGCTTCAGGCTGTCATCCGCTACAATGATCTTGATAGCTGGATAAAACTTGCGGATGCTTTCAATTAGAACCTTCAACTCGGTGTACCTGACAAATGTCTTCGTGGTTATGGTCACCAGAGAGTTGATATCTGAAAAGAAGGAAGGAGTCACAGCATGTTGTCTTTCATGTGTTTTGTTTGCTGTGGACAGAGTTTAGTATATAGTAGCTGTCCAATGACAAACAAGTATCTCCTAAATGGCAACTGTACAGAAGAGACCTAAAACTAATTTAATCTTAATGTAAGTTAATAGAACCAGATATTTTTTCAAGAAATCTTTTGCTATTTTTGTTTGTCCGGAAATTCAGGAGATTTTAAAAGAATCATCAAAAATAGAGACACGTGTTTTCTTTGGACAGCGATGACACTCTGTTACAATATATAGTGAGTTATATTATACTGTTTAATATATAGTAAGTATATACAAAATTAAACATCTAAGGTTTGTGTTCTTACCTTCTCCAGGATCATAGAGAACAGGTACTGCAGGTCTGCTGATTGTGATCGGAAATGCCGCTTTATAGTTCTCAAAAGAAAAGTAAACTGAAGAAAAAGTGCACTGGTCAGCAGACAGTTCAGAGACTTACATTTTAAACAACACTGATTCAGCAAAGGTCTGTGCAGCACTAGATCTACGAGGCTAACAATGAAATTCCAAAAAACATCCCTAAATTCCCCCAAATTCTCCCAACCCTCTTAAACTGCTCCAAAGTTTTCATTAAGACTTTATCAATGTGTATTACTCACTGTATATCATACAAATGAACACAACTGCACCATGTAAGTGAACGTTGGGGTTAACCATTTTAGCTGGTGCTGTGGTGAAGAAACCAACTCTCCTTCATGTGCATGATGTCATGCAGCCATGTGTATGGGGCAAGCAATGTTTTTTTACAAACGTGTCTTGGATAATTCAGATTAACAATTATTTAAAAATGAAATGTAATCTGGGCGTCCTTTCAGTGTTGGCTAAATAGATTTAGTTTGTGGACTCTTTTCAGTGAAAAGGTGTTTCAGCACTCCAGTAGTACTGCTGTGTCTGATCCACACACACCACCACGCCAGTGTCACTGCAGTTCTGAGAATTACATTTTACATTTACATTTATGGGATTTAGCTGACGCGCTTATCCAGAGCTCACTTACAAGGTAAATCATATTACAGGTAGGCCAGTGTAGTGTTAGGAGTTAGTTGCCCACGAACTCCTATTGGTGTAGCACAGCATGGTCACTCAGCCTGGGATTCGAACCCCAGTCTCCCACGTCTGGTGGTAGCTACTTGGCGGGTAGTGGTGTTATCCGCTGAGCTTTACCAACCACCAGAATTATCTCAGACCAGAAGTCCCAGCAGTGACTGTACTTTCAAAGAAGGTAAGTAAGGTAAAGATGTTTGGCGAGCCAGCAGACGTTTTTAACAGATTCCTCAGGTGTATGATCATGAGTGTCCCGCTCAATTGCCAGATCAAAGTTTGGTATGAAAACTACCGCTCAGAACAGGAAGGCTCTTCAGCATGTGATCAAAACCGCACAGACCATTCCAAGAGCACTACAGGAGATTCCCCTCACTTCAGGACATGTGTCTCACCAGAGTCATCGGAAAGTACTCAACATCATTAGGGACAGTGCACACCCCAAACACAACCCCTTCAGACCTCCATCACCAGGCAGATACTACAGGAGTGTGAAGTTCATCAACACAAGACACAAGTTTCTATCCACAAGCCATCAGTTTTCCACACACCGCCAATTCCCATTACTCTGCCAGTTTAATCTCTGGCGGACAAACACACATACTGACCCTCACTCAGCTCTACTCACACATGCACTTATTGCTGCTGCTGTATTCTAATATTGCAATATTGTAAAAGTGCTTTATGATCGCTGTCCTCTGTCGCCCTGTTACCTAATGACTGACATTTAGTTCCACACATGTAACTCTAATTTCATGCTCATTCCATATTACTGCTGAAGTTACTATAAGAACAGTATATGTGTTATTACTGTCTTATTACCATAACGTTCATCTCTCTTTTTTATGAAGAAAGGATTAGCAAAGTGAGAATGGGACTGTACAGGATAGCTGTTTTAATCATTCACTTATGCTGGGCTCAATTCACTCAACTGGCTTCTGTTACTGTTCTAGTACACTGCAAACAGAGTCGTCATTTATTGTATACTTTCTACTCTTAAGAAACTTTCCCATAATCTAACCCCTAATTGTCAAATTCAAATAATACTTCTTTGTTTTTTAATGTTTTGCTTTGTTTTAATGTTTTTTAATTGTTAAAAATCATTTAGATTAAACCACCATATGTGTGAGTGAGCAGAGCTTTATATCTTTTTAGCTTTTTATATCTTGTGAAGGTTGATATAGAGCAATGTTGCGATATTTATATAACATACATTGTTATACACAAAACTCACTGAGATGCTGTTTAAAATGTAAATAAAACCAGAACGCAGTGACATGCAGATGGAAATATAGGAGTTCAGCTGCTCACCTGTTCTTTGCTGTACTTTTCATTTTACGTTGTTTTCAGTGGGCGAAAGGTCTAGACAGCAGGCAAGTTCAATAACCAGAGTCTTTTACTACCTGGTCATGCTGTTGTAATACTTTCATCAAAAGAATTGTTCACTGAGAAGAAAGTGTGGGATTGCAATGCAATTGGGAAGGAGGATAAAGGTTACCAGGAACAATAAATTATGAGAGATTTGGACCGATATGGATAATGTTTATAGATCTACACATACAGAAGTAGTGTCTCTCAGTATGGTGTCAGGTCGCCATTCGAAGGTGGAGTGACATCAGGACTCCTGGACATGTGACATGAACAAACAGTTCATCCTGGTGCTGAACACAGTGCCACCACACACAGATTATCCTAAGAGCCTGTGAACCACTCATGTTAACATGAAGCACAGTCTTGTTTTCTGATGTGTCACACACATGCTTAAAACGTAAATAAAAATAAAATGATTGTGAATGATGTTAAACTCACGATGGCGGCATTCAAGGTGCAATTATGTGAATGTTAATATCTCTTTGAGCTCCTTTGTCTTTAAGCCATCCTCCCGATGAGAACATGCGCTCTAAACGATGAACTCCATGGCCACAGGTTTGCATATGGACGCTAGGGGCATGTCCCTACCTTGGTTTTGGCCATTACCACACACGAGGTCAGCGTATGGGCTCAAAGCCATTACAGTTGTGTTTTTGCCATGTGCACCCTCGGGCCACTTACAACGCCTCAACTTTAAATCTAGCTTCAGCTAGTGTGCTTCAGAGAGGCAATGTCTCTCTGGGGGTTTTTCCCCACCCAGAGTGAACAACAATGTCAACTGATGACTGTGTGTATCCTCTCTGTTAGGGTGCGGGTTTAGGGTTCAAGTTAGAGTTTGTAATTTTTTAGGGAGGCATCAGCATTAAAGTTTTGGTCATTGTTTTTGTTTGGAAAGATCCTGTTCTTAAAAATGAAACTTGCCTTCCAATGTAAATGGAACCCCAAGTTTTATCATATGTTTGTGAAAACTGTATTTACCACGGTTCACCTTTTTTTGGTCACTCACCTTCCCCACTCATTGGTGTATACAGTCCTGGTGTGTGTGTGTGTGTTGGGGTGTTTGTTGGATAAGGAGGTAGTATGTGGATTGTTGTGTCTCTGCCAGTGTTGTGACCAAATATACGCCCTTGGTCATCTCAGCCACTCTGTTCTGATTGCTCAATCCCCAGTGCGGCTATATCCACTACAGCTTAATCTACTGAGTTTATGTAGTATCAGAGAAGTTGGAACTCATAGGCAACTCTTATATTTTTATCCTTTTGTCAGCAATTCAGGTGCATCTCAGCACCTCTGGGTATGTCTAGCAGGGTAGTCCGAAGGTGGAACTGAACTGCTGATCATGCTTTGGATGCTTTGGGAAGTCCTACCTAAGTCACTTGACCTGATGTGGTAGACAGTGCTGGTGTACATCACTCTGCTCAGCAGACGGTTGAGAGGGTCCAGGCGAGTGGATGAGATGGTCAGTGTGCTCTGGTCCTGAACCTCCACCTGCACTCCCTCCAGATCATTTTCCACTGATAACACACCTTTCTGCACACTCAGAGACACCTAACAGCACAGCAGGTAAACACAGATTAAATTAGATAGATTATGTGTTATAGTGTAGCACAGAAATCAATAACGTATATCTACATTTGTCTCCTCATGAAAAGCACATGCTAAAAATGACACTGGACAAATTGGGGATGACGTAGCTTGCACAAATATGCAACTGGGTCAAAAGGAAGAGCGTGGGTGTTAGAACCAGTGGTACAGACATGATGAAGCATATCAGGCCTGGGATTGTATATTAACACTCTGTTTGTCCAAGATTGTACACACCTACACATCCAACATTCCTTCTGAAAGATTTTACACTTTGATGATTAGATCACTAGATCACAAATGCTTTCCAACCCATCCCAGAGGAGTGGAATGGAGCTACGTCAGTCCAAAGAATGGAGTTCCACCACTCCACAGACCAATTTCGGAGGGCTTTATATCACTCTATTCAGCACAGTGCATTGGGAATGGTGATTCTAAGTGCTTCACTGTGTTCCATTCTAATAGCTAGTTACCCAAGTAAATCAATACAGTAGCTGATGTCCCTCATGTACGCCTCATACACACAGCCACACCCACACACCTACCCCCCTCCCAGCAGTGCATTAAAAAACCCAAACGGGGAAAATATCATGAAGCATCTGGGGCCTAGAATCGACCAGTCCAATAGAACACAGATTCAGTTTAGTTTATTGCAGAGCAGGGTCAGCAGGTGTAGGGTAAACCTTTACCATAGTAAATAACTGCACATTAACCCAAAAACATCTTATATATTTCAGCATGGATAAATTATCAGTTACAGCTGGTAATCCCAACAGAGAATCTAAAGTAGAACTCAGAACTGGAGATGGATTTGCATTTATTAAATAAAGCATGTAGTGTTCATATAATCTTACCTCATACTTGTCCCTCTTGTCTGCATGTAGCGCTAAACCTACAACAACATATCCCTTTATCACAAACAACCATTTACAGCCTGGTATTCCAACAATCCAACTACAACTACATTACAGAATGAAGGCATCTACGCCATACCTGGTATCCCACTTTTAATCATGGGAGGGACTGTTAATCCATGAATAGGGTATTGGAGAGGAGAGTTGGGCAGAGCCAGAATAATCTTGTTTAAGTTTGTTGTCGTCCTAAAAAAGACACAGAATGGAAAAATCAATAGCTCAAAAAAAAATAGTGTTTTTGTTTAACCAAAACACTGTCACTAGACATTTGACCCGCAGGAGAATCTCCTGATATGCTATAAATGCTTAACCACATGTAACAGAGATTAGACTTGTGAATGTGAATGTGTTTAAGACTATAGTAGCCAGCATCCAGTGGATCTACTTTAATAATGAAACCTGGTCTGGTGTTGCCTGAACTCCTTTGCTCGGCGGTTCACAACAGCGTTTAGGTTTTGCTTAGGCACTTTACTGCTGAGTTCTACACCTTCACAGGAGCATGAAGAACGGCTGATGCTGAGAAGCAGGTCCATACTGACAACAGAAGAAAAACAACAAAAGCTGAAAACAAGCCTCAGTTCTGAACACGTCACTGTATTGTAGTCTAAACACAGTATAAAAACAACTGCAAAAAGCATTAAACCAATTTTTCATGCTTCACAAATAGAGTTATTGTCATTGTTGTGTTTTTATTCATGTGCACAAATAGAACAGAACAGAATCCTTTTATTGTCATTGTACATACAACATAATTTAGTGCGACACTCTCCAAGAATAAACAACAAGCAATACAATAAGCAGCATTATGCAATATATAATATGGATAGTAACGATATTTACATATGGACAGTGAGTTCAATGTAAGAATGGGAATAAACTAACAGTTGCAATATCAATAGAAATAAATAAGTTATGAATGTGTAAAATGTCTGCTCATGGATATGTAAAATATGCAGAATGTACTGGATGACAGTAAATGGAGGTAATATGTATAACAAGGTGACTGTACATAAATGTGGGTAATGTGCAAAGTGAACAAGTCAATCAGTCAAATACCTTCGGTTTTGGAAACGAAAGTTTTCAGATTGAATGTTTCTGTCCTCTTCGTAAGATGGTGTGCTGTGAAAACAAAAAATAAATGTATTAAAAAATGAAGCACAATTTACCGAACTAAACAATCTGACTTACGTATTATGTAGCTTGATTTAGATATTCCAGTACCTGAAGTACGAACTGTTGTTACGTGATGTAAGCATGGCGATGATAATCAAGATGATGGCAACAACCGAGAAAGTAAACAGTAGTTGTATCAGGCGTCGCATCATGACGGACGATCACCTGCGGGAGTCGTACAAACATCAACAGTCTGATTTAAAAGACTGGAAATGAACAGAGAGCATGAATAAGAGATACGGACCAATTACTGCCACCACAACAGAATTCCCAGCTCAGACTTTAAGCTTCTGCTGCTATTCACAAGCACCTGCTAACTATACACAATCAACATTATTGTTATTACCTGTTACCAGTTACCACCAGTTCATCTCCGTCAGCTATGACTCCGCTGATCACCTGCACGCATACGGGTATTGTAGTCAACTAGTTTTCCTGCTTGCCAAGGGATTGCCTTGGGTCTATATGCTGCTTTTCCTGACTTAAGCTTGCCATGTATGCACACTGAAGGTGAAGGACGTCCCAGAACATAGTCACCATTCATACTAAATGGACAATAAATATCTAAATACTATCCTAACTTTATAATGTTTCTATTATTTTATGCAGTTACAGGAAGCCCAGTTACCTCACCCAATTAAATACATTCATCTGCATTGTAAAATGGTGCTTAAAAGGACCCGTGTAGATAGATAGATAGAGATAGATGGATAGAGGGATATATGGATGGATAGATGGATAGATAGATAGATAGATAGATAGATAGATAGATAGATAGATAGATAGATAGATAGATAGATAGATAGATAGATAGATAGATAGATTACTAAGTCTGCAGTGTTTAATGCCATGTTAACTTGTAATTATCACTTAAAGAGTAAACTTGCTTCTGACCAAATTACAAAACATGTTTGCATGTTCTCCCTGTGTCTGTGTAAATTGCCTCTGCGTGCTCAGGACAGTTCACAGTCATGTAGTCAGGTGAATTGGAGATGCTAAATTGTGTGCGTTTGTGTGTCCCCTATCAGGTGGCCTGTCCAGGGTGTTTCCATTGGGCACTAGGATAGGCTCCAGCACCCCGTGCGACATATATATATATATATATATATATATATATATATATATATATATATATATATATATATATATATATATATATATATATATATATTCTCAAGCTGCTAACAATGTAAATGTATCACTTACATTTATGTCCAATAGTGGAAATGGGAGTGGACGTTTAAAGATGCTATAGAATGGAAAACTGTGCTTATATTGGTATAATCCACTATGCCAGTACCTAGAACTAACATACCACGCCCCTCAGATACTGTTCTCTCCTCTTTACTTAAAAATACAGTGTTTGTAAAAGAGGTCAGTAAAACAAGCCATTTCCAAACTCCTAGAGTGTTACATAACAATCCTGACACCACCCAAAAATGTACACATACCAACTTAAATCACAGCCCAGAGGAAAATAATTTCAATGCAGCAGTCAGTACCTCAGAAATCCACCTCCCCAGGCTGTGAGGGGGATGTTGAATTTGGTGGACTTCAGTACCCACATCTTTTAAGCCACTTATCTTTCTGGGTCACGGGGAGCCCTGGAGTCTATACTAGCATTCATAGGGTGCAAGGCAGGAAGCACCCTGGACAGGTCACCTGTCCATCACAACTTAAAAACGTATAACTCTACATATGTGTTCCTGAACTAAAGGGACCACAGACATGCTCTTGAAGTTATAACCACAGTAAAGGGTTAGTACCCTATTTCTGCAAGTGCACACTGTTAGGGCAGGTTTCCACTGAAACCAAATTCAAGATGCTAAAACGTAGAGATGCTCAGTAAAGGCCTGCATTTATTTTCAATAATGATCATAACAAACAATTCCTCCTCTAAACATAAAATGTATTCATTTCCACCCTACAAAATCAACACAACAATCAGCAGCTATAAGAGTCAAACATCATTCCTTTAACAGCATGGTCTTTAATGCCTTGGTATTTAACTATGGCAGTCATCTCTGTGTAGAGGATTTTAGAAAGGCTCAGCCAAACAGATAAATATATTTAGAATTAGACTAAAGAGTCATAATTAGCTTTTCCAATCATGATTTAAAATAAGAATTTAAAACCTTTCTGCAGTAACAAAATTATTTTTTCATGTTCTGGGTTTCTGGTACCAGCACCATGTTGGTGTTGCATGCTGAGTCTTCCAGAGCTGACGTCACTAGCTGCCAGAACCAGCATATTGGCTTTTTCCTTGCACTTGCAGTCACTGCAGTCTGTAGTGCTCACCAAACTGCCTCAACAGGTTGGCTGTGAGGTTCTTCCTAGTATTAGAGATTTGTGATACAAGTTTATGTAGGAGCAGGGAGGCCCAGAGGAGTAGCTCTTGCTAAAGTATGTGATTCTAAACCCCGCAACTGTAGAGATGAAGTCCACGATTTCTAAATGTTGAAATACATATCATTTTAAACTGTATGTTATGCTTAGGGGTCTGGAGTTTCACCAGTTTCCTTTTAGGGGTATGATATGGGTCTGAGGAGCAAGCAGACCATTTCCATATAAGGGATACGTATTTCTATATGTTGTGCAATGCCCAGCCTATAAAAAAGTGGAAGAGGACTGTGCTTGAGGAAGATAGCCAGAATTGGACAAGGCATCCCCCAAGCAACGTTGCTTGTAAAATGCTGTCTGTAATAAAGTATTATCTATTTGACCAAGACGGTATTCGACGGATTCTTCTCTTCAACACCTACACACCATCGCATCTCTTCAATTTACAACAAACACAAGACTCTCTAAAGCTCTCAGAAGCGTACTCAGAAGCGTACAATTAGCCCATTTAACCACATCATTAGTATTACAGTTCATCCATATGATCTGTTTTGACTAACCTAACATTGGTTTTGTGTTTCTGTTTTTAATTAAGGTGCACAAAGTGAACTCTCAAAGACACGAGTCTAAAATATGACATGAGGTATTTATTTCATAGAGGCCTTTAGTTTGCTTAACGAGCAGGTGCTGGCTCCATTTCCTTTTATACTGGCCAAGCATCTTTATTTAACAGCATGCGCCATCGAAACAAAATACACAAACTACATGATCATCACTCACAATCGAAAGCTACCGTAAGTGTGTATCTGTAAACATGTGGATCAGCTCTGTCATATCGTTTTACTTGGTTATAACTACATTAGACACAATGGATTTAAAACTCCCCTGTTGGTGGAGATGACCAGTGGATCCATGTGTGGAGGCACCATGGTCAGTGTAGAGATGTACGGTTTATTGTCATGCATCACACATTCACCTCGCAAGTTAATGTCAATTACATGGTGTTCCTTTGATTCAGCTCACCCCAGTACAGGTGTAGGTTGTAACACATGCTGGGGTAAGTTAAAACAATTAGCCATAAAAGCAAAAAACAAAAAATCAGAGGCCATACCATGAGATCTCCTTGAAAACATGGTTTATTGAAATAACCTGGAACAATGTCTCTCTCCATGATTGACCATAACTCACGTTCACCTGCTGGGGTGAATTTGGAGTGTTTGGAGTGAGTGTGTGTGCGTGTAAATTAGTTTACTAGAACTAACATTTTTGTATGTATGTATGTATGTATGTATGCATGTATGTATGTATGTATGCATGTGTGTATGTATGCATGTATGTATATATGTATGTATAATTGTATGTATGTACGTGTGTATGTATGTATGTATGTATGTATGTATGTATGCATGTATGTATATATGTATGTATGCATGTATGTATGTATGTATGTATGTATGTATGTATGCATGTATGTATGTATGTATGTATGTATGTATGTATGTATGTATGCATGTATGTATGTATGTATGTATGTATGCATGTATGTATGTATGTATGTATGCATGTATAATTGTATGTATGTACGTGTGTATGTATGTATGTATGTATGTATGTATGTATGTATGTATGTATGTATGTATGTATGTATGTATGTATGTATGTATGTATGTATGTATGTATGCATGTATGTATGTATGTATGTATGCATGTATGCATGTATGTATGTATGTATGTATGTGTGTATGTATGTATGTGTGTATGCATGTATGCATGTATGTATGTATGTATGTATGTATGTATGTATGTATGCATGTATGTATGTATGTATGTATGTATGCATGTATGTATGTATGTATGTGTGTATGTATGTATGTATGTATGTATGTATGTATGTATGTATGTATGCATGTATGTATGTATGTATGTATGTATGTATGTATGTATGTATGTATGCATGTGTGCATGTATGTATGTATGCATGTGTGTATGTATGTATGTATGTATGTATGTATGTATGTATGTATGTATGCATGTATGTATGTATGTATGTATGTATGCATGTATGTATGTATGTATGTATGTATGTATGCATGTATGTATGTATGTATGTATGTATGCATGTGTGTATGTATGTATGTATGTATGCATGTATGTATGTATGTATGTATGTATGTATGTATGTATGTATGTATGTATGTATGCATGTATGCATGTATGTATGTATGTATGTATGCATGTATGTATGTATGCATGTATGTATGTATGTATGTATGTATGTATGCATGTATGTATGTATGTATGTATGTATGTATGCATGTATGCATGTATGTATGTATGTATGTATGCATGTATGCATGTATGTATGTATGTATGTATGCATGTATGTATGTGTGTATGTATGCTTAATGAAAACTTTACATTGTACCAGTGTAAAGATCCTGTATATCAAATAAAACAATGTCAATGTGTGTTTGTATATTTGTGTTTTGTCTTTCTATGTGTATATGTTTTTAACACAATGATAACAAATGAAAACCAATGAAGCAATAAGGAGTTTGAATGGGACAACCTTAACCAAGGTTAATATTCAAATTCACATACCCTCTGAAAAATCATGATCGCCAAAACATCAAAAAGTTTCTGTGATCACAATCCACTGAAACTGTAAACTGCATACTGCTAGTTCCTGAAGCAGCCACTGCCAAAAAAAAAAAGCAGCACCTTTTCATTTAATCTGTTTCATTGATTCCTTTAGTCCAACTGAAGATTTCAGACCAGGTCAGTTGATCAGTTTAAGTTATAATGACTGTAAAAAAATTTATTTATATATATATATATATACAGAGTGATTAAGCACCGTCAAAGTTTTATGTCCGCTGGACGTCCATCTGTAAGGTCTCTGGTTCCTGCAAATCCTCTTCCGGCCACTCGGGGGAGACAAAGGGCAACCAATGAGCAATCAAGCGGCAAACGCCTACACTGGCAGGTCACGCTACTTAAGCGTGGGAGTGCTGGCCTTTGGTCTGGAGTTCGCAGTGTCACGCGCTCATGGCTCTTGACTGGCCGGTTCTTTTCGGTTGAGGTAATTGTTTTGTTGGGCTCCGTGCGGTTGAACAGGCCAGTTTTTCCAGTGGGGGACTGGTCGCTCACCTAACTGTGGGCGCGTCGGTTCCCCGTTATACCATACGATAATATTGGATGTGTAATAAGAGACGATACAGAGATAACTGATTTTATTAAGGTTGCTGGAAGGAACTCAAACTACTTAACTTACTTAGCTCACTTAAGTTGACAGCGTCCACTTGTTAGGAATATCTAACAAGATAAAGCACAGAGGGCCAGCCCAGAACACTGCACTGTCTATTGCAACAAGTGGTCGTTTGCATACAGGTCATACATAAACCAAAAACAAACGATATATATTCATATAAATACTATTCCAGGAAAATGCGAGGCAATGACAATTTTGTTGTTTGCAGTCTCAGTGGCCAAGACGTCAAAAA
The DNA here is from genome assembly GCA_024036415.1 of Prochilodus magdalenae. Taxonomy (NCBI): domain Eukaryota; kingdom Metazoa; phylum Chordata; class Actinopteri; order Characiformes; family Prochilodontidae; genus Prochilodus; species Prochilodus magdalenae. The sequence continues at coordinate 110,386 of JAMWET010000755.1, forward strand.
TGCAAAAACAGTAAAGTAATCATTTGTATCACCATACCAATATAAATGTAGCTGAACTAACAGGAAGCAAAGGGAACCTTTCACTCGAGAATGCAGGAACAAAGTTCAAAGAGCACAACAAATGTGCCATTGTCGTTTGAAAGCCAGAAATAAGATGGTGGCCCTGAACTGCCCGCCCATGGATCCTCTGCTTTCTGACTTGGTAGCAAAACACAGAATCAAGCAATGTCAAGCTGCTTCAATTTTTAGCCAATGAGTGATTGTGTGAAAGGCCTGGTGTGTTTTGGCAGTTTGAGCTTATCTGTTTACTACACGTCAAAAAAACAACAACAAGATATCTTGGCAAGTAAAATAATCATACGTGTAACTAAAATCTTATGTTTCTCATTTTAAGATTGTTGTAAACTTGTTTCTACATGTTTATGTAACTTATTTCTAGATTTTCATTGCTTGTCTTAAGTGATTTTAATGAGCCAAATAGTCTTACTATGCTGGCAGATCATTTTGCTTATTTTAAGAACCATGCTTGAAACAAGCCAAACCATCTGCCAGTATCTGTATCTGATCCCAGTATCAAACAAAAAAGTCTAGAAATAACAAAACAATCTTATAATTAGCATAAAGCAATGTGATGTGTTTATTGGTTTCACCATAACAACACTTAAAGCCAAGTATTTTAGCTCATACAAAACATCAATAAAACCAGAACATGTTTATGCATCAACAGTAAGTACCCAGGAAATAAGGAGTAGAGAATCTGATCTGGGAAATAAAGTTTTTTTATGATTTACCTCTAAACTGCTATGTCATATCTCCCAAGCCCTAGCAGGTTTGAATATTAACAACCCTATAGCAATCCATTTCAGCTACACACAGAGTTAAAAAGGTGGTGGCAACTTAATACACTGTCCATAATGTATTTCTAATGTAGACAATAAGATATTTAAAATATATTTTATAATATATTTATACATATATTCTAAACCCACAAGGCTTAAAACCAGTCTGTTATAATGTTGCCTCTGTGTTGCTTGGTCATTGCTGGTTCTCACATTGTGGTTATTGTCTTATACTGTCAAAATTTGAAATCTTTTATTGGACATTACAAGATCGCACAAGAGTTAATCTGAGTACCATCCAGTTACAAAAAATTAAGATGAATAAAAACTTTCAAATAAAAAAGAAACTCAATTGAAGATGATCTACAGATACCTACATTATTAATACACTTTCTTTCTGGTGCTGAGGTTTTGAAACGAATACCAATCAGCTAACCTATCATTAGTGTAAGGTTAGCTAGGTTTAGGAGGATAGTTGGAAAGTTGTATGTTGAAGTTCTGATGGCAGGGTTGGATTTTACTGCAAAACCCTGTTACACACTATTACAACGCTCAAATTGCAGCTTCTAATGTAATAGAATTTAGCCTGAAAGCTTACATCAAAGATAATACAGAGGGCATGCTAAAATCAGGCTAGGCACAAATTAGCGCCCTTTTCATTACGAATTTCCTGAAACTCTAGAAAAGCCGGCCCTTTAAAATTCGATGGAAATTCTTTCTATTTAATTGGATTGGTAATGTAAGTAGGCTTGCAGCTCACCCATGTGGTTCAATCTGACAGGGGCTGCTCCTGAAGGGTTCCGTCTTAATCCTGATCGACTATGAATCCAATAAGATCTGACGATTGGCTCTTTCTGGCCCGGAATGCCGTGGCGTGCCTACCCTGCCGCAAGAATTATCTATTCCCACGATCAGGTTCTTAAAAAGGCTGAACAAATGTCGCACCACATAGAAGTGCAGTGATAGTGAAGTATTGGAGTGGGCGGGGGGTAAGACTTGTCTACGGGCGTGGGGGATTATATGTCCCACTTCCGCCGCTACCCTTGCATAACACGCTACCAGGGACTCTCTCTCTAGCTTTATTTCTTACAAACATCATCCTAGTAGCATTCAGAATATTAAAATAGGTTTAACCTACTTTCGGTTTCAAGTTCTTTTTAAAACTAAGCATTATGAAAGTGTTATGAAGTTTAGTTATAGTTTTACTTTAAATGGGATAAGCAAAATGCCTTTTGAGAAAAGTAACTTTATACTTAATTTTAACCGCTCCCTGTTGCCTTCAAACTTAATAACATCTTTTATCCCAAGGCCGTCTTGATAACTTGACTAGTTTAAATAAATGAGACTTATAATTAAAATTGCTACCCACAGGTTTTGTGTCATATTATCTATATTTTCTGTCCTATGACAAATGTAAATAGGGTTTAGAAAATTGTACGCGCCCCCCCCCCCCCGGGCCCGCGCGATGTGATGACCATGTTTACTAAGGGGCATAACGAGCGATAATGAAATGGTGAATATGCAGGCCATAAAATCATGCCTCAATCAATTGGCGCCTTTAGATTGGACACAGAGATGCTTTTTGGCGATTTTTAAAAATGAGTTTTAATTGTATTTTTTTATTATTTGGTCTAATTACATATTTTTTGCTATCTATAACAGCATTATTGTTTGGAAAGCAAAAATGTTACCCGATGGCCAGGACAAAAGAAACAGTAGCTTTCAATAGAATGTTTTTTTGTCTCAGCAAAAGATTTATTATTTTGAACAAATATAGACAAGAGGTTCTTTATTTACAGTACTTTGATTAAAAAAAAAAAAGGTACATTTGAGTCAGTGTCAGGGATTGGCTTTATGCTAGCTGTGATGTGTAATGTATGTGTGAGTAAAAACAAAAAGGTTACTTACTCACTAAAAACGAGTACGAACGGGCATCTTTTGGTTCTTCTAGCCACAGTGGGATAGGTAATTCCAGTTTCAGCGCAGCGCTATTTGGTCTGGCTACTGACTCTGTACATGCACCGTGCAGAGGAGTGGCATGCATACGTGCCTTCCGGGGGGCAGATGTTCTTGGGGTCTAGACCACGGCATCATGGCCAGCATTTCGCCTGCCTGCGGTCTGGAACCACGTGGGAGGAGGTGTGTTTTCCCCCCCCCAGCTTGGAATGTCGCTTTAAAAGACAGTTGGCAGTGCAGGCTGCAAGGCTCCTGCTAAGGGCCTGTCTTCCCTCACGGGGCAGACTGCTCGGCGTGGAAAGATCTCTTGCCTGTCGGCACTCAGTTTCTTCCTTCCCTTCTAGCCCCCCCTCGGCTGTTACCCAGTAGGCTATGTTTTAATTTTGCACTACTATTAAACAAAAAAGGGCTATTATAGGCAGACTCTCTGCGATGCAGTGATGGCTGAAGAATTTACAAAGTAGGCTGGCCATACAGGCAAGTCATGACGCGGGCAACTTAAGGTGGCTATGTACCTTGTCGCAAGTTGATCAACCCGCTTCTCACCTTTTGTCACTGGTAGTTGAGTCCAGGATTATTTGTGTGGTTGTTCCTGTCTTCTCTGGTGGCTGCTCGAAGGGCATCCTTTTGTGCTATAGTGGGCTCATGTGCTGTACCGCATGAGTGTTTTTTTTTTTTTTTTTGTTTTTTTTTGGTTTCATTCCTTGGTCCCACCACCCCCCCCACCCCCCCCCACCCAAACCCCCCAAAGAAAGAGCTAATAGTAAGTACAACAAGAGTGGCTCTGCAAACGGATTGAAGTATATTAAGCTATTTGCTGGGGTCGTTTTTAAGATCTATATCATAGACAGAACACTTCTTATTGCCATCATACTGTGAAGGCGAAGTGCTTAGATGTTCCAATCTGATATCTTAGTAACAAGGGTTAGGAGTCTAAAAACCGCGCCTTTGAGGCTCAGATACATGCACAAACAAGTAGGCCAGTAGCTTGATGACCCTAGAAGAGAAGGATATTACAGTAGTTAAATACAGCTATCAAATGGCACCTAACATAAAAATCGCCCAAACCATTGGTCGCATACACCCTCAAGAGTAAGAGATCATTTTGCCTGGTGCCGAAGACAAAGGCATTACGATATGTACATCTGTCATGTGATTATTCAAATTAAGAAGTGGCTTTTACAAAAGTAGATGGGTCTTCAGGTCTGCGTTTTTGTAAGAGTGTCGTCATGAGAGTCTGTCGGGCGAGCAAGCGCCAGTACGGAAGGGGGTTCATTCGCTACCTGATTGAGTGCCTGAAGGCGGAAAGTGGAAGAGGTCTGGACGCTTGACTTCCAAATGGGGGCGTTTTATAGAAATGGTGGTGCATAGCCTCCGCAGGCTATTACGCTTAAAGCTTGAAGGGGCTGCCGGGTAGCAAGATCAGACTATACCATACGCGTAAGTTAGGGGAGGGGGCATGGTCCATTCCTGAGTTTGGTATGAGCAAGCATCATAGAGTTTTTAAATCTTGATAGGCAGGACAGTTTTAGCAGGGAAGCCAGTTGAAGTAACAGGAATGTTAGTGTGCCTCGATTCCTGATGCTTGCTTGCAATGCATGGCAGCTCAGAGAGGAAGGGCTCCTAACCAATTGTTTTTTTTTAACTGTCCCTTGAAGCATGGTCAGCTTTCCTTTCGCCAGCAGTTTCTTTATCCAGGGTCGTGACCGGATGTGTAAAAATGATTCCGACTGTCTATGGCGGCATGGTACAAACTTAGATGCCTCAATTATATTTTTTTTTGTCGCAGGTGCGGCTGAAAAAAAAAAAAGATGACTGGATTTAACCCGGTTTGCGGCAACCTACATAGTACACGTTCATCACGCTCTTGTCGGCCCTGCCTTGCTGCTTTGTTGTCAGTAAATAAAATGTTTGAGGCATGGTGCATGTCAGAGTGACCTGTAGATCATCCAAACCAACCAACAAATGTTTGTAAAATGTCAGTATTATGTTCTATAAACCCACCACAAAGAACATTGATGCGTAAAACATGTACGTGTGCATATCATTGTTGATTTTTGTTTACCCAGTTGTCCCCATTGAATTAGGAAAATTATGAAATATTAAGCTAAAATATTTGTCAATCATTTTTCATATTTAAAGATGCTGAAAAGGGGTCAGACTGGCCCAAAAGATATTAGGAGGGCTAAAGAGGAAAAAAACTCAATTATGATATGTTATTGTAGGCAATCTCCTGTAGACATTAACAAGTGTAAATCATACATAGTACACTTGAATGCGATTTGTCAAATTACACAGGCTTTAGTAGAGTCAGTAACATGTAGATTAATAACTGATCACACTGATTAATCCTGAGAAAGCAGTTCCAGTGCTTGACAGCCCATTGCTGGGGGTCTTTATAGCCCTCTACCTGGCACTTGGCACTGGGCACGGTGAGCTTAAGTTTATGTGTGACTGCTAAAGAACACAGAGCTAATGCAAATAGCGGATGCGAATAGTGGATTCACTAACTAAAAAGGCTGTCTAGATACTTTTGGACGTTTAGGGTATGCAAGTACATTTTAGACTACTGAGCCTGTGTCCTTAGGGTCTCTGTGAGGCTTGTTACATCTTCCTTCAGAAAAACGCTGTGACATGGGATAAGAACTGGTTTATGGCAGGCCTGTCGTACAGAAGTTGGAACTGGTTTGTCTATTGCTGTATTAATCCTGGTTGGATAACGTGCTCCATTTCCATCACCTTCAATGCTTACAAGCGTAAGTGCAATTTTTGTATAGCTACCTTTTCATAATCTACACAGTGGCAATTCAAAGTCCTTTACATGAAAAAATTAAAAGCATGAAATTATGAAAATGTGGTTTTGAGTAAAAGAACAGGAAATTTAAACCAAAGAGATGAAGTACTTTAAAAATAATAGAAACATTTAAAATGTAAGAACTAACAGCAAGTACATAATAAATTTAGCTTATAAAAAGAGAGTGCAATAAGATTTAATTAAATATAAAAGAATTAAAATGAACAGTTTAAATGAAGGTGAAATTGGCTTATTAAAACTAAAGTTAAAATTAAACTCCAATAAAAATAAAATGCAAAATCCAGAGCTCAGTTATAGGCACAAGAAAAAGAAAGTCCTGAACCTGATTAACATTTCCAGCATTTTGGGCACATTCTAAGGACTTCTGGGCAATCTGTTCGTCCAGTTATGTGGCAGCGTAACAGCTAAATGCTGGTTCACCATGGTTAGTTTGGACTCCATTAGCTCCATGCACTGTAAAAAAAACAGGCACTCCTTTCATTCACTTTATTTTTGGATTTTACAGTCCACATGAAAGGGAATTGTTAATTACCCTGCATTAACAAACAAATCTTGTCAGGCCGAACAGATTTCCCACACTGATTTTGGTGCAACCAAGAGTGTGATGTTTAACTCAACTAAGCAAAATTTTAAATTACACAACAGCTTGATGATTAAGCTATCTGCGGCATGCGTGCAGAGACGCATGCGTACGGGAACTTCTCGTTTCTTGCACAGCAGGGGTTTTGAACAGCGCGCACAATGCCTCTACTGGGCTAGGCTAAGTATCTAAATTAATTGGTGAATTACTTTATTTGAGACTAGTTGAAGAATGATTGTGCTGAGGTGGAAGTGTAGTGGGTTTTTATTTTGTCATTGTTATGTTATTCTGGGTGTTAGAGTATTTAATAGCAGTCCTAATGCGATTTGTTTTTAAGAGTAAGTGGGTAGCAGGCATAGCTAGCTGGGCAATGCTAGCAGCCGTCTGTCCAGCATCCCAATTGCTCTGATGCAGTTGGTTGAAAAAAAATCTCTAGGAATGATATTTGGAATTGATATGCTACACTACATGGTTAACTTTACAATAATGTTTGTTTTATCTAGTGAAAAGGGACACATTGGTTGCACGATGCTACTTTTCAGTCGCGGCATGCCGCACCAAACCCTGATGCAGGCTAACTTGCTTCAAATAAAATTATCATGCGCTGATATATGTCCTTCCTTCCAGATCGTTTCTTCAATTGCTCATGTCACTATTTGAAAATGATATTGTTAAGAAAAAACCAGTACATTGGGCGTCAGCTTAAAGAGAAGTCTTATTGCCAATAAGAATAATTCAATATAAGCCGAGTCCTGAAATTTCAGTGTGACGCGAATGACTTGGCGCGAATATCCCGTGGAATCCAGCGGTAGGAAATGGAGGCCAAGAGATCTGGCACTGCGCCAATGTACCTGGGCGTAATATCATATATTGGACGTTATTCATACCTAGTAAAAAACGAAACAACCGGCATTAAAGTTCAAGT